>JARKIE010000408.1:0-77314 GCA_029378255.1 Mycena rosella | reverse complement strand
TAAATAAGCAGTCACATGTCACATCATCACGCTCGACAACGAGCGATATGGGCTCCGTCCCTGGACCTCCGAGGTCGGGTTTTTCTCATAGAACCCTTATTCATTGCTTAGAAGAAGAAATTCTATGTTGCAGATTTGTCAAAAACCCATCTGGGAAAAAGTTATAAGGACCCACTAATTTCTGTGTGACATTTTCCTCAAGTGTTTTTACATGCTTTTCTACTGAAACAGGACACTTTGGGGCAGATGACCCTCAAAATTTGGCTGGCACAGCCACAGCACTGCCACTCGGCATAGCTCGGCATCTTCTCCGGTGATCTCCGTTGAGTGTTGGGTTGAACTATCATTGTGCAGCACAGTCTGAGACACATTGTATAGCATTTCTAGCTGGTTTTGAAGTTGCATGGTAACTACTGTTACCCAAAAATGCCTCCCAGACTACCCATACTGCCAAATAAAATAAAAATAAACTCTCGAGGAGGATTTGGCCATGGGAACGCTTATATAAGCGGATTATATAAGCGTGCGGAGTTTCCACGCCCCTATCTTAGAAGGACGCTATCGGCTTATATTATTATTTTTGCCCGGTATACTGTCGTATTAGGGCTGGGAAAAGTGGCCAAATCAGGAAATGACTAATTTTGGGTGTAAGTGTCCGCATTGCTCGGGGGGTTCTCTTCTGAACATACTATAATTTTGGTCGAAGATGCAGATTATATAGACAATACTTTCTCTAACTGGAAGCCAAGAGAAAATAGTAAGAATTGCATAAGTTTTATCGAGAGTGACGCAAGGAGAGGGGTTGTCGCAAGGACGGGGTTACACTGTATGCGCGGAGGAACGCATGGGCTAGGCATCCATGGGTTTCGTTACCCAGCGGAACGCGCGATGTCGAGCACAGACTTCCCCGCCTTGCTTTGGGGTGTAATCATGGACGCGCGGAAGAATTGCAGCAGGCTGGCTAAGAGCAAAGTTTGACAGGTGGCAAGCCCCGCTAATCTAATCTAATCATTTGCGGCGCAACGTATGCCCTGCTGATCTATTCTATATAGCTTGTCTTCCACTCAGGCAGGCTCGCAAGCTCGCCTAGCCTGGGCTCCCACGTTCTGTCGGGATTTTATGGTGGCTGGGGATAAACTTTTTCCTCCAAATTTACGTGAGTTCTACGCGGTAGGTTTTACTTATAGTACGCGGCAACTGACCAGATATAGTGATTCTCAGTCAATCTGTAGTCCTAACTTGGGAGGTTTTTATCGGTCCAAACATGTATTTACACTAGAAAGCCTTTCCCCAACTCAATTAACCGCCAGAGTCGATGCCTGTGTCCCACGTCTCTCGGCCTCCCGCTTCCGTGATCCGAGTAAAAATCTCGACAGGCGCCCGCGTTAAGGAAGCATTCCGAGTGCCTCGTGTCACCGGTCGCTGCCATGACCACCATGAACCCAGCATCTCCGTCCCGACGAGCCCCAGCGCAAACCTTCTGCCACTCAAGAACTTCTTTCACAACCCATTCCATAACCGCCTGAAGTCATCGTTTACAAAGAAATTAAATCAGCTTCAAGTTTTCCATCTGGTGAGCACAGATCACAGCATATAGACCAGACCTGAACATATCTAAGCATACCTGCCCACACAGCATTCTCACTGGGATTTATGGGTTGCTTAGATGTGTGCAAGTGAGTTGAGCCGGAGAAAGCCCATCAGGCAGCGAGGAAATTTAAAGGCAGCAATAAGGAGAACATGGCTCAAGCCGTTGATTACCCTTAATAAAAAGGCAGCTTCGAGATTTTTAAACCACTCATGAACCTCCTTTGAGACTTCTTCAACTGTGTTTAAACCTTGGATCTCTGGCTCGAAAAGGTCCGTTCACATTTTTGGAAATTGTGTGCACATTAATCCCCCTCCCCAGTCTACTTAAAAGCAGTATAATGTGGCCCTTCAAATGCAGACCAGTTGACGAGTAGAAGGACATTGAGTACATACTATCATTGAGCTGTTAGTGATAATGAGTTTGATGGCACCTTGCTGCGACTCCAATTTTACTTGAACTGCTCTCAGATTTTCAGGCCACATTCCTTGATATCCTATCCATGTTCCATCCCAAGCTCAGTTTTTTCAGCATGAGGACAGAGCAACAGGAGATTGCCGGGGATCAGACCCACTTGAACCTGTAAGTAATAATGGAATGGAAATATTCACGCTACAACATCTTTGAGACTCCAGAAAAATCACTAATATTCGTTCTTAAGGTCCTACCCTTATCCTACCAAATTTCAAGGCTGTTCTTAGCTGCGAACAATAAGGTTGAACCAGAGTGATAACCACTGATCTCTAATCACCGGCCATTTCAGCACTGTCGATTTTCCTGTGAGGGAAAAGCTTGTTCTCGTGGTCCAGATTTTGAATATATCATTGGTAAATTGCTAATACATCCCCTGCTATTTTTTGAGAGGAACCCAGCCAATATTCACCCAACCATCAGTTATTACTTTTAGGTCCAATATCATTGCCGGGGCTTACGATAGTAGGGCCGAAGAGAACGGACAATAATGTCAGCGGAATTAGGAGAGATTAGGCGGCATCTTCGGCATGTCCCTCGGCCCAAAGTATTTTGGCGGGGAGATACCTGCTCACGCAAAAACGGATGACGAAAATGTGATCATCTGCGAGTCCTGAAAATCAGGCGCTATAAGACCCGTTAACTAAAGTTACCGGGAATTAAATTCGGCGCCTTGCTGCCAACCACCTCTCCTTTTAGCCTCAAATTATCCAAGCATCTACTCAACATCCGTATGTTGTCTGTTTATCCTGGGAACAGCCATTGCCCGGTTCCGTGCATTCATTCGGTTCCCCATTAGATTCTGGCGGGCACTGCTATGAATTAGATTCGAAGTGTTGCTGCCACCACCCCTCCTTTGAGCCTGGAAATCTTCTGGGTCCTTCGCAGCTACACTGAATCGTAGGCCTGCGATTTGGCACCCCAAAGATAACCCTCTACGACACACTAACAGCATTGTTTCCCTATCGTTGCTGGGCCGGACTTTAAATTGAAGGTCTATTACATGCACCAAGAATTTGACACAATTTCCGCTCACCCAGTCAATCAATGCATTGACAAATGGCTTGAGCACCCAGGGGAGAAGTGGCAAGGGAATAGCTTAGTCCTAAAGATGAACTCTGTGGGGAATATAACGAAGCATCTGACATGGATGTGATATGCGTAGCTATGCAGTAAGCAAAAATTTCTGTTCCGCTTTACAATTTCACTTGACATATAATCATTACTGTTGTACACTGCTACTGGTCTCCTACCTACTTATACATAGACATACCCTGTTATCTACATCTACCTGTTCATATGTGGCGGCTTTCTATTAACAAGATGGCATGTGTGAACCCTTGACAGAGCGAAAAATTGGTGCCCCTTCACTCACGACATTGTCTTGACTCTGCGAGACTGCGAACAGGTGAACTACGGCAATCTCCGTGATAGGGCATGAATCAGCGGCACTTGATGCCGAATGTTGGCTGATGCACCGCTTTTGCTCTGGGCCTCTCGCTTCCTAACCACTGTCATATAAAAATAATTGGTTCGTACTTTGGACATCCCCACACTTGAGCAAATGGACATATCACTTCAACACATTGCCATTGACACTTCCAGTAATTCAAGTGGTGTCTGGTGCAAGTCTGGTGATACGATCCCGGAGGATGCCGCTCAATAGTTGCCTTCCAATCTCTCAGAACATCCCTCTTTGGGTGTGCTGCACAGAATTAAATTTGGTGCCTTGCTGCCACCACTGCTCCTTTGGACCTGGAGATATTCAAGCATCTACTTGACATCTGTTTGTTGTCAGAATTATTATTCTTGGAACAGTGACTACCCCGTTTCCGTACTTTGGGTCCACCATCAGATGCTCACGTGCACTGCTGAAATAAAATTGGCGCCTTGCAGCCACCACCGCTCCTATGGACCTAGAAATATTCAGGCATCTACTGAGCATCCATATGCTGTCAGTATTATTGTTCTTGGAACAGTGATTGCCCCGGTTCTGTGCATTCAATGTGTTTGGTCCCCCATCTGATGCTCATGCACTGCTGGGAATTGAATTCGGCCCCTTGCTGTCACCACCGCTCGTTTGAGCCTGAAATTATTTGAGCATCTACTTAGCATCTGTATGGTGTCAGAATTATTATTCTTGGCACAGTGATTACCCTGTTTGCATGCATTCAATGTCTTTTATTCCCCCATCAGATGCTCACGTACATTGCTGGGAATTAAATTCGGCACCTTGCTGCCACCACCCCTCCTTTGACCCTGACATTATTCAATCATCTACTCAACATCTGTATGTTGTCAATGTTATCATTCTGGGAACAGCCATTGCCCCGGTTCCGTGCTTTCAATGTGTTTGGTTCCCCATCAGATTCTGGCGGGCACTGCTATGAATTGGATTCGAAGTGTTGCTGCCACCACCCCTCCTTTGAGCCTGGAAATTTCTGGGTCCTTCGCAGCTACACTGAATCGTAGGCCTGTGATTTGGTACCCATCCAACAAGAATTTGACACAATTTCTGCTCACCCAGTCAATCAATGCATTGACAAATGGCTTGAGCACCCGTGGAGAAGTAGTAAGGGAATAGGTTAGTCCTGACGATGAACTCTGTGGGGACATAACTTCAGATGAAGAATCTGATGATCTGGATGCTATATGCATAGCTATGCAGTAAGCAAAAATTTCTGTTCCGCTTTACAATTTCAATTGACATATGATCATTACTGTTGTACACCGCTACTAATCCCCTACCTATGAATAAACATGCCCTGTTACCTACATCTACATGCTCGTATGTGGCGGGATTTCGATTAGCGGGATGGCATGTGTAATGTGAACCCTTGACTGAGCGAAAAATTGCTGCCCCTTCACCCATGACATTGTCTTAACTCTGCGAAAACGTGAACTCGGCAATTTCCGTGATGGGACATCAGGAAAAGTACATAAGTACGAGTTTGCCGGGCCGTGCCACGGCCATCACCCCCAGGTGCAGAAGGAGAGGGAAGCAGAGACGACGGAGATAAGTGCAGATGGAGAAAGTACCACAACATGTACCAACGAACAAGGAGCATCTCGTTAAAAATGGTTAATCCCTCACCCACCAAGAATTGCACTTCCTCCCATTACTGGTCTCCTCTACGGCTAGTACTGGATATCATTATGAAGGAATCAACAACATATTTCGCCTGGCAGACCTATTCGCGAGCCCGTGAGTCTCTGCCCACGAGGAATGGCTGGCTTTCATATCTGTGCACATAGCTTGCAAATCCGTCTCTAGATCTTCGTAGAAATCCACACCTTATCCAAAGATCACACATACATCCGAGATTTCTAGAAACAAGACATTCCATTCCTCGTAATGGTCTCCGTCATACGGAACGATGTCTAATATCTGCGTCACCCTCCTCGAGCAAAGGAAAGGTTCATGCCTCGTCTCGGGGGTAGGATTCTGAAGACGGCAAGTATCCGCGGGCTGGTGTCGGCCTCCATAATATTGTATTTTTTTTCGTTCAATTCGACAGGGGGTATGACCAGACTCAACTACGCAAATTCCCTGGCCCGAATCGTGATTTAATTCCAACACTATTTATCCCCTCCTGCAACTTGATCCAGGTCGGGCGCGACACTATATTGCCCCATCATCTGGCAGACGGTAGGCCAGCCTAGGCAGCCACGAAAGGGAGTTCATCCGCACCTTGCGACATTCGGCCGTTGGTGCCGCAGGACGACGATGCCTGCCTTGACCAAGACCCCTGTGTTACAAAGATGGAATAAGTCTACGAGCGTGAACTCCTTTGCAGGGTGCGCTCGGTGCATTGTATACGGCGAGATAAAACACATTCGCACTCCCACCCAAGAACTTATGTGATGGCCGGTAGCTCAGATTTGGCCTGCGCGAGCGCCGCCTCGTCGACAGGGAGGCCTTGGCGTCTGTGGTGCAGATACGTCGGTAAATCCTCGCTGATGCTGAATGCCCAGAGATTCTGACTGTTTGAAAACACTCGCCAGGCTCGCCCTCGAAATCGGCGGGAAGAAGGTCGCGAGCTCGATTGACACGGCCTATTCGATTCTACAGTATAAGGCTCCAGCCATTTCCATTTTTAAACGTTTTAAACGGTAAAAACTGTTTCTTTTTCCGTTTAGTTTGCGGACCTGTGCAAAGGGTAAACGAACGATAAACAAACGGTTCAAACGGTTGCAACTTACTAGATATTTATCTGAGCCCACACCAGCATCATAAGTGCATTCACGCGATGTTACAGCCGTTTTGTAAACTTTAGGCGGGTTGCGTAAAAGATTGATGCTCGAAACCTGTTTACATCTGCTTGACTTGTTGACGCCGCGTCTCAACCTTTCCATGCTCCACCTCAGCTCCACCTATGCGTTCATCGCCTAATATACAATATTTATTGACGCTCTCCTCATTTCACATCCCCCATGAACATAACTAACCATGCCATCGGCAATGTCGGCCTGTTGGCGGCGGCGATTGTAGTACTGGTGGACAACATGCTGCTTGGTCTCTTCAGAAATATTCTTCTTGTTGGTACGGCCCATGGCGGTTGACCATCGTCGAGCACGTGAAAAGAGATCGAGAGAGCGAGTGGAGCGAGGACGCGGCACCAAGCAGATGTAAACAAGTTTCGAGCATCAATCTTTTATGCAACCCGCCTAAAGTTTACAAAACGGCTGTATATTACACAGGACATCAAATTAATGTTCATAAAAAACCATCGCGAAAAAACATAGAGCCACTCGCCGACCAGGGCGCTCGAGTGTCCAAATTCGGTGTGATTGATGGCGCACAGAGATCTCCGCCCGCCGCCGCCAACTCGTAATCCATCTCCATCAATCACATTTGGGCGTCTGTGTTGAAAGCTAGGACCCATCCATCAATTCCAACCATAATTACTGGTTTACCACCCTTGCGCACCTATACTCTACGGCCCCGGGAAAGTACCATTTAAAAACTGTTTAAACAGTTTTTTAAATGTTTGATTACCGTTTCCGTTTGGTTTGCGCCAAACCGCAAACGAAAATGAAATGGTTGGAGCCTTAGCAGACAGGCAGCGGGAACGCACCTCTATGGTCCGCGGCTGGATTCCGTCTGCTCGCCCAGCAGTGGTTGGGTAGGCGCGCTCGTCGATGTGGAGGATATTGAACCCGTAGGTTGTAAGACACAAGTACGTCATGAGCCCCGCCAGTCCCCCGCTGGATTTGTGCGGTCAAAGACACGAAGCTCATCGTGGGCGAGGACGTACCCGACGACTACGACATTGTACATCTTCTGGGGCTGAATATTGGTCATGGTGGGTGTGCGAGTCAGAGACTGGTTAGACGATTAGCCGAGAGTCACAGTGGTGCAGTCACGAAGGGCGGGATGACAAGGCGAACGGGTGGCAGGACGTCCCAAGAGCTGAGACTCAGAGAAGAATGTGCATCCAGTGCGCTTATGTAACGGTTCGCACATTATATACCGGGCGCGGTCCGCGGGCGTCGGACGCGCGATCAGGTTGCTTATATAGGGGACTGATAGGTCCAGGGCGAGTCCGCGCCATTTTCGTGACCTCGTAACTTCGCTTAGTTTTGCGAAACTTTGTAACTTTGATGGGAATCCGTGAAAGCTCGTGATTTTGATAGCTTTCTGTGAAAATTCGTAAGTTAGTATTCCGGACTTGTCAAGCGGCGACTCCTCGGCACATCACGGAGTGATGCGTATCAACAGCTTGTCGAGATGAGCCGGTTACGTTTGGGTTAGGCGGTTAGCGGTTAGAGGTTAGCGGTTGGGGTTAGGTGGTTAGGGTGAGTGGATAGGGTTAGAGGTTAGCGGTTAGGGTTAGCAAGGTATCTATATGAAAAAATTGGCAGAGACTTGAGTGGCGGAGAATGATGGCCGGATTGATGTGTTTGATTTGTGTGGGTTGTACATCTCACGAACTTTCCTGGAAACTCACCAATGTGACGAGGTTTCACAACTTTCCATCAAAGTGACGAAACTTCGCAACCTTAAGCGAAGTTACGAAGTCACGAAGGTGGGTACGACTCATCCAGGGCCGCCAGCCCCGTGAGGTTCCTGAGCGCGCGGAGCTGCATTAAGATGAATGAGAACCAAATTCGAATCAGAGCATGCATCGTTGGAGAAAGGGGCACACGTACGACTTCCACCGTCACCGTGGCAGTGGCAGTGTATATACCTGTAGGGGAGCAACGGTCACGGTCACTATGGACCCGTTGCGTTGCCTCTTTTTGGCCCGGTCACGGTCACCACACAGGAAGGATAACCAAATAATCTGAGCTGGAGTACTGGAAAGATACACAGAAAGTACTTACAATAACTTCTGCATATCTGTGGGCCCAGGGCGGAGAAAGCATTTAAAAGACACTGCAAAGATATTCTAATCTAAGAATATCTTTTGAATGCCTTCAGCGTTTTTTGAATAATTCCAAGGCCGAGATATGCAAAAGTTATTGTAAATACTTTTCCAATCCTTTCCATATTTTGGCCTGGGCTATCTGGTTATCCTCCCTGTGCCATAGGGTTAGTTGCTTGAAAAAAGTCGTGACATTGGAAAAAAAATCGTAAAAGTCTGTAAAAAAAATCTGATCTCCAGAACTGGGAAGGTGACGGAGGAGATCGCCGAGATGCTCAGTGCGTGAGACAAGTTTCTGAGGCGGTCCAGTAACAGGTTTGGTCTTCTTCACTGCAAGCTTGGGAGGCATGACTGAGGGTGGCAAAGAGAAAATATTCACGGGTTCCCTGGCATTCATTTAATATTCTAGATATATATTTTTGAGGCCACAGTGCATGTCCCATTGTCCTTGAATTACTTATCTGGGTAATCAATGTGGTATATCTGTTGCCTCTTTGAGCAACAGCCATGCTCATGATGGTGCTTGTTGCCTGAAAAAGAGGCAACGGCCATGTCACGGTCCTCGGGGCGTTGCTCCCCTACAAGTATATACAGTACTTCCATGCATTGATTTGTCACAACAGGGCTCAAATGCCCACCCGCCGGTGCGTGGCAATGAACAGCGCCTCCATAGCAGGGCGTGCTCGATCTTAATGACCTTGAAGCACATCAGCAATGCCAGTAGAACGCGATGCTAGTGCGCTAGACCTGAGAAGTTTGATTTACAAGAGAGTAATATTTTCGGGGGAGTACCTATGTTGTGATCCAGTCAAAAATAAAGGGATACCTTGGCTCCTTGAATAGAGTTTTGTATTTACCGAAGTCTTTCGAGACACTTCTAGGATCGTACCCGAAGCCACGAGTAAGGGAAAGCACCACGACCCGGGATTGCCTCGTCCGCCTTCCGGTTTTCCGTCGGTTTCGCACGTTATGGTGACAGAAAAATGTTAGATTATCATCCTTTCCGCACTGTAGGCCTTCCCCGAGTCGGCTCTGTATCCAACTCAGAGATGCTTAAACGAACACTGGTGCACCGCCACACGGATCAGCCCGGCTTTCTCACACAAACATCTACAGCCTGGGAAGCCCTCGGCGAGCCTGCCCAGCGGTGGTAGGCGGTGGTGCGTTATCAACGAATCTAGATCTGCCTCGTCCCACGATGCCACCGCGTTTAAATTGAACTCACGCTGCAGCAGCTTTGTCCCATGTGCATCTCGAGTCTCGTCGGCTGTCGTCCAACCGTCTTCATTCGGAACGTGTTGGTTACTCGGCGCCCTTTCGCTCCTTCTCCCGTCCACCATACCTGAATCAGTCGGGGCACGGCATTGTCAAGCATAGGCGCCCGCTCCAAAAGACCTCATAGGACCTGATGTTTGGCTCATATATCGGCCCAGCGGCTGTTCGCATGGGCAAGATTCGAGGTCGATTCGAGGTGTGGTAATTGAAAATTCAGCCTTCTACCGGGGCTAAAGATTGGCGCAGGGAAATTCGCGAATGAAGGCAAGAAACCCGACGAAACCGAGACGCGGTTTCTGCGATTTTCTGTGGATGCCAGAGGCTCTGTACGCAGGGATGCGCAGAACGGCATTCCGCTCGCTGTTTCTGCCCTCTCGGATTCCCGGTTTCTCGGAATGTATTGACGCGCAGATTATCATCTCGGCATGCTTGACCTCCGTGGGCAACCCGGAGATTTCTATCCTCCGTTGACCTCGTTATAGCTCTTTATAGCTCCACTTTGGCTCCGCTATCACTTTTGCCACGACTACGGTATCATCAGGTGATGATGAAGCAGGGGACCTTGTGGGTACACCCCGCTGTGCTCACGAAGCGATAGTGCGTCCCCTCCACACCGACCAACGGCTCGCTCTAATCGTTTTGGAGATGTCCAACATTCTCTCCGCGCGTGCGCCCTACCTACAAGCCACGTTTCTGGAGCTGCTCATGCATGGTACGGACCCTGGCGCATTACATTCATCCCCCGAGATCTTACATGGCCTCATCTAGGACTGTACACTGGTCTCTTCTTTGTCACCCTCTACGCACTGAGCGAGTCATTAGCCCATCCGCGAGCGTGAAATACGCTGACTCCCCGATCTGTAGTATTCAAGAGCGTGATACACAAGCATAATGTGGGACTTCTTCTTGCGTTGCTCGCCATGTACATTATGTCCACCATCCACGTCGCCACTCGCTGGCTTCTCATCACCAAAGCGTTTATCGACCACGGGGACACCTCTACAACTGCTACACTGGCACTTCTCCAGCCGCCGCTATGGCTCGCCGTCCTTGGCGCTGTCGTCTTCTCGGTGAACACACTGATCGCGGATTGCGTCTTGGTACGAGTCTGTACGTCTTCAAGCAAGTTCCTCAGCTGACCGCGCACCTACGGAAGATTTGGCGCTGCTGGGTTATCTGGAGTCGCAACTGGATCATAATCCTCCTCCCTGCGATGTGCACCGTCGCTGGCGGAGGTGATTATTGCGCTCTTTCATCACTTGAGACCAGCTCTGACAGTCCTCCGCAGCCCTTGGATTCAGAAGCATCGCGGAACAGGCCGCCTATGTGCTCAACCCCAAGCTCGACCGGGCCGCCTTCGTCGATTTCGCAACCCCGTACTTTGCGTTGTCCCTGGTCACCACCTCACTGGCGACTATCTTAATCGTGTTCCGCATTATGACCATGTCTGAGCCCGCTACGCGGAAATCCAAGGGATATGGCAAGCTGATCGAGATAATCGTGGAGTCGGCGGCGTTGTATTCCGTGGCCCTGATCGTCTTCCTCCCGTTCCTCGTCCAGAAGTCGAACGACGACGCATATCCTCAGGCAGTCCTGGCTCAGATGACAGTGAGTTCACAGCCCAGCGTATTACTCGACTCCGGGCCTGCGAGGCTGACTTGTGGGTCACAGGGAATAGGCCCGACTTTGATTGTGGCGCGGGTATCGTTTGGGCTCGCTCGTCCGGAGGAGACATGGCAAAGCAAAGGGTCGTCTCTCATGTTCGGAAAATCAGCGAGATCGGCACCCACTGCTACAAGCGTAGACCTGTCTCGCATGGATGGTTCTGAGGGGACGAAGCGCGATTCCTTGGACGTCTAATCTCTGCAGACATGTCAATCGGGAAATCAGCGACGAAAGGAGAGTTCGAACACTTGGAATAAATATTTAGTTGGGATATGTAACTTGCGCAAACTTGGTTCAAATATCGCTAGTTTCTTCATTCCCAGCTCTGAAGGATCATGATTGAGCGAGAGAATTTTAAAAGACAGGTCCACGTACTCTACATCGGTCGTCTTGAGTATCTCAGTATCCCTGCCATGCTTTAGTGAATAGACCGGGGTCTCCGCAAGTGAAAGCTTACTCTTCTGTATCAACATAATCCGCAAAAAAAATTTGGCGACGTAACCGGTTGGCAACGGAAACATCAGCCACAGCATGACTTTCGTGCCTGCTCTGGGACATTGCTGGGATGGACGTCAGAATCCAAATCGGACTGCCACAATGGTTGCGAACCGATTGGATTGCCCCATACTGTATCGTAAGTTAGCTTTGAGGCGGTCGGAACTAATTCCTACGCACCCATCATGCAGGCTGACGAGGTAGAAATAACGAGGATACGAGGCCAAAGGAATCCAACCATATCGTCTTCTATAGGAACTGAGTGGGGCAGAGTGGATTGAGGTAGCAAAGCATCTCCTACTTTATAAGTATAAAAAGGGTCCCCGTCCCCTTGGTCTGAGCATAATAGGTTGTCACCGACTCACCGTATATTGATAAAATGGAGGGAGCTATGGAAATCAAGATGCCTGCAACGCTACCATTGAGTCTTAATTTTATATTTTCCGCGATGCTATTATATCCGCAACACAGATCATCAAGCCCAGCCTCACTGCTTGCCCGTTGTTCGTCATCGCATTTTCAGCGTACCGGGTAGAGCGAGCGTGTGCTGTACAACGGCCGCGTTGTTTCGGATGATCGCCCGTAAGTTAACGGCGACGATTAGGACTGAGTCATGACGGGCTTAATAGGAACCAGGGATGGCATATGCCGCTGGCATTGATGACACAGGATCTATTTCCGAGGAGAATGGAGGCGAGATAATTTTATACAATCAATCTGCTGTTCGCAGATGTTGCGATGCACAGCGGTACTGACGCTAGTCTCTCATCGCAAACGAATCCCTCAACAATCTGAGCTCGTACCTCGCCTTTTCGAATAGTCAACCCACGGCGTGCAAGTTTGTGGCCACGCCTGGGCCCGGCGTCGTGTTGGACCACCCTAAGCACCAGAGAGTCACTGTGGATCAGGCCAAGCAGTTATCCGAGGTACCTCCGAGCTGTCGTTATGCATCTCTCTACCTACCTCATCATTCCCGCAAACTTGTTTTGATTCACTGGACAGAGCTTCTATTCGTTTCCAAGCGGGCCCGGAACCGGCTGTGTAATTCTGTGTAGTTCTATGTACCGCCATATACATATATATAGAAGCTCCGCCGCGGCTGTATTACCATCTTATTCATCGCATTCATTTGCTTTGTCAGCTTCCTATGACTTGAGCTATTCTGCACCCACGGGCCACTTCCAGAAACTCACCTTCCTCCTTGACTATGACATACAACTATCTGAGACTGGAAACGGAGGACACGATTCATTCCCATCCTTCAGATTCAAGGCGACTGAAGGTCTTCTTCGCCGTCTCCCTCTTTCTGAATCTTGCATTGGTGTGGTTATCGATCGTACACCCTCGCTGGGGCAATCCAAATTTAACGAGCGAGCCTCATCTGTATTGTGAGCTATTCATTCTCTGACGTATCTCCGGCTAATACGAAAGCCAAGCTCCTGCAGAAGATGTCGTCAGACAAAAGATCGTTAAATTCACTCGGGGGGTGGCCGACGACATTCCAATCTACGAGCGCCGCGCATCAGCTGCCGTCGACGAAGCTTGGAGGGGCTTGTATTCCGGTGGGTCCCCTAAGGTTGAATTCTTGGTCCGGAGTTAATTTTTTTTCTGGACAGTTGCCGCGACCAAGATGTCAAGATTGGAAGCGGAGAAGATGCCCAACAAGACTTGGCCGCTGCATACCGAAAAAGGGAACTACATTTTCACACTCGACGTCTTTCATCAACTTCACTGCCTGGTCGGGTTTCAGTAATGGTATTTTTATACCGTGTGCTAATATTGCATGATCAGGATACGCTCCGCCAACAAGCCAACCGAGGTCACAATTACACCCACGTCCCAATCGCTCATGTCAGACATTGTGTCGGTGTCATCCGCCAAGCCCTAATGTGTTCCGCGGATATCACCCCTGTTGTATGGCAGTGGTCGGAAGAGCTTCAGAAAGCGGAACAAAGGGATGACATCTTGCATGTCTGCCGGGATTTCGATCGAATCCGTGACTGGGCCAGCGAGCGCACCTTCGTCGACAATAGCTCCGGCTTACTACACACTTATATCGAGGATGATCTCACCATTCCGGAGTTCTGACGTTGAATGTGGCAGTCGAAGGGGAGTGCGGCCGCTCTTCAATTTAATTGTAGCATAATACTTGAAGGCAGACATTATTTATGCGGGTTCTTAAACAATATTCAAAGGGTGCTGCCAGTATGGAGTGGGGGATAAATATCCCATTCCGACATCAACCCGTTGAGATCGAAGACCTTATTAACAACTAACCTGCGAGCCCATTTCTGGGTCCACAGATTCAGCCTTCTGATGTGTGGACGGTCTTGCCATGGATCGGGCGGATTCCGTCTTGGAGGCTTCCCCGGTTCAACTCGAGCGAAAGATGCCAAGTTCCAACACTGCAGGGGCCGGACAATCATTGACACTCAAGTCTTAGTCTTACACCGCCAAAGTGTGGGCACGTCGCCCACAGCTGATATGGTCAGGCACCGGCCATCTGTTGCGAAAACTGGCTGCCACTCTCTGGCCAGATGTTTGCCAGCTGGAGCGATCAGCTTTTTAAACAGCTTTCAGCAACCTTGCCACCCATATATCTACCAAGTAATCCGGGAGCCTGGGTTCTACATAACACAGTATACCGTGGTGGCAGAAATGGATTGAACAGGCTCGTTTGGGCCCGTGCAGCTCCCAACTGACTTCAACTGACCTATATATCGGAAATATGGACCATTTGGAAGTTGTAGGACAAATCAGTGCATTGCCATATATGGTAACTCCTGCAAAAATGATTTTCCAAGTTTTGTTTAGGGGGGCATTTTTTTGAGACTTGGTCTGAGTGAAAAATGACTTAGGCAGGCTAAAAGTGCTTCAAAAGAGGAGCATATCCATATTTTTTTTGCCCTTAATTATTGCTGATTTGAGCTCACAATGCCTGGGACAAAACAATGAATTTGGGTGATTTTACTCATTTTTTCAGCCAAAATCCCCAACTTCAAAGGATTGTGGCAGACTCAAATCATGATGGTTCATGGCAGAAAAAATATGGTTAAGGTCCACTTTTCAATCACCTTCAGATGACACAGGTCATTTTTTACTTAGAGAAGGTCTAAAAAAAAAGTGCCTTCAAAAAGAAATTGTAAAATCAATTTTGATGGACTTACCATATATGGTAATATACTAATTGCCTCAGGGAGGTCCAGATGTTCCATATTTCTAATATATAGGTCAGTCGAAGTCAGTTGGAAGCTGCATGGGCTCAAACGAGCCTGTTCAATCCATTTCTGTCGCCACGGTATATATATATATCCAGAGTCTGAACTGAGCACTGAATCATCATTCAAATCCACCAGGAAAACCCTTAGGCTCCTTGGATAAAACTCAGGATAAATTATACTCAATGTAATTGCCCAACCAAGTAAAACTACATTAATCACTGGTCCTTACATGAGCCACATCTGTGCCATATCTTATATTATTTTACACTGGTTTAGTGAGGTTTATAAACAGAGCAGTAAGCAGGGCGGCGGCGGCACGATAGGATCACGGACGGTTGACTTTGCTACGACTGGTGGCACTACAAGTCACTCAAACTCCGCTCCATCATGCATCATGATGTCATTGATGGGGTGTTGCAGGTTGCCATGGCATAATTCGATACCATCAAATGGTTGGTCGTCTTTCTTCCTCCCTCTCTCTCCCTCTCATCGTCCTGCCCTCATCCTTCCTTCTAGCTTCAGGCTTCAAGCTTCAAGCTTCAAGCATCAAACCACACTCAAGGTCTTTTATCTCAAGCCGCCGCAAGTGTCATTAAGTGCCCGTAAGTGCTATTTTCCGTCGGTTTCACGTGTTATGCAAGCGCAAACTTCTCTGACAAGCCCCCGCAAGTCTCAAGCCTGCAACTTGAATTCACCAAGCTCCGAGGCTCACATGCACCCTTCAAGTGCTGGGGCTGCTTCAATCGCGCTCATCCCAGTGCACCCGCCGCCGCCCTGGTGAAAGTCCGCCTGTAGTGCCGACCGTACACTTGGCCTCTGCATCGCCTGTGTTGCCCGCCCGCACCGTGGCTCCCGCATCCCACCCACACTGGGTGAGCCCAATCTCTGCCCGAACCGCAACTGAATTGAGTGTCCCGGCCTCAACACTGCTGCCCTAGGCTTCTCTGCCTCCAGCTGCCGCCTCTCCTCATGCCTCATCGAGCATGGTAGCATGTGGTTCCGCCGCCCCGTGCCTCTGCATGCCGCTGAGCTGCCGTGCCCCTTTCCCCCTTCTCCTATTTTTGCTGACCCCGCACAGGTCGTGAAAGATACCAATCAACTCCCTCACCAACGGCAAAGGCGCGCATGTGGCCATCGTGACTGCGGCCACAGGCACAAACTATCAGTAAGCTGTCATAACCAGCAGGACACTGAGCACTCATGGTGGTCACTCTTCCCGGTCACACGACACTTGACGCGAGTAGCATTGTGATATGTAAGCGTATGATAGTTTCCTCTAGTTTCTTATGTACCACCCATGTAGAGCATAAATACACAACCTCCACCCGATGTGCGACTGAATTTAAGCAGCAAATCAGAAATGAAAATCAGCAACAATACATATGTATGTCCAGGTGGTTGTAAGCTGGGGGCTCAGCTGGTCACCAGTTTGACCTGGGTCCAGCCTGGAACTATAGAGAAATCAGCTGGCTGACAGCTTCCCCCATGCTGTGGCCAGCTTCCAGCGACATGTATCAGGTGAGTTGCATCCAGCTGGTGCCCACGTGTCTGACCGTTGGCGGTGTAGATGGTGGTGGGCAATACATCAAGCGATCAAATCATTCCCACGCCTCCGGTGCCGAATTGCCGACATTTGATTGACTCAAGTTTTCCAACACAGATTCCGGGCCCAAACAGTCGGTGTTTGCTTAGCTCGAAGGGAACGGTCTACATTAAGTTGACCTACGGATGTTATTTCGAGGGGAAATTCCTGAATTCTCATTTCTAGTTCTGAATGAACGAAATCTCCCACTAATATAGCAGGTTTATAAACTCAAAATGCGAAACCAAAAAATCCCCTTCGACATAACATTTGTTTACATGTTTAAAGTGTACCACTCCGCAAGTGTCAGACGAACACCGACGATCCGAGCTCAGAATCCATGTTTTAAAATGACAACTACGATCATTTACACCTATTTTCACTGCAGTGAGTTCATATCACCCCAGGAAATGCGAACCAATAGTTCATGACCTCTTGAAACAAGTATCAAAAGCATCTTAAAGTAAGTATCCTAGAATCACCCTACTCTTGTTCAAATTTTTGTTCTGGCATCTGGTTGTTGAATGTATTTGTTGGCCCTTTCTTAGGTCCAGCTATGCAGAAGTGTTGAGATATCAATGAGCTCTGGTGACCTCAATTCCAGTGGAAAAAAATTGTGGCTCCAGACAATGATTTCTATGGATACATGGGACATTTTAGCAATATTTGGTATAAGATAGATAGAAGATATAACCCTCTGCGAGTGAAAAAAGTGTTGGGTCAACCAGAATTGGTCGGCTCTCGAATCAAGTCGCACGTGATCGTAACAGAGCAATAAAGCCGGTTGCTCACCACGAGTCAAGAGATTCCAACAGAGTGACACCTTTCAGACAGAATAGGATGTAGGGGGTTTTCTCCAGCCTGACTGCGTGAGTTTTTTTTTTTTTTTTTGCAATTTTAACATTTAAACAACACCCAACAACAGTTTCTGACGTGACACGTGACAGCCGGCAGCGGTGTGATCCAGATCCGAGCCTGCCGAGCACTGCGAGTCCGACATCTTTTTTCTTGCCTTCAGGGCACTTGGAGGCGCCACCCCGCAGCTCATGTCTCGCCGATGAATCTACGTTTCGCCTTCCATTTTTGTATCGATATCGAATTGAACCGTGGAATCCACCGTCCGTAACTGCTCCACCTGAAACATCCCTCGACACGCACCCAGTGGATCCCCCCTGCTTTTTTGGAACTCGCCTCTTCTTCCTTTCCAACTCTTCGCGCAGCCGCACTTTGTCTGCCCCACGGGTGTTCGGCTGCACGGATCACAGTGCGCGCCCGTTACGCGGAGACTTTGACTAACATAAGCAAGAAACTTTGTGGCTCAAGGGCGAGCTAGGCTGAGGTCGAGTCTGGGGTTCCTTGGGACGTTCTTGGCACCATTCTGACTCGCAGTCGCTCGGAGCAGCGGACTCTGCCCGCGCTTCCGCCCCTCTGCGGCAGCGTGGATGTGAGCATTACTGCGGAGTGTGTCATTGTCATTTACCCCAATAGTTAGGGGGCGTGGGGATTAGTAACAACTTGACGAGGCGTACGTGATTGATATGACCACCTCGATCTCTCCTTCCACCCCCATGTCTTCCGACGAGGACCACAACGTCTGCGTCCCCGCCAAGAGGAGGCGGGTTCAGCGCGCCTGCGATGCGTGCAGAATCAAGAAGAGTAAGTCCAGGCGCCTCTCAGATCGTTTCCAGGCTAACCATCCTGTCAGGAGCATGTATCTTGCATTTCCTCCGCAGTATATCTTATGCGATTCCTGAGCCACGGACTTACAGGTGATGAAGTACAAAATTCTGGCAAGAAATGCTCGAATTGCGTCGAGAATGAACTGGATTGCACCTTTGGAGGGGCTGTCGCCAAGCGGAAAAGGTGAGTTCAGTACCGGTAGTCCTAAAACTTTTATGAACGATGTTTCAGCTACGTAGACGTCCTAGAGGCTAGGCTGGAGCTCACAGAACAGCTGCTGCGCAAGGAACGGGTCATAATTATCTCAAATAATGTATATCCAACTGATTTCCCTGCTAGCTTTCGACACAAGGGGTACAGACTCCGAGAAGTAGCCAATGGAGCAGAGACTCGCCAGTCTCGGATTCCAAAAAGGACACTTCCGCTACCAGTTCTGTTGACCCTGGCATCGACCTCGCTGCTCTCACTATTCGCTCCATAAATGCACCCCCGCCCGCGCCACAGAAAGACGACTTGACACACATCGATTTGGCACAGGAATTGCGCGGCCTGTCAATGAATACTCACTGGGATCGGTTCCATGGGAAAGCTAGCATGGCGCTGCTTGCCCGAGCTGCTGTCCACCAGCGGGATGCATGCGCACATCAGGCTATACAGCTGAAGCCCCGCCGCATGCACTACTGGACCTTCGATCCGGTGCGCTACCCAGATCGTTCACCGATAATTTATATTTATTCTCCTGCATAGACAAAAGATCGCCGCCGCCACGTCGGCCCGTACGTCTTCCCCGAGGCGGATCTCATGTTTGCGCTGGTCGACAATTATTTCATCCATACGAATCTATACTTTCCCCTCCTCCACCGCCCGACATTCGAACGGTGTATCGCAGACAAAATGCATCTCCGCGACGAGTCCTTCGGCGCAGTCCTGCTTCTCGTGTGCGCCATCGGCTCGCGCTTCTCCAACGACCCCCGCGTATGTGACCCCCACGACGAGCCGCTGCGCTGTGGGTGGAAATACTTCGACCAGCTGCCCCTCGCCATCGACCACCTCTTCGTGCGCCCCACGCTGTATCACCTGCAGTATTATTGTGGGAGTCCTTGTTGAATAAAACATCTATCGAATGATGCTGAAATTATCCCGTTCAGCTTACGGTGTCATTCCTCGAGTTCTCGACCCCCAATGCGTGCTGGACCCTCGTCGGATTAGGCATCCGCATCGCGCAGGAGGTTGGCGCGCATCGCGCGAACGCCGCGAGCGCCGCGCCAACGGCCGAGTCAGAGCTGTGGAAGCGCGCATTCTGGGTAATCGTCTGCTACGACCGCATTTGCAGCAGCATGCTCGGGCGCCCGTGCACGACGCAGTACGAGGAGTGTGTGTCTGCCTAGAGTGCATTCCCGGAGCTCACCATGCATACGTGTAGCTTCGACGTGGAGCTCCCCATTGAGTGCGACGACGAGTTCTGGGAGACAGAAGACCCTGCGCAAGCGTTCAAGCAGCCCGAGGGCAAACCGTCGCAGATCGCGTTCTTTAACTGTTTTGTCCGGCTCAACAATATTCTGGCGTTCAGTTTGAAAATGCTCGTGCGTAGTGCCCTCATTTTCCTTTCGAATCTAGCCTCTATGGGCGTCACTAACACGCCCGCAGTATTCGCTCAACAAGACGAATAACCTCCTCGCGGCGCGCGACGAGGCGTGGGAGGAGCACATAGTGGCGGAGCTTGACTCAGCGCTTAACGCCTGGGTCGATGCGATTCCGGACCATCGTACATCCACTCGCATGCCTGCTCGTTTCACATTTGATTAACATTTTCGTCGTCCTCCTACAGTGCGCTGGGACCCAGATAGAGAAGAAGACAACTTCTTCGACCAGTCAGCACTCTTGTACTGCACCTATTACCAGGTCCAGATGACGATCCACCGTCCGTTCATCCCCATGGTCCGGAAAGATGCCTCAACGGTGGGTGTTTCGTCCTCCAGCGCGCGAGCCTGCACATTTGACGCCTCAACATCTGGTGCAGGCCCTGCCCTCCTTGGCAATCTGTACCAACGCCGCCCGGTCGTGTAGCCATGTCTCCGACATCTCGACGCAGCGCAAAAACGGCACACCCGTTCCGGTCCTCCTCGTGCGTACCCACCTTCAAATCTAGCAACCCACCTCACCTCCCACCGCGCGCCCAGGGCGCGACATTCACGAGCGCCCTGGTGCTCCTCCTCAGTATTTTCAGCGGCAAGCGTATCCGGCTGCCTCCGCAGCTGAACAGTGCCATGGTGGAGGTGCATAAATGCATGGCGAGCATGCGGCCGTGCGAAACGCGGTGCGCGCGTCGTCGTTCATTATTTCGGCTCGCCGTGCTCATCCGCTTCAGATGGCAGTCCGCGGGCCTTTACTGGTACGCTTTGCTTTGGTCCGCGCCACGTGTGCCGATTTCTTCTCTAGGACATGATATACGTGCTCTGTGGCATCCCCGCACCCAATCACGCAGGTGCGCTTGTGAGGATGGCGCGCGGCGGTAGCAAGTTTGGACTGGAAGACGACGTCGCGCAACACGCACCCCTCACCGCCGAGGTCGCGCATACCGACCATATCCCTCGTCCGGTGCAGACAGCGAGACGCCGTTCACTGCGTTGCCGACGCACACGAGGGAGCTGGGGCACCTGCCAATGTTCCACCCATACGCTGCCGAGACCAGTTGGCATGCGGCCCAGACGGCTCCTGTGCCTCCATACCCGGACTTGGGGTGGGCGCGAACACCGCCGGAGGCGTATACTGGACGGCGGATTTTGAGGCGGATGCTGGCACGATGAGCAGCGATGCGAGGGCATTGTGGGAGAATGCCCCGACGGGGTTCGAGTGCGTCTCTCTCTCTTATCGGACCGTGCTACCTCTCCTGATTTCGCGCCGTCGCTGACTTGCGCTGTAGGGTCAATGACTGGAGCGCATACTTCAGCGTGATGGACGCGAATGTTTTCAACTGACTCTAGTACCACAACATGCGAGGTACGAGCTACTTCTGTTGTAGCGTCTGTCTACGGGAGACTACTCTGGTACTGCGACATACCCACGGTCGACTCGGCTTTCGTATTGTGGAACTTGAAATCGCGAGTATTATACCCCTAAGATTCTAAAATGTTGAGGCCGCACAGCGCGTCTCTGAAACCAGACCAGTGAACTGTGTGATATAGCAGCCTGTCCGTGTCCGTTGCACACGACTATCTCTTTCCGCATAATTATTCCGGGACATCGCTGGCACGACCTTCAAGTTTCCGATTCTTAAAAATCTTTGTCAACGTCGAACGATGTCGTCGTGAATTTTATTTTATTTCTGGGCGTAAGCTGTTCGAGGTTCGCGTCGTGGGATGTTGGCTCTGTAGAACTGGCCCGAGGCCGTTGGCATGTGCCATCAGCCGCATTCTTGTACTTATCTTCCTCTCTCAGAACACAAGGACGATGGCCCACAGCTGACATGTATATTCGATAGCTCTGGGAGATTCCTCGTCACCACTCGCCCTCGATACCACACTATCGATACCACACTATCGATAAGTACCGCCGCCGTGCAACCAACATCAAGAAAACGCTGTCTGTTCGCTGAGTCTTGACTCACTTCGTGCGGAACCTCCCGGCTTTTATTATCATCAGTGCGCATGAAGTGCATTCCCGGACCAAAGACAGATATACTTATAAGGCGCGTGGTGCGCCCACAAACCGCTCTTTCCAATACACTTGCCACTTGCCCTGTCCGTGCGAAGCGTCCCCTTCCTCTGCCTCGCCGTTCTCGCCCACGCCGCCCTCTCGCTGCGCACGTTCACCGCCGCTGTTGTAGCGAATGCCCTACGCCACGTCGATTTGTTCGCCGGCGTTGTGGCCGCGGTCCGCCGCGGCCTGGATCCCCTATCCCGCCGCGTTTCATCCGACTCCGTAGCGGTGGCCGCGCCCGCGCCAGCGCATCCTTCGTGGACCGGCGCACTCGATGTAGATCGGGGCATTCCGGGGAGTATATGTGGGTCTTCAAAATTTAAGGAGAGACGAGCTGGGCAGAAAATTTGACGAGAGACGCAATTGGATACAGCGCACACGTAGGCAGCGGAAGGACGCCCGTAGACTGGGAAAATTCGAGTATTCGAGCACCACTTCGTGATTCTGAGGGGCTGGGTTCGACGTTCGACGTTCGACTCCCGGGGGTGCGTGATGGTGATGTTGGGATTTGATTTTTGATTTGGTTGCCTTGGGGAATAAGGGGACCTGAGAGCCAGCGCTGCGATAAAAAGATCGTTGGATGCAGGGGGGATCGTGTTCATGAAAGATAAACTCTAGCCGCGCGCTATCGTCGAATTTGATGGGTGTGCGGGGTGTGCGGGATCGGATCCCGGCGGTGCATAAATCAGTGGTCTTGATTTTTTATTCCGATTCTGCTTTGTTCTACGGCTGTTCCGTCGAGGGAATGTATCCCAGAGGCGGATAAGGAAAGCGCCGTAGCCGCGCACTATCCCTCGGTTCAAGCGAGCGCTGAGGGCAGCGGGGTTCGGCCCCCGGCGGTGCATGAGACCAGCAAGATCCATTCGTTGTCGTTTCCACCGAGAGACGCAGCGTTCGTTGGTTCTGAGGACCGGGTTTGGTGCGGGTGCGGCTGGGCTTTTGACTGAGGGAGATCGGGCCGCTGGTGAAGGGAGGGAGAGGACGCTGATGGGGCCGAGACATCGAACGGGCCTTCGAATTCGAAGGGGTGTAAGCGGACATGTGGATGGGGGGAAAGAGCACCGCATCGTGCGCTATCCCTCGCTTCAAGGCGGGCTTTGATGGGGGCGGCGGCGTCCGACGCGGGGCTCGACTCCGGCGGTGCATGGGACTCGGAGAATAACGCGGTTGTTTTTTGATCCCGGGGTGCATCCTACGTCGGGGGAATTCTTTCGGTTGATATACATCCTGGCCATGCTTCCTCGGGGCTGGTTGATAACACTCTTTGACTCAAGAAAGGACCGGTGCGCTGTGTTGTGCCAGTTGACTCGAGTCCGGAAGGGATGTAGCCCGGACGTGGACAGGGAGAATAAGCGCCATAGCGCGCGTTGATTTCCTGTGGGCGAGTGGTATGCTGGGAGGAGCAGGGTATCGGGGTGTCGGCAGACGTAGATAACGTAACGCGCGCCATCCCTCGCTTCGCGTGAAGTGTGAGTTCGACTCCCGGCGTTTTCCAAAGAAGTGGCGTTGGGTGATTCTGAGGACGGAGGGGTTTGGTGAGGGTGTCGTCTCGTGTGGTTGGCTTCTAGGGAACCGGGAGTCGGGGACTGTAAATAGAACGAGCTTTGGAGGGAATGTAAGCCGACTCCCGAGACGTTGATAGATAATAGCATCATAGCGCGCGCGCTATGCCTCGGTTCAAGTGAAGTTCGAGGGCAGTGGGTGCGGGGTTCAAATCCCGGCGGTGCGTAGGCGACTGGCGGCGTATTTTTTCCAAAGAAGCGGCGTTTGTTGATTTTGACGATGGATGGGGCCTATGCGGTTGGGAGACCGCGCTTTAGATGCAGTTTTTAACTCTTCAGCTGCAGGCAAGGAACGTGGAGACGCTGGACTCCTTTTGCGGATATATACGTTGCACGGATTGAACACGGACGCAGGAAGCAAACAGCGACAGCGATCACTGCGGACACCGCCATGGCAGCGCCACGTGCCCTTGTGGTACACCCGCCTTCTCCGTAGCGCCGCGTAGGAGACCCGCATCTCCGTAGCGGCGGGTAGGAGACCAGGATGCCTGCTCTCTCTTCGCTGACCTCGCCGCACTCGCACAGTAACACCCCGCCGCGATACAGCATCTACGAGCCGCGCTCGCAGCTGCAAATCGCGCGATTCACACCAGTCGCCAGTGGGAAAGGTGCTGCAATCGCACACAGCGCGAACGCTGCGCTGTGGGGGCCACTCCAGGCGCCGCCCACGTCACTCGTTCCTGCGGGCGCGAATCCACCAGAGGGCGAGAGCAGCGCAGCGCGGAGCGTGTCAACGCCGCCGTCGAACCGCACTGCTCTGGGCTACAATGTGCGTACCGTACATCCGTTCTAGCCCGCGCGCCTCCGCGTCATCTTCCTCCAGAATCCGCGCGCCGCCCACGATACTCCGCACCTGGCGCCGTGTGCGCTCGACCTTCTGGCAGCCGCGAATGCGGACACCCCAGCGCATTCGCTGGTCGTGGCGCATGTGCGGCAGTGGAACGGGTCGCGCGGGGCCATTGGGCTCGTCCACGCGCAGAGCACCCGCTGTCTTCTCGCGGCTCGCGCTCACGCTTCTGTGGCTAGTTAGACGGAACCCCGGCTCATTCCGTCCTCGATCCCAGCGCGCCCCGAATCCCGCCAAACGTCCTCCAATTCCGCGCCCATGCGGTCTCTGCCGTCCCCCAATGCCGCCCGGTGCGTCCTGTTACGCAACTCGCGCGCCCACTAATAACTTTTATATCAGCTTCCAGCACTGGAGAGTGCCCCGAGGCATGCACCAGACATACGCGTAGCTCGCGTCGAGGCCGCCCACAAGCTCCCCGTCCGCCGAGCTGATTCGGCGCAGGTGCGTCTCTGCTGACGTGTCCCTGGTGGCCTCCTAAACCCACCCGTCCGTAGCGCGCCA
Source organism: Mycena rosella (assembly GCA_029378255.1). NCBI lineage: Eukaryota > Fungi > Basidiomycota > Agaricomycetes > Agaricales > Mycenaceae > Mycena > Mycena rosella. Next base: position 52,360 of record JARKIE010000408.1, on the reverse strand, counting down.
TACCCTCCCTTCCCCGCGCCTTCCACCCGCACTCCCGAGCACCCTCGGCGATTCTCGCGCCCTTGCCAGCAGCACCCACGGGCGGCGGCGTCTCCAAATCCCGCCGCCTCGGTGCCGTGCCCGCGTCCCGTCGACTCGCGCGCGCGTCCGAATTCGCCCATGCGGGCTACCCACCCGTGCCCGCGCCGTCTTTCTTTCCAAGACGCGCGCCGAGTGCCGTGTGCTCGCACGGGGAGCCCGGATGCTCGCACGGGGAGCTCGGATGCTGGCACGCGGCGGTGGCGGCAAGTCTCCGCGACCGCAGCCGGCCGCCCGGACGCCAAGCCGCGCCGCCGCAACGTTGCTTTGCAGCGCCGCAACTCGGCGGCCGTGCACGCGAGTTCTGCGGCAGGCGCCCAGGTCCCGCGCGCGAGGCATATCCCCGCATGCGGCGTAGGGCGGGGCTCACATCCCCCGCCAAGACCCCCGCTCGTCCCCGTCCCCGCCGCGGCGCCGTTTTACCCCTGCGCGCGCTTTCAGTTTCCGTCCCCGGACCCCACCTCTGCACCGCCCCCCAAGTCCCTGTGCGTCCTCTTCCCGTGAGGGCGCGCGCAGCAGATGGGATGCGATGGTTGCGCGCGGTGATTCGGGCGAGCGGCGGGGATTCGAGGCAAGAGATCTGGAGGAGCGTGTGTTGCGCACGGTCTCGGAAACGGAAACAAGCTGGGAGCCCGTAAATTAATATAATACCGTGTCGAATTCACAGCTGCGTTCACATCGAAGGCTTGCCGAATGCGAATTACGCCGAGGTCAGAATTTCAGGATTTGGAAGGGCCGGTCGGGAGGTTTCGGTGGTGATGTAGGACTTCAAGAGCGTGTAATCGTTTGAGAGCACGAGCCGTTCTCGCCCGTCCGCCTATCGATCTCGCCAACTCGCCACCTCGCCAGCCGCCAACTCGACTCGCGTACAATGCGCACGGAGTCGACGTCTCGAGTGCGTCCATCCCTATGTCATTGGACCCCGTCGTTCTAAATGGCGAAAGCAGGACTACATCTTGAACCTCGATGGCGTCGAAGCGATGATCGCATCGCTGAAGACGTTCAGTGCCCAGTTGAACCAGGCAGTGTTCAAGTCGTACACGGTAGACGGCCTCCTCGCGGGCCAGTTCAAGACCGTGGGCACGTTGTACGTCCACTTCACACATCTACCTCAAACTCCGGCTGTCTCAGCTCTTACATCCGTATCTACGGCGCGGGACACGAAGTTCCCGCATACAAGGTCAGTCTCATTTACCTAGTTTCCCACATTGGCTCTGACACATTAATTTCGCGCCAGAACGGAACGTTGGCGGTGGGGCAGGCGGCGTTCTAATTCTTTCAGCAGACAATGGCGAACCAGTCCTTGTCGGCGACTTGAGCAATCGATCGCGCGGGCTATAAAAGTAATGAAATCCATCAGTATTTGCGAGCCATCTAGGATTTTCCATGGCAACTGGCAATTTTGTGAATTAGGTGCGAGGTTGGGTGTTGGCTCAGCCAGAACTTGGTGGGGAATTGCGAATTGTTCTCGGTGCTAAGAGGGCCTTTGTGAGGGCTGTCATCTGAGTGCCCTCTGTTATTACGGCTCCTGCTTTCATTTTACCTTGGCGGTCCGCCATCCTGTTGGGTGTATGTGAAGTTACTTATTTCTTGCCTATTTCCATATGTTTTTTTGGGAATGATCCTCAAAACACTGTTTATTGGAGCCCTTTGTCCGGGCGATTGTGGTTTCACTGCATTCCCTGACCACCTACACTTAGTTTGATGGACTTGTGTATATCCAGCCTAGGTGAGCATAGGTGCCTACATAGACCCTGTGTAGCTCAACTAGACAGAGCTATGCTGAGCTATGCTCATCTAGGCTGGATATACACACACCTAAGCAAATTAAGTGTATGTAGGCGGTCAGGGAATGCAGTGTTTTAAGTCACCAAATTACGAAATGAGAGACCCCACCGTTGATCCGGAATCGTCGCGCCAGCGGGGCATGCATTTATAGGACTGGTACTTCCGGAACGGTGCGCTGGGTAGATGCTGTATCCTTCCAAATGTGCCCCTGCTCGTGTGTACCCGCGCCGCCGGCGATCGCGGCAAGGACAGAAGGAATTATGCAAGTGACGGTGCCTACTTCCCCTGTTATAATCTCCGAGGGTAGTAGGGCCGGAATTGGAGTCAGGAAGCAGGACATTGCAGAGGTGGTATCCCGCAGTGCACCGCCGTTGAGTGACGATTGAGTGCACCATGATCCAATGTGCTTACTATACATATGTGCGAAGAAATAAACCAGAACGTGCTAGAATCCGAAGGCAGGTGGAAATAATGTATGATCCCGTTGAGTGTAAGACAGCACGATGAAGGCAAGGTGAAGTTGAGGTGAAAGCTTCCATTGACGAGAGTTAAACCGAGGAAACTCCGATCATTGATGCATTGCTGTGCCGGAACTTCGGCAATACCCGACATCGCCTATGTCGGCGGCCGACATAGGCCGACAGCCCGGTGCCCGGTTCGCCTCTCCACCTCCTACATAGCCGTTCAGCGATACCGTCCCCCGCGGCAGCGCAGCTGGGATGATGTAACTTTAGCAAAAATGATGCCCAGCAAGCTTGAGCCTTGAATAGACCTCCTGGGCGAGACAAGACGGAAACGAGTCTGGCCGCTGGCGAGACAGAGGGAGAGAAAAGGGAGAGTGCAAATAATCCTGGAGGTTTGCTCCGATGCTAGCGGGAGCTTCTGTGATCATCGGAGCTGGCCTAACATTCTTTGCTTCTTCCGCACCTCCAGGAACTACCCTTCTGACGATCACACCTTTCATTCTGTACTAAACCCACGCGGTTACGATAGACAGAAGAACAAATCAGCAGCTGGCCCACCAAGTCGTTCCACTGCTATTTTAGTTACAGGTGGCGGTCGGCCAATCGTTTGCTACCCTCTTCCGATGACAGGTGTGCATTTTAAACGCAGGCCCATTGACATGCGACGCGAGTCTATTATTTACACAGCACTTGTTCTACTAGTATATAACCTGAGCGCGACGACATCCTGGGGTACCTAATCAGACATCCATGTCCACCGCTGTACTTACCGTCAATCTGGCTCTCGCTGCTCTCGAAACGCTACTATATGGCATCTATCTCGTCCTTTTCATCTTGTCCATGTATTTCCTGGTTCAACGGGAAAATTCCGCGCACGCCAACGGAAGCAGATCACGAAGCCCAGTGCGATACCTGGGGTTCTCGTTTTCCGTGCTGCTATTTGTCGCCGTCACAGGGGTACGAGGGCTTTATTTTTTACCATAGAGCTCTGGCTAGATTATAACCAAAGCGCAGCACTGGGCAACAACCACATCCCGGATTTTCTTCGGCTTCACCCAATTCCAGGAAGATTCAGAAGGCGTTAATATTGTCGATTTTTTCAACAATCCCTCCCATCCCACTAGAACGGTACAGAGTTGGTTCTTAACAGTGTCCCTCCTGTTTGGGGACGCGCTGATCGTGCGTAAATTGCGGATCTCCATACATATACATATATAACTCATAAATCCAGATACACCGGTTGTGGGTCGTCTGGATGAGAACCACCGGCGTTATCGTCTTCCCCGTTTGTTGTCTCGTGGCGTCAACCAGTGAGTTAATTTCTCAGGTCCGAGACCAAAAAAGACCGACCGGCCGCTGCAGCTGGCAACATCCTTTCCGTTACATTCCTCACGCACAATCATGATGTCTATGCGGATAAATGGTTGACGATAACCACCTACGTAATTCTCGCGTGAGTCATGTTCCTTCATTCCGTTCGTACTTGATGGTGTTCCTTCCTCACAGTAATAATCTGTACTGCACTGGTTAGTTGCCGCAAAGACGACACCCAATTCAGTCCTAAAATCATTGGTTCCCTTAGGCCTGATCGGATGGAAAATTTGGAGTGTGACCCGGATATCCGAGGTTTCGAAAGGATCCACTTCCAGAGTGCGGGTTTATATTCTGATACTATATGCAAGCTCATGCACTCCTGACACCCTCCCGATAGAGCTTTGGAGTCATCATTGTGGAGAGTGCAGCGATATTCGCGTAAGATTTCCGAATTATCCGCCAGTGTTAATACACTAACACCTTGAATGCACCAGATCATGGACTGTCCTTTTCGCTCTGACATTGTACTTCAAATGCGATGTGCAACTCGTCGTGATAGAGACGACGCCCGCTGTTATTGGCGTTGTCAATGCTCTCATTCAAACGCGGGTCGGACTGGGATTGACGCAGGAGAATGTTGGCACAGTTGGGGGCGCAGTTACATCGCTACGATTCCATATGTCAGGGGTGAGAGAGAGTGGGAGTTATACATAGGATACAGTCTCTTACCACTCGACCTTTTCTTGCCATCTGCGGAAAGCACTGGCAGGGACGCTAATTTGGCGGCGAGTTGCTCGTAGAAGTCACCGCCAATATAACTTCTGTAGATTATGATCGTCCGGAGAATGCAGTTTGCCGCCGTGATGGTGGAAGGGTGTCGAGTGCGACCTGCGGAGGTCGTCCGGCCGGTGGTGCCAACCGGATAAGCAGTGTGAATACTTCAATGGTGAATCGGGGATCAGGAACCTACGGGGAGGATAAAATCAAGGACTTGGATCGTTCGAAGGGCAGGCGCAACTCATTGCCACCGGAGTACGTCTGCAGTCTCATCGCCGCTGGATAATATCTTGAGGTGGGAGATGTTCATTGGACACGTATCGTGCATTAGCCAGTCGTGGACGAACCTCACAGGTTGGATTTTTAGCGACTCTATGACGATGGGCGTAAACCGAGGGGAGGGATTGGATGGTATAGTTTGGACGGTGCGATAAAACCAGTGTGGATCCAGGTGTTTGAGGCCGGGGGGCATCGGTCCCAGATCTGTCCGAGGTTCCAAAGGTTTAACCTGGACACGAGCCTCACGCGCCGGAGAGTAGGCGCACTGAGTGATTGTTGAATGTCAAGAACGGGGAGGGCCTCCCCATATAGGTTCTCAATGCACACGTATTGCAGATGTGTGAACGAGATCTAGCATATCAAGAGAAGGATTCCGTCGAGAGCATCCTTGAGGCAAGCTCAAGGCGGCGCATATGGCGGATGAGGCGTGGTGATCTGTGCAATACGGCCTGAAGCTGAAGCCCCGGGTCCTCTGACAAATTTGGCCTAACCCACATATCTCTGAAAATATAAACCTGGGCGGCCGCTGCCCAATACCCATGACCAGGAAACCAAGGCACAGGCTTTGAGATCGGACGGCGAATCTGACGAACTCTATGCACTGATCCAAAAGCTTCTGTATGTGCAAGGAGTTGGGTGCCTCGTCCATCCCGGTGCAGCTTCGTGCCTCGTGAAAGCCGCCGCGATGGATTGCACGATGGGATGAGAGCGAGGAGGAGAACTTCTATTTATCACCTTTCTATCTCGTACACAATTTTATTCGCATTTTTTGATTTAACCATCTCTCTTGAGCCTGAAATGAGTTTGTGACTGTCTCCTACATCAGCAAACCCTGATTTGGGTCGGTAGCGGCGTAGCACGTGGTAGCACCGCGTAGCAGACCGCCTTCTCCGTAGCAGTGTTGCAGTTAAGGGTTAAGGCCTTAACATCTTAAGCCCTTAACTTAAGACTAAGGGTAGCCCTTAACAACAGCTCGAAAACATGTAAAGCCCTTATTAAGGCTTAATGTGGCAGTGTTGTGGCAGTGCTAGACTTGTTTCAATTCTGTCGCTATTTGCTTGCTATCGACAAAAATGGCCCCAGCACTGGGATTCATCTCCCACCGTTTGAGCAGCATCGCATCCACGTCAATCCCTCTCCTGGTTTCCCATGACTCTTGCAAAACTCTTCACCGGTGCGGTCACGCCAATCGGTGAGCCAACTCGTTGGCCTCAGGTGGTGTCGGAGGAAGCCCTGTTACACGGAACTCCTTGCAGTTGAATACAGCAACGATGAACCCGACGCGGGGGCCCTGGAGGGCTCTAGCGATGACTTCGAAGTGTAAATTACTGTCTGTACCATTTTGGGAATTAAGGCTTAACTTAACCCTTAAAATCACACCCTTAATAAACCTTAATATGTGTTGAGGCCTTAGCTTCAGCAGGTACCCTTATTAAGGCCCTTAACTGCAACACTGCTCCGTAGCACCGCGTAGGAGATCTGCATCTTCGTAGCGGCAGGGTAGGAACCCACATTCTCGTAGCAGGATGCCTTCTACATCCCTAATTAACTTGCAAATGAGTAAATTACGAGTACTTATGTAATCGTTTTTGATCAATCGACATGAGCTTTTTTGCACGCTGGTTGAAAAATGACCCCCGTTTAAGCGTGTAACGGATTTAGTGGCAGTGCTAATATATTAGTGGCAGTGTTGAATCCCCATTAGTGGCTGTGCCCTAAATTCCCTTCAAACAGTGTGGCTTAATAGTGGCTGTGTTTTGATAGTGTAATCTTCGCCTCTAGCGGCGTGTGTTCGATCCGCTCCTCAGGCAATTTAGTTTTCTGTCATTTCTGCGCGCGTCTTCTTTAGCGCACGCTCTCGGAAGAAGAAACCTGAAATATCTCGTTTATATGCGCTCGTCCTTGCCCACACTGTTTCTTCTGTAACTCTCACTTCCACGCCACATTGCAACATTTGGAGCTTTTCCCTGGCATATCATATGTCCGCACCTAATACTCTGTAATTCTTTAGGTCAGTTGCATTATATATACTCGTCCTTGCTACAAAACAATGTTATTTTTTGTTTCAAGGTCTCTCTATGTCACTCCATTTGAAATCAATATTTTGCCCTGAGCACCCTCAAACAAGTAGACTCACTGATCACTGGGTGTTCGCTGGATTGTGGTTACGGCAAGTATGTGTATCCAATTGACAGTGATCACAGAGTTGTATGGTACGTAAGTCTGTTAATATTCCAATCTTTAGACAACTCACGACCTAGCAATATCCCAGGCACACACTTCATCGGCCAAATCACAATCAACGAACTTCCCAGTTTTGTCCGTTTTAAGAACCAATAAGTTACCAGTCCAGGGTTGTAGGGTATGTTGGAGGTAGGGGGGAGACATAAATTAATGGGATGCGCAGCTGAATTGTGTTCAGGAATCTAAAACACCTTCATGTTATATTCAGATCCAACGCCTTGGAACGATAGGGTCATCGTGCAATATTCCGCATCTCGTCTGCCATACAACATGTATCCAATTTCGGCCGGAGTTTCGTGAGGAATAGCAATGGCAACAAGGACCGCATCTGGGTAGTCCGTGGGGAACAGGTATCCCTTCTTGATCGGCACTGTCTGCGCAACTGTGAGTAACTCTTCGTTAAACCTCACAGCATGTGAAGTTATCAGATTGTGGCTCCGAATCATCTCAATGGAAATGGCAGGGAACGACCGAACCGTCATCGGGGATATGAGATGTAGGTAAGCCGGGAGGATCTTCCGTTATATGCACCTACCCTATGTTACGATCCTCGCCTCGACCGTCTTTGGTTGTTCCCTAACCGGCACGGCAATCCATTGAACGGTTATGTTCCTGATCTAATTTAATTCGCAACCATGATCCGTGTAAACCAACGAATGTATTCCAATCAAAAGAGGTTTCGATCCTCAGTTGAAGGTTAGTCGAGATCACTCGGACTTGACGGTAAGCCTCCGCCCAGTTCATTGCATTGCACTTCACTTAGTTGCCGCTCTCCCCTCTGGCGTCTACTGGCATAGGATCTCGCATAGCACCGTCCTCTATTAGTTTCAATGGCTCGAACGAGTCAAAGGTACGCTCATTTTAAATTGGGTGCAAGTCTGAGAGTGAGCCTTAGCATTGTAGATGCCGATCGCAGGACGCCTGCGTGGGTGCCGCTTCGGACTCGGACTCGGGGCACTCAGCGGCGCGGCAACCGGATGTATTCTGTATTGTAGGTAAGTACATACTGAGCGCCATCCCCACGAACGCAGTGACAGGCGCAGCGCTTGATCGAGACGAGTGCCGCGGGCTGACACGGAGACTAGAGCTCGGCGTCTTCACCAGCCGTGCAGCACCGAGACGCGAGCACGACACGGTTGCCCACAGGCCGCGAGCCGCGTGCGCACGACTCTCCGCGAATTCGCAGACGTCCCTGCGCGTGCGGCGTGCGTTGTGCGGCGCGGGTGGGTGTACATGTGCACGCCGTGCCGAGTCGTAAGTCAGAAGTGTGGAGGAAAAGGAGAAGGGAACGTGCCTGTGTTGCTTGATGAATGCGAGCGCAGCCGCGCATGCAGCGTGGGTGCGGGTGAGAGCGCGGACTCGCGGGAGTCGACGGGACTGCTCTCTTCCGAGCATGAGTCAAGCTGCACCTGGAGCGCAGACGGCTGTGGGAACTGATTAGTACGCGTAAAGACCCGAAGAGCAGCCATGCACCTGTGATCACGCGAAACGGGCGGCAGATTTGCGGACGCAGTTCAGTGTGTGCGGCTATGGAGAGCGCGAGGGCGGGGGCGTGGGCGTGCGGCGAGGCTCGTAAGGTATACAAGTATGATGAGAACGGAAATGCGGATACAGGTCCGGGAGAAAGATGCGAAGGACGAGTGAGAATACGGACGAAGATGACGCCGAGTCAGGGATGAGGTTGTGGGCCCGCTAGTCCCCGCGTGAGGACCCTGTGCCGCTCGCGCGGCACCACCCAACGTCACGCCTGCTTCCCGCCTTGAGCGCCTCCTCGATCTCTTCGTTCGTGATAATAATCTGCAGATTCCACTTTGCGGCACCAATCTGCAGCTCGAGCTCCGCCTGGCTCAGGAACGCCGACTGCATCGCACATCACAATCAGCGCTCATACGTACTAAATCTCTTAGAAGGACGCTTACGAGGTCGGTCATGCGGTTGCCATGTTGAGCGTAGAGCGGAGGTTCTCCTCCTGGCCGTGGGAGCTCCTGCTCAATCGTGAGGAAGATCTCGATCATCTGGTGCTTTTGCTGCATCGCATTCAGGCTGTTGCTCCGCCACAAAACGCCGCTGTTCGAGCCGCCGACTCCGGTGTTTCGCAGTGACGAGGGAAAGTGCAGCATCCGAGACATAGTGGACGCTCAGAGACTCGGACCAGTGCTGAAACGGAAGTGAGATCCCAATGGGAGTGAATTTGACGACGAGATTCGCCGTTTGGGGAGCGTGAGTTGGGCCGGGGAGTACAGAGTTGCTTCCTAGGCGGTCGGCAGGTAGATGCACCAGGAGAAGAATCAAGGGCACAGTCGGAGCTAGGTTCGGAACAAGCCGCCTTCGTCAGGTGACATTTCACGTGCTCCGCACTGAAACTTGAGAAGGGGCTTGTGCCAAGATGTAAAAAAAGGGCCATGTGTTCTGCGCGTCGTCCCGCCTCGGGAACCGCGTCAAATCGTTCGGAGTTTTGGAACAGGTTGCACATTAGAAGTGCTCGGATAATCTGGCCGACTCAGATTTTATTTTCAGTCGCGAATACTATCGGAAAGAAGCGAGCGAGAAAGGCCTTTAGCAGGGAGCATCAGATTATAAGTGCATGAATACAATAAGTTCCATCGGTCATGAAAAAATTCTGAATAGGCAGAAGGTTAGATTATATGTCTAAAATACTGTACCAGCTTTATTTTGGGTCAATACTCGTAGAACTGTGTTTTCCAGGTCTGCTCGGATAATGTCCCAATTTAGCGTGATTTGTCATCAACGCGTCGCGTCTCCCGTACTTCCTCCTCCATCCACAAACATCGTCCCCCGCTGATTTAGCCAAAAAAATGTCGCAGATACCTCCTGCCACGCCTCGGTCCCCTCGTTCCCCACGCCGTCGTCCATTTTCGCCCGTTGCCGCCCGCGCCCCCGGGACTCCTCGACAGCACAAAGCACCACGCGCGACTCGTCTTCAGGGCATAAAGGAATGGAAACACAGCTTCGAAGTGACCCGAAGGATGGTCATTGACCTCCTGAAACTGTCTTACACCCCGGACGACTGGCAGATACACCTGATTATCCGTATTTTGCGCGGCTACGACTCGATCTTCCTTGCGGGTACCGGCTATGGCAAAAGTCTAATCTTCGAGGCCGTCGCAGTCCTAGGAGGGAAAAAAAAAATCACAATCATTGTGTGCCCCTTGAAAGCTTTGGAGGCAGACCAGGTGCGTGCATTACCCGGAGAATTTGGTGTGCGATGCTGAATCTCCTGCATCACTTTTTAGGTCAAGCAGGCCACTGAAAAGGGCATTAACGCGATCCTGATCAACGAGGACAATACCAATGATCCTGCCGTGTGGAGAAAGGCTGAAAAAAGTGCACAGCTGGTGTACATCTCTCCCGAAATGGCGCTTTCTGACCGTTTCGGGAGACTTTGGATGGATGCCAAGTTTCGGGCCCGCGTCAATGCCCTAATTGTTGATGGAGCGCACTGCATCGACGAGTGGGGCGAGAAGTTTCGCCCGCTCTGTAGGCAGCTTCATCGGCTTCGCAGTTTTACTGGCCAGGAAGTCCCGTTTGTCGCGTGTACCGCCACCTGCGCTATAAGCACTTTTAACATCATATGGGACTCCCTTGGCTTTGGGCATCGGCCATTCTGGGGCCTAGATGCGGGATCGGACCGCGCCAGCCTCTTCTTCTGCACGCAAACACTCACGAATATCCACGATCCCATTCTCGACATTCTCAATCTCTTACCGGCGGATCTCGATGACAAATCAGATCCATCCTCGATTCCGAAGATATTAACTTACCACAGCTCCGTGGCGGGCACCGCGAAGGCCAAAGCTGCATGGCGATGAGCTCTCCCTGCGCATCTGCGCAAATGTGTGGTCTCGTATTCATCCGAGGAAGCCGCCAAGAAGGATTGCTGGGAGGACTTTTTATCCGGGCAGTATCGGATTCTGTGCGCAACCGACGCAGCTGGCATGGGCTGCAACATTCCGGATGTCGACTATTCGATCGTATTCGAGTGCCCGAGGTCGCTCGCTGTTCTGGTGCAGCGATGGGGGCGCGCTGGTCGAAGTCTTTTTTTAGGGCGAGTTAGTCACGCTTAGTCATTAATGAGACGCGTCAAGTCACACCGTCCCGATCCGGCCCAAAGGTCGAAGGGTGTTTTCTGGGCGAGGGAAGAGGTTCTCGACTTGGTTTTGGCTGGAGAAGCTGATGGAAATAATGCTTTCGCTTGATCGAGTCCATAAAATAGGCGGATATATGCAATATACCATTTGCTTTACTATGATTTCGAGCGCCATCAAGCGCGACAAGACTTCGATGCAGAAGGCCAGAATAAAAATATATTTCATAGGTGAGTAACGACGAAGCTGCGGTAGCATATGATGAACAACTTTTGACTTTGCTCCGAGGTAATTAGGCTTGAGATGAGGGAGGAATTTCGGTATGAACACATGCCTTGTTTTCTGCAGTTTGGCCCAAGCCTCTCTCCGAGAATGTCCGGCTTGCCGGGCCGGAGACAGGCTTGCTCCGAACCTAAGTCGGAGCAATTTACCCAGCAAGTTTTTGCGGACACGTGCTGATGCCAAGAGCAGCCTAATTGGGAAGCTCCGGTCAATTTTGTGTCGTTATATAGCACCATGAAGTCTCGGGGATGGTGGATTCCGCCAGCCGCTTCAGAATAGCAAAATGTTGGCTCTGACGCGGGACAGGATTATTTGGGTATCCGGGTCTCTTTAAAATAAATAAAATGTCCTTTGATTGAGCGGGAGGCCAGGCGCATCATAGTGCTTCCCTGGTAACACTTTTCAATCGGCTCCTTAGCTCAGTTGGAAACACCCCTCTTTTCAATCTCGCTTAATTTGACAAGGTTCTGTGTTCGAGCCTTTCTCTGTGCGTCTCCTTAACGTCCCAACTTTTTGACCCCATCATTTTCAGCACACGTTCATCAGAAACACTCGTTTCACTTCCCTGCCGAATAGGACACGACGTAGGTCATCAACAACAAATAGTATTATCCCTGAGTACCTTTAAACACCCTAGTTCAGACGGAATTGATACCCCATCGTGTTCAACACCCGCCGCTCATCCTCCCCATCCCCGGTTTTAGCCCAGGTTGTCCCACGGTCGCGCGCGGTCTTTTCAAACCTTCGAATGTCATCCACCATTTCCCCGACATCAGCTCCGATGTCCCGCTTGACAAACCTTGACATCCATAACCTATTTCTGTATGGGACTTGAGCGCGGAGAATAGCAGCGGCTTGTTCAAATTCGGCCGCTCGTTTCAACATATGGTCCCGGTAGCCATCCACCTGAGGAGGAATCAATACTAGATGGGTCAAAAATGAATGCTACAAAAATTTACCTCTTCCTCGTTATCGCTGTCATGCATGTCAAAAGCTGGGAAGAAGTGACGTTGGATCTCGTCGGGGTCCGGAGAAATTGACGCGAGCGGCGCGCACTGACGCGCACTGACGCGGCACTGACGCGCATTGACGCGGCAATTACATAATTCTCTACCAAGTGCTTTTGACACTCGGATACTATTCAAACAGCTCTTACCAAGATACCTGGGCTTTGATAGGGACCACTTGGCTCAGAATGCGAGCAACATGTATTATTTTGAAGTCCAAATAGTGGTACTTAGGGGTATATACAGGTCCTACGTGGTCTGCTCGGTGAGAGACCCCTGGGGTGTGTATCTGAACATTTTTGGAGTGTTTTGAGCTGCTCAAACTGAAGCATTAAGTCGCAATTGTCGCGCCGAACCCGCGTCAACTTCCGCGTCAATGCGCGCCGGCAACGCGTCAATGCGCGTCAATGCCGCGTCAATGCGCGTCAGTGCCGCGCCGGGCCGCGTCAACGCCGCGCCAGTCCTCGTCAGTGGCGCGTCCCTTCCTGGCATATGCCTCCAGAAACTGATGTATACCTGGGCATTCAGGGTCAGTGTTGATGTTTTTGAGTCATTTGGGGCATGTTTTAAACATGTCGCTGGATTTCAACGTTTTAAGCCCAAGTGATGCCGCAATCAGGCAGTAGCATGCATGGTCCGAAGACCCTCCAAAGTTTATCATGAAATAAAGGAAACATTGAAGCATCCCGCCTATGCAGCTCATGCCACCCTCCTGGGTAACATTGCCGCAGCGGTGGCTGTGTCATTGACGCGCCATTGCCGCGCGGCCAATAGCTTTTTCCACAACACCTTCTTGGCCCCAAGTCGAGTTTGGGGAGAGTTTAACACTCCTCTGAAACTATTTAGACACGAAGAACCACGACTTGACATTCGGTCATTCAACCTCAGTTCAAGTTGAGTTCAAAACTAATTATTAGCCGGTGCAGCGAAGTCAGGCCTTTGAACTGGGTTTACCCGGAGACTCTGTCAAACCCAGATTTATGATTTCGATGTCCAGCAGTACTTGCCAGTGACTTTCTATGTCGTACTGGAACAGGTTGGGCCTTCTTGCCTTACGCTTATTACATTCATGATCGGTCATTCACTATTGTGCAGATAGATTCATTAGGCTGTGAATGGGACGAGGTTTTGGCATGGGGATAGTTTCGAACTGTGACAATCTTGAACATTGGCAAGTTACGCCCCAGGATTATTCAACCTCACACGAAATTTTCCCTCCCAAAAACTTTGAACTAGGATGTGCACAAATGCCTCACTCCACACATCAACACATTGAACCAGGTGAGACGCGGCTCCCGGATGAATTAGCGTGCACCAACTGCCGCAGACTCTGCCGTGAATGAAAATTAGACCTCTTCCCTTATCCACCCTTGTGATTTTGCGCAGGAACCACGATCACATCCCCAGCCTGTTCTGCAAATTTTGTCCCTCTCCTTCGCAGTAAATTGCCGTGTTCTCGCATGCCTTGACACGAATGGTCAAACTCCTTGAAGTTTGAACCGTGGGAATGAGCTCAGGCAGAGGGTGTGTTTGGCGGACACGTTTTATGGCGTAGAGTGTGTCTAATCGGAGGGGGTGACTATTCCTGGGGGCCCCCTCAGTGAGGTCATTCAGTAGATTTCCGATGAGAGACGGTTTCAGAATCAGGGAATGTGAAAAACGTACACTGAGAATAATCTACACTAGGTCCGCAACCAGCATGGTTTCCCCTTGACCTCGTTCCCTGAATCTGAGCTGGGCACTGATAGTTTCAACTTCCGATTACGCACTGTAGCGAAGGATTGTTGGTGTCTGTGTGGTGTATTTGGTGTCTTGAACCTATCCCATGATATATTATAGCCCGGGGGACATAGGGTGATCAGCTAGGAGCAGCGCGCCGACAGGTGGGCGTCGATTTGGGACATATATATTTTCTATGCAGTGGAACACAGATATGAGGAGTTGAACTTGAACGCCCCGGCGCACCAATAGCACAACACAACCCGCCGGTCCGCAGCAGGTAGGTGAACCTTCTTTGTGGCTCGCCAACGCCTCGTCGATTCTATGCTGTCGGTACAATATGATTGCAAGATACAGTCTAACTTAAAATTGGAAGAGTATAGACCTGTCGTGTCAGCGGCTAACTGGTACGATGTCATACATATCCGTATGTTTGATCTTCTATCCACCACCAGCAGTATGCGGGCTGTATTACTTCAGAAATCTCACAGCCAGGAGGCAAGTATCTCATTACGTCAAATTTCGTGGGACAACCTGACGAACTAAGAATTCACAACAACACTTGTCATTGTTACTGTTACACGACAACTCTCCGACATGAATCATACCAGAGTAGTTGGTATTTCCCCGCAACGTCTTGAAGGCACTGATGTGTCATCTTATATTTATATGCATGGCCTTGAATTTGTTCTTTCTCCCTTGGAGTTTTAAGCACACACCGGTGAGAAATTCGGAACTCCACCAAGGACTAAGCGTGATTGAAGGTCCGGGTAATGGCTTTGAGGGTGAGATTTTTGGAGTCTAGACGATGCATTTAGTGTTTTAAACACCTACTGTTGTGAATCCTGGGCGGGGGGGCCATGGGGCGATGAGCTGAGGGGGACGCGCCGATGCGCGTCAATGGCACAGCCACCCGCGCCCCGGTCCGCGTCGACTCAGTACTTAGAGTCTTCGATATTCCCACATATTGGAACCCAGAGATGAGGAGGACTAGAATGTTAGGCTCTAAATTTTGTATGAAGGCTGTGTGCCTCGTCCTCCAATAGTACAGCCGGTTATGAACTACAAGGGAACATTGTTCACCAGTTCCTAGTCAATTCGTGGTGTGTCGGCTGTAAAATAGCATTACGACAGAGTCACAGATAGAGTCTAGGATCAGTATACACCTGTCGTGTCGGTAGCTAATGGGTACGAGGACACTGCCGAATGCTTCAATAGCACTATTAATGTTCCATCCACAACGATGAGTAAGTGGACCGTATTTCATCAGGAATCTCCCAAATCGATAGCCAGGAGTTCAGCATTCGATGACAAGCAATTTTCATGGTAGAAACTAGCGGAACTGGGAAAGACTGTACAATTTGAATACCACGATGGTTGATTATTTAATCACATTGTGTTGAGGAGTTGATACATTGTCCTATGTCTCTATGAATGGCCTTGAATTTAGCCTGTTTTTCTCGCAGTTATGGCCACGTACCGATGAGAAATTTGGAATTCCACCAAGGACTAGGAATAACTGAACTTCCGGGTGAAGTCTTTGAGGGAGGGATTTTTGTGGTCTGAACAGTGTATTTAATGTACGAAACACCTCCCGGCATGAATTCCAGGCCGGGGGGACATGCGGTGATGAGCTAGAGGCGGCGCGCCGATGCGCGTCAATGACACAGCCACCGGCGCGCCGGTGCGCGTCAGTGCGCGTCTGTCGCGTCACTTTTACCAGACCCATCTCGTCGGCATCATCAGAACTCGAGTTTCCATCAAAATCTTGACTTGATGATCGTGCGCGCTTTCCGAGGAGGCTGGATGAGCTGAAATCAAAGTTCTGCCAACCCCCACCACCTGCCAGAACACTGGAATCCCCGGACCATGCGTGATCATCGCCGTCTGTGATACTTCCATCTGTCGGCTCGATATACGCTGATTCTTCTTGACCACGGGGAACCAACACCGGGTGATGATACAGCGGGATTGTCCGACGACGAACGACTTGTGTCTAAAAGTGGGGTGGAGGGTGGTCGACAGCATCGACCAGGTGCTTGCACAAGTGACAGCTATTGAATGGCTGTGATCTGCAGGTGCAAGTCCACTTCTTGACGGAGGTGATGTATTTTTTATCTGCGTCGACACTGAGGGTCATTTTTTCCAATCTAAGCCACTCTGTTTTGAAGTGCTTCTGGAACTGGGTGGGCGCCTTCGAACGGCCGAGACGATGGCCATCACTGAGAATTTGGGCTCGTGCGAGGTATGCCGGGGTAACCTGAGTAACAAGAATCCAAATAAGTTGGTCCAGGCAGGGACGGACATGGTTGTGGAGGAAGCTGTGTTTGAGCTGCTTCCAGAAATTCTCCACGTTCATGGTGGTTCGAAGGCGCGACAAATAGGGAGATGTGGACCGCGCCCACAGCTTCCACATCTTCGGGGCGTACCAGGAGGTCCAGAAGTAGCCCCACACTTCGCGCAGGCCGCGCTGAACGCAAAATGTATACATCTCGTGGACAGAGTCCTCCCGAATTTTTGCGGCGGATTTCGGGCCATCCTGGGTTGGGAAAAAGGGATGCTGACAGAAGTGCTTCGTGAAGAGGCGAAGAAGGGGGTGTCTATGTGGTGCAGGGCAGAAAACATAAGTGGGGTTTTCCTTTGCCTTTTCAGCAGTTTTCTTCTCCTGCGCTGCTTCGCGTGCCTTGCGCTGACACACTAGGCAGGTTTTGGCGCGTACTGGCATCCCATCAACTTCTTTTACACGGAACTCGGCCTCGGTCTTCTGCCCTTTACACTTCGAGCAATAGAAGCGCGCGGCGTCAGGCATCTCGGCTTGCTGTTCAAATCGCGTTGACGTGGGAGGGAAGGTGAGACGCCACGAGACGTGTTATGTGGTGATATTATGACAGGACTACATTGGGGATATCATCGATCACATCAGCACGTGTCCGCAAAAACCTGCTGGGTCAATAGCGGCGAGTCAAGGGCACGCAAGACCAAGAATGTAACGCGTGACCCCGCCCTGAGCGTGACATTGGTCTGTCCGATCAGCCCCTCGACTTCCATTTAGGGATCCCAACCGTAACGTATACGGTTACGACCGTATACTTACGGTGGCTTACGGTCCCAAACCGGCCGTAACCGTACCCGTAAAGCTGACTTCGGACCCTGTTACGGTACAGTACGGGTAATATACTGTATTTTTTCATTCAATTCGACCGTCATGCGTCACTCCCCCCTTGGTCGATGGCGAATATCGGTATTTTGTCACGCGTCACCCACCCTCTGGTCGAAGGTATTTGCGTCACTCGGCCCTCGAAATTGCCCAAAATCACGTCCGTGATGCGTAAAATCGAAAATTTTCATTCCGGTGGTCGAAATTTTCGCTGGTGTCACGCGAAATTTCGGTCGTGGTCGAATGGTCGAATCGGTAATTTGAGTCACGCGTCACCCCCCTGGTCGGATTGAATGAAAAAATACAGTACGGTAACTTACGGTCATTACGACCGTATACGGAAAATCGGAACGCGTCTAAGCTTGTTGCATGGATTTGAGAGCATCCTCGAGCAAGGTGGTGTTTGTGCATCATCAAAGTCCGAATGGTTTCGGGCTTCATACGGGAAAGAATCAAGGCCTGGCTCTGGGAAGTGCAAATCAACTCACAGAAATAGACACAGTAGAACCCAATAACAAGAGATCCAGCAGGAAATTCCAAGGGTTTGCAAAGGGGACCCGCAGAGTGTTGAACAGGATCGACGAGCAAAAGAAACAAGATGACCGTGCATTTTTTGATGCGCTGGCGTGCAGAGCAATTGACTGTGTAAGTGCCTTTCTTATACTAGCTGGCTGGCAAAGGGATCAAATATTTGGAGGATAAGAGATATGCCGTCGGGATCTTTGGGTGGATTTCGGGGTCTGCAAGTACACTGTACCTGGGCTGTTTAAGGAAGAAGACGTGGGTTTTTGTTCTATTTGACTTTGACGCGCAGCGCCTTGCGTGCACCCAAGAGCATACCAGGATGGTGGAATTTGAAATCACAGGGAATTTTAGCGACGCGTCATCGCGCCGCGGGGCCGAGTCCCGAAATCAACAAAATCAGCCCAATTTACGGTCGGTACGACCGTATACGGCCGTAATTATACGGGTTCATACGGTACCCTCTACGGTTACGACCGTAACCGTAAGAAGTCCGACAGAGGGCCTTACGGTATGGTATACGGACCCGTATAACCGTAACCGTAAACCGTAATTTACGGTACGGTTGGGATCCTACTTCCATTACCATTTTCCAAGGGGAACACTTGAAGACTGCTGCAAGATTTCTTTAGTAGTCAAGACTCAAGACCACTGTTGCAGTCTTCAGGCACCAGCCTTCTGCTTCTGAGAAGACCCAAAGGAGACCTTGCCGCAACCTCATACGGTGTCTCCGTTGAGCCCGGCGGGCCGCGGCCGCACGACCAGAGCGTACTTTAGGACGATCCATACTCTTCGTGAAAGGCTTATCCCTCGGTCCTTGCCTTTGCTTATCCCTGGCTGTCACGGTCGTGGCTATCACATCCCTTGGTTTCCAACTCTCGTTCTGCGGTCTTTATCCCAACACCTGCTGAATCCTCGTGCACATTCATCTGCTTCCGACGTAGTCAAAACTCCAGGATTTATATACTTGTATTCAGGTGATACTACCACGAAGCTTCTTTGTTGCAATTTTGATTCCATTGTCAACACGGAACTCCCATACAATTTGAAAGATTTGTTGGCACTTCCTGTGTTTCGTGGGAGCACTGAGCAGGCGGGCCAAGAGACTCCAGGACCGACAAAAATAGGCATACAGCCCGGTTCCAACTCGCTTCCTCGTTCAAAGCAGGAATTACCAAAATGCGCGCAAAACC
The DNA here is from genome assembly GCA_029378255.1 of Mycena rosella. Lineage (NCBI taxonomy): Eukaryota > Fungi > Basidiomycota > Agaricomycetes > Agaricales > Mycenaceae > Mycena > Mycena rosella. The sequence continues at coordinate 33,430 of JARKIE010000408.1, read as the reverse complement.
AGTACACTAAATGTTCATTAGGTCTCACTACTCGTTGCACTGCTCTGCTACACCCCCATTTGAGATCTTTGTTTCTCAGATGTGTGGTTGAAATGTCCTAAAAACGTCGGGGAAACATTGACTACAGATCATGAGCACATCTAAGGGATATTTCGAGCCCATATATCTCAAGGAATGTTGAAAGAATGTCCTCAGCACCATCCCACAAACAGTGTTCTTAGAAAACCCTCCTGGGATTGACTCCACAATATTGTATGATGTCCCACATTCTGAGGACATCTTCACAAACGGTGGTGTACTTGCAAGCAAACCTTGATCAGGGGTCGATGGCCGTCTTCTTGCCGCGATCAAAATTGCCCTATTGGGATGCCACGTTGAGGCGGAAACTCGGAATGGCGCAGAAGCCGCTTGCGGATCAACTCGGCATGTGGCTGACGTGCGCACAGCTCTTTTAGCAATTCTCCCCGCCGACTTTGAATTGGTTAAGGTGTGTGCTTAAATAAGTGGGGGTATACTATTGGATCTTTGAAAGAAATAATATTGGGTGACACTCAGATTCAAAGATGGAAAGAAAAACATAAGTACGAGTTTGCCGGGCCGTGCCACGGCCATCACCCCAAGTCATAAATCATAATATTAAATGCAAATTAAATGGGATAAGAAAAATGTACGGCGACATCGCAAGTCTCTTGACACCCGCTTTCCGCTTCATATGCGGCTCAGTGCTGCGCGTCGCAAGCACGTCGGCGTCCTCGCACCCAGCGCCGGTCCACACTTGTTATTCGCGGCCCTCCTGCGTTGCTCATACTTTCTGCGGATGTGGTCGTACACGTTAATCATGCGCAGGCTACTCTGGGCTACAATATGAATACGGTACGTCCGTTCTAGCCCACGCGCCCTCCCTTCGTTGACCCGCACCATCTTCCTCCAGAATCTGCGCGCCGCCCACGATACTCCGCACCTGGCGCCGTGTGCGCTCGACCTTCTGGCAGCCGCACATGTGGACACCCCGGCGCATTCGCTGGTCGTGGCGCATGTGCGGTTTCCCGGCAGTGGAACGGGTTGTGCGGGGCCGTTGGGCTCGTTCACGTACAGAGCACCTGCTAGAGGTGTATCCGGCTGTCTTCTCGCGGCTCGCTCACGCTTCTGTGGTTAGCTTAGACGGAACCCCGGCTCATTCCGTCCTCGGTCCCAGCGCGCCCCGAATCCCGCCAACCCTCCTCCAATTCCGCGCCCATGCGGTCTCCGCCGCCGCCCAATTCCGCCCGGTGCGTCCTGTTAGACAACTCGCGCGCCCACTAATAACTTTTATATCAGCTTCCAGCACTGGAAAGTGCGCCGAGGCATGTACCAGAGATACACCTAGCTCGCATCGAGGCCGCACACAAACTCCTCGCCCGCTGAGCCGATTCGGCGCTGTACAGGTGCGTCTCTGCCGACGTGTCCCTGGTGGCCTCCTAACCCCATCCGCAGCGCGCCATATCCTCCCTTCCCCGCGCCTTCCACCCGCACCCCCGAGCACCCCTCGGCGATTCCCGCGCCCTTGCCAGCAGCACCCGGGGCGGCGTTCAAGTCCAAGTCCCGCCGCTTCGGTGCCGTGCCCGCGTCCCGTCGAATCGCGCGCGTCCGAATTCGCCCATGCGGGCTACCCACCCGTGCCCGTGCCGTCTTTCTTTCCAAGACGCGCGCCGAGTGCCGTGTGCTCGCACGGGGAGCCCGGATGCTCGCACGGGGAGCTCGGATGCTGGCACGCGGCGGTGCTGGCAAGTCTCCGCGACCGCAGCCGGCCGCCCGGACGCCAAGCCGCGCCACCGCAACGTTGCTTTGCAGCGCCGCAACTCGGCGGCCATGCACGCGAGTTCTGCGGCAGGCGCCCAGGTCCCGCGCGTGAGGCATATCCCTGCATGCGGCGTAGGGCGGGGCTCACATCCCCCGCCAAGCCCCCTAGGGCTGCACCCCGTGACCGTCGCGCCGGTTCTACGGGATCCGGCGACGGGCATGCCGTCCCGTTCCGTGGGCTCTTTGGCTGCATTTTTGACGGCCGTTCCCGTCGAAAACGGCCGGCGACGGGTCGACGGGTCCTGAAAAAACGCCATAAACGGTTAAATACACCATCTAGGTCTTTTGTAAGGCATGTTCTGTGCAAAGGTAAGCCCAATACATAATTTAGGGCACATCTTATGAACTTACTTGCGAGTTTAAACTGGCGAAATGACGGCCGTCGTGTGACGGACCGTTCCCGTTCAGGTTCCGTCGAAACGACGGCCGTGCCCATCGACGGGACGGCGTACAGTCCTAAGCCCCCCGCTCGTCCCCGTCCCCGCCGCGGCGCCGTTCCCCCATGCGCGCGCTTTCAGTTTCCGGCTCCATCTCCGCACCGCCCACCAAATTCCAAGTTGCTGCGCGTCCTGTTCCCGTGACGGCGCGCGGAGCAGATGGGATTAATGCCGCGTCGCCTGGGCGGCGGTTGCGCGCGGTGATTCGGGCGAGCGGCGGGGATTAGAGGCGAGAGGCTCAGAGGGGGTGTGTTGCGCACGGTCTCGGAAACGGAAACAAGCTGGGAGCCCGTAAATTATAAATAAATTATAAATACCATGTCGAGTTCACAACTGCGTTCAAATCGAAGACTTGCCGAATGCGAATTCCGCCGAGCTCAAAATTGGGACGTGCCAAGGTTTCGGCGGTGACGTACGTAGCACTTCAAGAGCGTGTAATCGTTTAAGAGCACGAGCCGTTCTCGCCCGTCCGCCTGTCGATCTCGCCAACTCGCCACCTCGCCAGCCGCCAACTCGACTCGCGTACAATGCGCACGGAGTCGACTTCTCACCGACACGTCCGAGTCTCATCTGTCAATTACGCGCCTCGCCCGCCTGCCACGCACACGATGGGCACCCCATACACGGGCTGCCGTTTGGCTTCGCGAACTACTTGCGCGAGCGGTCGCGCGGACGAAACCGCCGCGTCTCCGGGGCACCGCCAACTACTCGCTTGCGCTTTCCAGCGCTCGAGCAGGGTACCTCGAGCCGAACGTCGACTTGGCATTGCCGCCGCCTCTTCTGGTGCTACACCACTGCTCGTTTGCACCCCCACACGCTCGTGCAGAGCTCCGGAATGCCCTGGCCCGCGCCCCAGCCTCTTGCAGCGCCACCTGACATCCGCCCGCGCTCGCTTGAGCCCGGATGAAGCGTGCAGCGCTTTGGCGACGTCTACGCCCTCGCATCGCTATCATATGCGTCAACGGTTGCCCGTTCGAGTTATGCACCGCAGGGCTGGGACCGACTCTCGGCTTCTTGTATCACTCTCGCCCATTTGTCGCCGCTGCGTAGCCCGCAAGTTGAGGAACACAATGCCCCGGTCGATGTCGCCGTTTATGCGACGAATTTGCCTACGGCAATATTCGGTCGCTTTGGTGACGAAGACCATGCATGGTTGGCACCCCATGCATGGCCTGCGCGATAAGCTGCATTTCGTGCTGAGTTCTCAGCATGGCGCTTTATGTCGGCTTACGGCGGGCTGCGAAAATCACCTCCACGAAGGCCGCTGCGGCTATTGCCGCGTGCGCTATCGTCGAGCTGATGGACGCAGACCGAGCCCATTGACTGGGTCGTCTCTATCAATGTCGGACTTGCACGCAGTACCTGCGAGGCCCGAGTGTAGACCCAGCCGATGATCGCAGCCGTTCCCGCTGTTACCTCCAGGTACAGAATACGGAGACGCAGACGATGAACTCTTTCTCCATCGTAGCATCGCCTTCCTCTCAAACCACTGTGCCGTTGAAACGGTTGCTCGGACTCGAAGTGTGCAAATGAAAAATGAACAAAACCTCACTATTCGAAAGAGGATGCAGGGACTAGCTCAATGATTGAGAATAGCGACAAATTCGGGTCTTGTTAGACACAAATATAGGTCTAAGGAAACCAAATGTTGAGATTATGGATAAAGCTGTGTTGAAGAACTTGGGATATGATTCTGCAAAATGCACTTCGGACTGTACGGTGCTACATGTGTTTTGACGAAAGTCGAACACAAGTATGTGGGGTTTTTAGATTATAATCTTCTCAGTTATAAGACAAATAACGACACGAAGCCGGCAAGTTTGGTTGAACCTTAAGTTCGGTTTTGGTCGGATATCAGATCCCTTGGGCCACAGATACACACACGGACAACGGGCAACGGATAGGTACTCAAGACGGCTTTAATGCACCACCTGTTCAGACAGGTACTCAAAACTGGTCTTCTCAGCCTGTTTGGATAGGTACTCAAGACGGTTCTTCACCGCCTGCGCAGAATAAATCGAAAATAAACTTAAATTCACAAATGTTCTCCAGACAGGAGGGTGTTCAGAGTGTAAGTTCTAAATCAAAGCTGTTGGTACAGAGGAACAATGGTGGTCGCCTCTGGTACGTCAGGGTGGGATTCAGTGCCTAAACCTCTAGAACCGCCCTGCCTTTATACTACTCTAATTATGCTTACACTACGTGATGACACTCCCATTAGTATACAGACAGATATTTGGCATGTTATCTGATATACTATCTGTCCTGTGCTATTTCTCTCATTGGCTGGCCTGGTCCCTATATGTCCTGGCTTGTCAGGGTGTCGCGGTCTTGGTAACTTGATCATGAGTTGAAACCCCTCTCTAGAGCAAGGTTATTCGTGGGCCCGTCTCTTTAAGCCCCGGTCCCACTGTTTACTAGTACCGCGGATAAAGTAGGGCTTTATCCTAGCTTCATGCCGATACCCTTTACTGTATTATTACATTCAATTCGACCATCACGTGTCACTCCCCCCTTGGTCGATGGCAAATATTGTTGTTTCATCGCACATCACCCACCCCTTGGTCGAATGTAATTTTTGTCACGCAGGCATCAAAACTGCTCAAAATCTCCTCCACAACGTATAAATTTGAAAATTTTCGTTCCGGTGGTCCAAAATTTCAGTTCTGTCACGCAAAATTTCGGCCCTGGTCGAATGGGCGAACTGGTAATTCGGGTCATGCATCACACCCCCGGTCGAATTGAATGTAATTATACAGTACACATCTTTATGTTGAGTGGTTCAAAAGTTTAATGTTCCGAAGCCACGGAATGATCCTGAGGTTTGACAAATTGTGCTGACTTTTAGGCCCGACCAAATTATCCCGGCTTCAGCACTAAGCCCGATGATCACCTTCTGTACGGCTACACTCGGACCGGGTCACGTGACCTGTTGCGTCTTTACTTTGGCATAAACAAGGCAATACTTTAGGATAAAGTACTGGTTGTAGTGCTGCCTTGGCCTTAACCATCACTCACAGAGTAGATAATTTAACCTCTTTGTTTGTAGGGTCCGTTACAATGGTTTAGCCCTAAACTAGCGATTCAGAGCTCATGCTAGTGCCAGATGCACGTTAAGATTGTGTAATGTGTGGTGTAATAGTCAAAATTATGGCAGCTTATCACCGTCTCCTCATAGCATACGTAATTCATCCATGACGATGACCGCGCTGGGGTTACTCGGTTAAGGGTGATATGGAGACCCAGAAGGCTAATGCACAAGACGAAGGAGATTCACATGAAGAGGATGACTTACCTCTGAACATTCTATGCTCACACTTCCCGTGTACTCCAGCCCCGAACAATTCCATCGCAGTATCACTTAATAGCAGGAAGCCAATTCACATGAATCTAGCCTCATTAGCTTGAGTCTACGAACCCTTTCGGGGAGTCGCATCTGACCTTGCCTTCTGAGCCAGGATACCTGGGATGTTGCTTCGGCATATCTTTGCGGGATAAAGTGCAAGGCTGATCACTTACTAGTAGAGTGTTCAAACCTTACGGTAGCCAAGTACTCGAAAACCTCAAGTTCATCTATACTCCAGCATGGAACATTGTTGACTCGCATGCCTGCTGATTCGACTTGGATTGCAAACATGGGGCTGGCTACCCTTGCATGCAAATCCTGACCTCATCTTGAAACTTGTCGTACTAGATGACCGTCTTACAAGCGAGATATGCACAAGCTTATCACGAACAATTTGCACTGAATTCTTAAACCTCTTTTTCTCAATCCCCGACAGGTGCCACGTGGGACCCTACGGGTCCTGCTCTTGGTGGCACCTGTCTTCGGATTTCGAAAAAAATCCAGAGGTCTTAAAATTTCTCTCTTCGTTAAATTCATACAGCACTTGGGCCGTTCGCTAAGCACAGGATGCCACAAACATCAAGGGACCCCATAAACACTTACTGTACCCACATTATGAGGCCTTGACCGGCTCCCAGAGCTACGCGGCATGGATTGCGGTGGCTAGGAACCTCTCCTGCTCGAAAATTCGGACCAATGAAGTACTAGTGTTACAACGAAAGAGCTCTTGAGGAAAACAAAGTGGTAGCGGGAGGTAAGCGTGTTGAGTCCCTAGATTCCGCAACTCCTGTACCGGCACTGGGTTGTTTGGTATCAAAGGTACTGACAAACAATCGCTGTGGAAAATAGGGAACACTGCCACCTGATGAGTCTTTACAAACGAAACAATGTGCCCTATCGTTGTGGGTCCCTGCTCCCCATAAATTCTCTCTAGTACTCACATTCTGTGGTCATTGTCGCTCGCTCAAAATTTCAGGATTTGGACGTGCCAGTCAGAAGGTTTCGGTGGTGATGTAGGACTTCAAGAGTGTGTAATTAGCAAAAAGCGGCACAATCCAAATATAGGTGTCTTTTTTGGATAATAATCATGGTTTCGTTTTGGGGTTTCGGATTTGGGATTTGGGATTTGGGTTGTGATCATCGTGATCACAAATCAACAATGGGGCACACCAAAACACTTTATCCCAATGTCAAAGTGAAATCCGCCAAATCAAAAACGAAATCAGCCAAATCAAAATCAAAATCATCCAAAATAAAAACAAAAACCATGACCACATGTTTCATCCATTTTCAGTTTCATTTCTGTGATCTTGTTTAGGATTCATTCAATTTCGTTTTGCCCTGACCCTTTTTCAGTTTTGTTTGTGTGGTCTTGTTTTTATATTTTGTATATCTAAATTTCGGTTTGCATTTGCCTAACATTGATTTCATGGCAGCTTCACAAAAATTTGGGACTCGGATCATGATCGCCAAACAGCAACACAGCCCTGGCCATACCCCCTAATTGTGCAATCTGTTTCTACCATCATGGCCGACAATGAGCCAGTCCTTATTCATCTCCACCTCGAGACTATCCGCATTGCCTTCATGCAACTCGGGGACCGTGTTAACACAGCTCTACAGATGCAGATTGGAGATTGACTCTATCTTCAAGATCAGAATAGTGGTGTGTTGCGTATGCTCAAGGCTATCCAACAGGTGCCCGTATTTCCTTTTCTCCTGTTTCTTGCAATACTGCTCAAGTCCTGTTATAACATTCCGATGTCATTCCTATCGCGTTATAAAGGCCTCGAAGAGAGATTTGGTGGCTGGGCTATAGTGGTCTCTGGGGCCTCATGTGAGATCCATGGTCATCTGCATTCAGGATGCTCGCAGATGGTATGGCCAGGATTGTCAGAATTGACACTGGTCTGCTCAAGATATGTCAGAGTTGAAGTAATCCCAGATAGCAGTGGGCTCACCGCCTGAAAGCCCACGCATCCACTGAGCATCCAGGTACCGCATGTAGGCAGGAGTGGTGGAGTGCAGTGGTCCAATTCATCATGTCCACGGTAACAGAGTGGACCATTGAGTGACTGCGACAGGATTGAGAATCGGTTCAGGGGTCAGTTGAGGTGTACTGTAAAGGAAACACACACTCTGTCTTGACAGCCCCTGCGAGGGTCACGAACACCGGTCATGGTGAAAGACGGGAGACAAGGAAATGACTCTGTGTGATTTGATTGATCACCTCAGATTGTGGTGGCATTTTTCCACAGTGATAATTGCAAATTTCAGAGATGTCTCAGAGCAAGCCCAAGACAGATTGAGAGGCTAGCAAGAAGACATGGGCAACCCAAAACAGAAGATGGCAAGACTGAAACAAATGAGGGCAGCACTGGTTGAACAATTCAAGTTCATCAGTGAGAAATTTGGTGAAAAATGTTTTAAATTTTTCAGAAGTTTTCTGCCGAAAAAGTAGGTGAAAAACTCAAAAGGTTTTCAGCACTTTTTTCACCCGGAAAGATGGTGAAAAATGTGAAACAAAAGTGATGTTTTCTTTAGAAGTTTTTCAGTGAGAAATCTGGTGAAGATGTTTTAAAAATTTCAGAAGTTTTCTCGGCAAAAAAGTAGGTGAAAAACTTAAAAACTTTTCAGTACTTTTTTTACTTGGACCCAAATCACCCAAGCTAGCGTCTATCCTCCACTTCGTCGAACGCGTCCCCGGCACGAAATGGCCTACGTCAGTACCGGCCCGCAGCCAACGCCTTCGCCGACGGGGAGAACCTTGCAACGTAGATCCGTGCGAACACCCCTCCGAACCGTTCGACCCCACCCTGGGATTAAAACCCGTCGTCCCGGTATACGCTGCTCCATGGACGCCGTCGCTCCCGGTCACGACCATCATCCTGCCAAAAGAAGATGCGCTTCGTGCCCTGGAGACGGCCATGGCTGATGAACGACGATATACCTCGACGTGGTTCACGGATGGCTCACTCATGGAGGGACAAGCGGGCGGGGCGGCGGTAAGGATACAGCACGGAGTCGAGATGGAGCGCCTCCTCGTCCCGCTCGGCGAGGGCCAGGGGTGCGAGGGTGAGATGGAAGGGTTACTCAGCGCGACAACCAAGGCCCTCCGGGACGAGCGCCATTGCGTGATGTGCGTGGCCGATTCCCAAGCGGCGCTCCGCGGCATCCTCTCCACTTCACCACGCTCGGGGCAATTCCGCGCGATACGGTATGACAAGCTCATCCGGGAAGCGCTCCTGACGTGCCCCCATCTCACCATACTCAATATGTGGACCCCGGCCCACATCGGGACGGCAGGCAACGAGATGGCGGACGAGGCGGCGAAGGAGGCTTCGGAACGTGGCCCCGATCCGAGCAACTTTGTGTCACTCACCACGGTTCGCCGGCAAATCACCCTACAAACCCTGGAAGCCTGGAATGCGCGATGGAAACGAACAACAGTTGGGGGTGCTTTACGCTACCTCGACAAATCCCCCCCATCCGCCTCTACGCGTCCTCAACATTATCCCGCAAAGCGTCGTCTACGCTATGTCAACTGCGCACCGGGTTCTCTTTCCTCAACGCGGACCGCCACAAACTGGGTCTGGTGGACTGTGCCGCTTGCGAGGATCGTGGTGTGCCATTCGAAACCAGGGCGCACTTTCTCCTGGAGTGCCCGGTTTGGGAGCTTTACCGGCAGCCTCTGCACGCCGCATGCCGGGAATTGGGACACTTTGGCCCCCTCCATCTCTCCCCGCTCCTCACCCACCCCAAACTCCTCCCATGCATGTCAAAGTTCTTGGAATCAACGAAGCGATTCACGCGGCCTAGCCCCCCGTCTGAACCCCGCTGACTTGGTCTTATGTTACGGTCCGTCTCGACGGTTCATATTTATATTTCTTCTCTTCTTTCCTCCTCTCCCCCCCTTACTATACACGTCTCGTTAATCTCCCCAACCGCCCAACCCCAACTTGCGCGCATTACAATGACTTGCGTCCCTCCAACCCACCGTCTACGGAATCTTGCCTCACTCATTTAACCATCTCGTTACTTATTTCTCTTTCTCTCTCAATTACTCATCTAAAAAACCATGTCTAGTATTACTACCACCGACCCCCATACGTACTACTGTCTTCGCCTCACTGGCTACTTACAGTAACAAAATTGAAATTCAATCAATCAATCAATCAAACTTGGAAAAATGGTGAAAAATGTGAAACAAACTTGATGCTTTCTTTTGAAAGATTTTCACCTACTAATTCATACATATTTTTGGGCGAAACCCAAGGTGAAATACTTGAAACTTCCTTCTTCAAAAATTTCACCACATTTTGCACTGATAAAGAGACAATTTAAGTGTGTGAAAAAGATGAAATGAAAAGTGATGAAAAACTTGAAAAGCAGATTACAAGTTTTTCACCATTTTTGCCAGCGATTTATTACACAATTTTACTGCTTGAACAATTCAATTTTATCAGCAAGAAATTTGGTGAGAAATGTTCTGAATCTCTTGCAAGTTTTTTTTGCCAAGAAAGTAAGTGGAAAACTTAAAAGGTTTTCAGCACTATTTTCACTCGGAAAGAAGGAAAAAAATGTGAAACAAAAGTGATGTTTTCTTTGGAAGTTTTTCAGTGAGAAATCTGGCGAAGATGTTTTAAAAATTTCAGAAGTTTTCTCGCCGAAAAAGTAGGTGAAAAACTTGAAACTTTGCCGCCTAGTTGCAGACCCATGCCACCCACTACAATACTGTGAATTTGAAATCCGTCCAGGAAACATGCCGAATGGCTGTTTCAGTGAGTATTCAATTTCTGCTCTGAGCAATTCAGGGTGGCTTTTGGATGTGGGTTTCATGTTGATGGCAATTGGGTCTAGAATGCATGCCACCTAGTTGTGGACCCATGCCACCCACTAGAAAATTTTGATTTTGAAATCCATCCCGGAAATATGCTGAATGGCAGTTTCAGCGAGGATTCAATTTCCGCTGCAAGCAATCCAGGGTATATGTGGGCTGTGAGGTTGATTTGGAATGCATTTGGGTGTAGGGAATCCATGCCACCTACTTGCGAATCTATCCACCCATTGTAACACTAGATCTGGATTCAAAATCCGGTTAGAAAATGTGTGAAAATAGGTGTTCCAGCAAGTATTCAATTCCCACTGCAAGCAATCCAGGGTAGATGTTGGCTGTGAGTGTGATTTGGGATGCATTCGTGTCTGGGGAGTCCATGCCACCCACTGCAACACTCTGAATTCAAATACTTACAGAAAATGTGTGAAAATAGGTGTTCCAACGAGTATTTAATTCCCGCCGCAAGCAATCCAGGGTATATGTTGGCTGTGAGGGTGATTTCTAATGAGCATAGATCCAGGGAATGCATGCCACCTACTTACAGACATATGCCACCCACTAGACCATTCTGAATTTGGAATCCATCCAGGAAATATACTGAATGGCTGTTTCAGCGAGTATTCAATTTCTGCTGGGAGCAATCCAGCTTGAATTTTGGATGTGAGTGTCATAGAAAATGCATTTGAGTGCAGGAGACACACTCCACCCTCTTGCGGAACCATGCGAGCTCCTGTTCCGCTCTCAATTCAAAATCTGCTTAAATGGCCAAAATGGCTGTTGGAGCAGGGATTCAATTTCCGCTAGGAGCAATCCAGCTTGGATTTTGGATGTAAGTGTCCTAGAGAATGCATTTGAGTCCAGGAGACACATTCCACCCACTTGTGGAACCATGCAAGGCGCCATGGGGCTCTGAATCCAAAATCCGCCCAAGAGCTGTGCCAAAATGGCTGTTTGAGCAGGTATTCAATTTCCGCTGGGAGCAATCCAGCTTGGAATTTGGATGTGAGTGTCATAGACTGAATCTGGATCTGAATCTAATTTTTATCTACCCTGTACCCGGCCTTAAGGGCTACCTGGCAGTACACTAGGTATAACCTAGTCACAGGGGAAGAATAAGTAATGCTATCGGGGGTTGTTTGGAGAGACAATTATATGTAAGAGAATGCAAGAGGAATAACAGGTGAAACAAGTGGGGGAACATTGTGCAATAAGTATGCCGGAGGTGATTCAGGGGAGGGATATGATGACACGGGGGTATGTGGTATGCAAATGCCTGCTATCTCATAGTGGGTTTTTACGGGCGGCAAAAAAAAGCAACATAGCTCAGTTTCATCTTTTGATGGTGGCGGTGAGGGGGGCGGTGCAGTTTCGATTGCTTTCTTCCTTATTCGGCCTTCTTCCGATCGTTTTTTTTCCTTTCAGGGCTGTGGCTGCGCATCACGTGCTCACTTCGTTCTCCTTCCGGTTTAATTGCCATCATCCCTTGATCTTGACCGCTTCGATCCCCTCCTCTCTGTCTGTGAAACAACGCCTCGCTCCTGGCTCCCCTCCGCTCTCTCTTGCCTTCCCCACCCATGTCCCTCTTGGTCAATGGCTTCCTTGCGCCTTCCTGCTCGTACGAATCGATTCCTCGCACCACCCTGTCGGCTCGCCTCGCATCCTGCCTCCCTGCTTCTGGCGCCTCAGTTTATCTTGTGACTGTCGATGCCGGTCCGTACGGCCCCTTGTCCATCACCCTGAAATGTGACGTCTCTCGCACTGCGGCGACTGGGATCATCTTCGGTCGTGACTGGGCGGCCCTTCTACGCGATCTCCTTATCTCTATGAACTACCGCCTGGACTCCTTCTTTAACCCCTGGGCATTCATCTCCGATGTCACTCATCCCCTTCGAAGTTCGTTTCGACGACATTTTCGCCTCTATTCTGACTGTTGCCCAGCGGTTGCATCTTCTCAATCCGCTGCCCTCTCGTGCTCGAATGGTGCGCGTTCCCTTGCGTATCCCCTGCTTACCTTTTCTTCATTCTGTCGACAGACATTGATTGTGGTGCTGGGTCCGACACTGTAGGCGTGCCTTCTCTTCTAGGACACGGTGAGTTCTGCTCGCATACCCTCCGCGCTCGCCGTTCAAATCTTCCAGAAATTCCCCATCTCCAAAGTGAGTCTCTCTCCTATTTGCTGTCCGGCTCTCACGCTAGCATCTGTAGCCCCCGAGCCCCCACTCGCTCAATTTGCCTCTCCTATGAACGCGTTACCTGTTCCGCGCACTCGTACATTTTGTCCTTCCCACGTAAGTATTGTACTGACTATTCTTTTCCCTTGCCCCTCCCATGCTCTCCACCTCCTCCTTCGACCATCCCAAGACCAAAGCATGCACCACATCAAAGTTCAGTCCGGCCAACCCGCAGAAGAGACTATGGGGCACAGAACGTATGAGGAACGCAAAGAGTTCTGGAAACGATCCGCGTTGAAGCCCGTTAGCCTCCCGGGTGCATCCGCACAGGCTCGAGACGACGGTCAGCCGCCAGATAACTGCATTGGAGATGGTACAGCTTTCAGACAACCGATTCTGCCCGCCCATCACGCCCTGATCCGCGATGCGTCTTTGCTGGTTCCAAGGGAAGATGTTGCCGAAACTTCGACGGCTGTAGAACCTGATACGGTCGCAGGTGTTGCCGCCAAGCACAACTTGAACACCGAGCAGGCAGGATCGTTTTCCATAGTCACGCAGCACAGCGAGTCTAAGTCATCGAAACCTCTGCAGATGTTCCTCGGCGGTCCTGGTGGTACTGCGAAATCTTGAGTTATCCATGCTCTTCAAGACTTTTTCGTTCAGAGAGGGCAGGCACGGAGATTCAGGTTAGCCTCCTACACGGGCATCGTGGCTAGAAACATATCAGGAATGATGATTCATGCCGCTCTGATGCTGAGCCAGCACTCTACCGGTGCGAGATCACTAAAGAGCAAGCGGGACTTGATGTCCATGTGGGAAGGTGTTGATTTTCTGTTCATAGACAAGATATCAATGGTTGGGTGTGTGTTGCTTTACGATATCAGCCACGCCCTCAGTGAGGCAGAAGGGAACGATGCTGCATTCGGTGGTATAAACATTGTTTTTGCGGGGAACTTTGCTCAGTTACCACCTGTAGGGCAAACCAGGCTTTACAGCCACCTTGATAAACGAGCAATCGAGAAAGCAGCTACAACCAAGGGCCAGAAAGTTCTGTTCGGCAAGTTGTTGTGGCTCAGCGTGTGGACAGTCGTCATGTTGACCGAGAATATGAGACAGATTGGTCCAGAAAATCAGCCCTTTATTGAGCTTCTAGGTCGCTTGCGTGATGGACGATGTACCACCGCCGACTTCGACCTCCTCAACACCAGGCTTGCATCAGCAGTCGACGTGGATTGGCGGATAGACTCCTGGGTGTCGGCGCCCATCATTGTAGCCGAGAATGCCATGAAGGATGAACTCAACATACGGATGGCTCAAGATTTCGCCATCTCCAGCGGGAGGCAGTTGCACTGGTACCATTGTTCAGATTCTCTCAGGAGGGGGAAAAAGCTAATCGAGGATCAAGCCTTACAAACTATGCTCTGCGGTCTCGATTCGGGGAAGACAAGCCAGCGCATAGGGCGGCTGCCTCTCGTCATCGGCATGCCCGTCATGATCACGTCCAATTTTGATGTCCCCGGCGGTGTGGTGAACAGCTGTAACGGCACGCTGGTGAGTGTAAGATACACGATTGGTGTCGACAGAAACAGATGTGCCCTGTTGTGTGTTGTCAAAGCCCCAGACATGTCTTTGGGAATCATGCCAAACTTGCCTGACTACCATGTCGTCGCGTTGAGCGATAAAATGGACATGAAATTCAAGCACCCGCATTCTGGCAAGTCTATCACAGTCTACAGAAACCAGCTACCTGTCCTGCCTGGGTTCGCAATGACAGCCCATAAGTTGCAAGGTAAAACACTCACGCATTGTGTTGTTAATCTGACGGCTTGTCACGGCACTGAATCTCCCTACGTGATGTTGTCCAAAGTCACTTCACTGGAGGGTCTTGTGATTCTCACTCCATTTTCGAAGTCAGTGATAAGCTGTCGCCAGTCTGAAGATATGAGGACAGAGTCCAGGCGAATGCAGTTTCTCGTGTTGAGGACCAAGACAGTGCACGGCACGGAAGTAGAGGCATCCAAAGTGAAGGACTACATTCATTGGTTGTACAGGGTGGGTGCTCAGGTGGACGAGCCCCCGCCTGTCGGTAACACGGAGGCAGATGTGCGGCGCCATGTGGAGCGCGCGCAGATCTCGAATGCGGTGCTGACAGCTCCGATCAGAAACCGGGTCCGGCTTCCGGTCGCTTCGCTCCCCCGAACCTCCTATGGGCCTTCCTCCTCATCGGCCGACTTCGTCGAGTTGACCAATGCCCCCGTTCAATCCGCCGCATCCAATCCTTTTGGCTGCCAAGCACACCCGACGGCGTCGGGCTCCCTCCCCTCTCAGCCGAAGCAATCGCGGAAAAGATGCCTCCTTACAGACACTTTGTCTCCCGCTGAGCCCACGAAACCGCGCAAACGATCACGACTGAATCGTCCGAATGCCCCCTGAACTCCCCCCCTAGAATCCCCTCTGCCTGCATCTTCCACTCGTGAAATTCCCCACCGTCTGCGTCCTTCAGTGCCCCCCTCCCCTCGCACCATGTCCGACATTAGCCTTTTCATCGCCCACAATTTCCAGTCCAGGCTGCTTGAACGACTCAACACCTTGCGCGCTCCACTTCTGTCCAAATCACTCCTACATCGCAACTTTTACCCTCACGGTTTTCGCATTTCCGAATCTTCTCAGTGGGGAGGGTCCGTCGAATATGTTTGCACCTGCCGCCCTTCTGCGTTTGAACCAGTCTTTTTTGGTGTCGTCAAGTCCATCAACCAATGGGTGCGTACACTTGTCTGTCTTGGGGCTGTTTATTTACGATCTGTAGGGATCTGGTCTGGGCATAGATGTCCAACTCGGCTTGCCACGTTACGCGACGAACACCATGGATGTTCTGTTCTGGAACCAGTTTTCGACGCTGCAGGCGATCATGGACACCGACAACTGCGCCAGTGGAGCAGTACGTGATGTGTTTGGTTCGAAACTGCATTGGCTCACCATCAGCTAGGATCCTTCCTCCCACAACATCCTCCCTTGGTGCTCCCCCGGGGCAGGAGAAGGACATTCTTACGACGATCGCACAATCACGCTCGATATCCCGTCCCGAGTTGAGGTGACTTGCCTCTATTGTCGTTTACCAGTCGCTGACGTCCACGATAGATTCTACGCTGTACGCCTCGCACTGTTTCGGCAGGCGTAGATCTTGCTCCCGTGTCTCCGCTGTCTTCCTGCACTTTAACCTCCCAGAACGGCTCCCTTCATCCCGTGTCTGTAGGAGACGTCCTTGTGGCCAGGACCACGTTGTCGTGTGTTGATTATCCTTGCGAGAATGCTCCCACCGTACCTACGGTCAAGTCCCCTTTCATTCGCGTAAGTTCCCTGGTTCCACCTCGCAACGTCTAATTGACACTCCTCAGCTTTATTCTGTTACCACCACCCTAATTGAAGTCGTCGTGTAATTTCACAATATGTCCCCGCCTCTTCAGTACCTTGGTCTCCTTGTATATTGCAAATAATAACTTGTGTTCAATCTACCTTCGCTCCCGATTTCTCGCTGTCTGTCTCTCCACCCTCTCCGTAGGCTCCTCTGTGTTCTCGGTCTTGTCTCCTACCGTGCATGTAACGACTCCTGTTTTAAGTTAGAACCGTACTTCTCTCCTCGATCCCTATGTCCCTGGATATCGGGCGCCCTCTGCCCTGTTCATCTCCGAAGATCGGCCCTTGTCGATGCATTTGGAGCTGCGATATATCCGCTCTTACCCCTCTTATGATTCCTCCTGTGCTCAGAATTGCACTTAAGCCGTCACGGTGAGAGTGGATTCGTTATCTCATTACCCGTCGTTGACATGTCTGGTGCCTCTCCCTCCTCTACAGTCATTCCTGGCCCCAATATCATCCTTGGGCGGAGTGCTTCCAAGGACCTTCCCCCGCCCTACGTTGACTCTCCCATTTTCGCCCAGCGAGCGGAAACAGGTTTGTACGATGAAATCGCTGACCAGATCGCACAGATGAACACTGAGGCGCTTGCGAACATCGACTACCCGGACCACTTCACCCGCGTCATCGAGGAATGGTCGCACAACCACAAGTACATGGACAAGGAGGGCAACGAGCTCCGGGTCGCTATTGTCGGGGAGGTCGTTGGCCCTGCTCATGGTACTATCCTACGTGCGCATGGAAACTATTTCTCGCGCTACGGAGACGACGTGAGCGATTGTCTTCTATTTTGGTTTATATTTCCTCATCCGGCCCTCAGTTCAAACCGATCGATGATAAGTCTAAGATCAAGGATACCCTGGCGCTGTGCGCTCCCACCTGCGCGACTACGAAGATGTCCAACACATTTTTGAACCAACTTAACACCCTCGGGCAGGTCACCGACGCTGACACCGACAAAGATATCCGCAAGGGAAATGTATGTCATTCTATATTCCCGTCAGATACGCCCTAACTATTTCGTCTATGGACCCTTACATCCGCCCGTGGTCCAAGGCCAGCAGGGAAGGTGTGCAGAACCACGACATCATTGTAACGCACATGCTGCCTAAATATGGAGTACGTTTCCTCGTTTTTGCGTTCGGTGACCGGTCTCTCATTCGCAATAGGTCCCTTCTGCCGCCAGAGCCCCAAAGCCCAAGCGCATGGCCAAGAGGAAGCTGGATGAGGTAGACGAAGAGGCAGCAGCGCCAGTGGCAGTCGAAGTCGGTAATTCTTTCCCGGCAGGCGAGTCACTTCTTTTCTTCCACATCTGCTCCGTTAGCTGGTCCTCCCATCAGGCGACAACATCAAGTTTGGTGCTCATTATGAACCTACTTTGCTGGAGGACTACGGCGGCCTTTACTTCAACCACGTCAAAGCCAAATTAGTTCAGCTTGACGTTCGTGATACACAGAATGATCTGATCGGTCCCTGGAAGTTCTATGACGCCCTCAAACCGGGGACCCTTGTTCTTGTCTTGGCATCCCTTCACTGTTTCGTCATGTCGGACGAGAAAAGCAAGCGAGAGCGGAAGGTGATTGTGTTTCCGTTCATCCTATCGTGACTGCCGATTGATTATCAATTTGTCTCTTTGTCAGGTCTACCAGATCAACGCCCACAGTGTCTGTGTCCTTGCCGAGTCCGACCAGCCGGTTGAGAAACGGACTCGTCCCATTGCCCCCAATGACTCCGCCCCTTTGCCAGACCGGCCTTCTACTTCGAGCGTGGCTTTCAGTGCCTTCCGTGTTCCCGTCATCCCTGCCGCAGACCCCATGGAGAGCGACAACGACTCTGTTGTCGGCAAGACAAGCAGCAGAGGCAAAGGGAAACGCGCCAAGCGCGACTAATTGGTCGGTACGTGTCCCGCTTTGCACTTTGGGCTGTGGTTTGATCGTCCCTTCTTTCAGAAACTTGTGTTACCGCACATTGCTCTGATTCCACGATCCGACGTTCAACCGTCTACAGTCCCGTTGTTGATACTACCTATACCCTGGCGCTCAAGCGTCCGACGTCTCCGATATTCTGCTCCCGCGATTTTGTATTGGTCCACAATTTGCCGTTAAGCCGGCTATCGTCTTTTTATTGTTACTATTTACACCCTGCATTCAACCGTCTGTTCTTTTACCGTCCGTCGTATTTGACGTCTCCGTTATTCCTTTGTTTTTTTGTCTATCGCTTCTTGAATATTATGATTGCCCTGTTGCGATTTTATGTGCCGTTTTCTATCTACGGATGTCGGCCTCTTGAGATACCCTTGTGTTCTTTTCTATTCCAGCTCTGCTGCTTTCTTGCTTTTTTTTGTTCCGATCTTGAGTCTGCGAGCGCGACGCGACTATTGTTACAATCGTTACAGGTCACTTGTCGTGATCAGGCACGTTGCTCTGTTCTGTTTTGACAGCGAGTCGCTGCAGACTCTTTCTATTCGCTTTTAATTCTCCGTGACTTAAATTTAGCTGCTATAAGCTACTTCTCTACTGTACCCCCGTATCTTCGCCTCTTGCCGACTAATCTCTTTGTCTCACTCCTGTGCAAGTGGCGCAACCCCCCCGCCGACGCTCGTACTTGCGCAAATCTTTGGGCTGCCACCTGCGCCGGCACAAACATCTGTATTGAGAATACAACATAATGGTCATCGGATAGTCCGATGCATTGCAACGGCCACGGGCGCAATGTGATCAGGACTGATCTACTACCCCTCGCTCCTGTTTCAACTCTCCGTTCCCCCCTACCTCCAAGTTGCCATGCCAGCTTTAATCCCCAGCACCGACGTTCCATATCACCCGCATGGAAAGGATATGCTCAAGCAGCGTGTCGTGAGTCAACATCCTTACATGCGACTCGCGCTCGATACTTTATCAGTTAGGGCACAGCGGCTATTCGGCGTTGCTCTGGCCCACTGGAGCCTCGGGGCCTGCGTGGGTTACGGTCCCGGTCGTCGAACACCCCTCGATGGGCTGTTGGTCAAGTTTAGGCCTTGGCTCCCAGCCGGCGCGGATACGACAGAGGAGCGTATACGTCGAAGACGGTCACCACTTCGCCTGGTCCCGGTTCATGGCTCGCACTTTTACCCTGCTCTTTGCAGAGCAGGATGGGAGCAGCAGTTCCTCCTGTGCGCACCCGGAAAACGCATCGGTCCGTCACATGCTGACCGCGGGCAGCCGTCCATGGCAAGGCAATATTTTGGTAGTGGGCTCAACCGAGGATGCGCTCCAGTTTCGGGCTTGACCAACCAAGAGAAGGGCATGGCCAGAGTTGTGTGCCTGGTGAGCTTTAATGCACTTGTCAGGACGATCTGCAGCTGGATGGGTCCAGTTTGGTCCAGGGCCACATGTTGGGCATGGAATTCGAAACCCAGTATGCTTGGATGTCGGCCAATTCGCCCGCGGGACGCCGTACAGGCTCGTCCGTCGAGCGATGGAACCTAATACTGCGGCCAGAAGTCGTAATCGTGTTCGCCATTCCTGACAATTTATTGGATTTTATGTGTTATTTCGACCCTGAATAATTGACCTTTGACAGATCGCTTCATGGAATGCATTTATTCTCCTCACACAACCATTCTCGTCTCATCTTGACGCATCCTCGAAACTTTACTGACGGCGCGGTCCGGGCCGTCGATGTCATCAGATTGCAAGGGCGATCATTGGTCCTAGATCAACCACCTTCGCTCTGCTGCTCGGATTGGAAGGTCCAGGAATCCATTATGTCCGCTTATCTGCGATAATCAGCACAACTGCTCCTCCCAATGATCGCTCCCTTCGCATCCGGGGGTCTCCTTTTCCGACTCCTATCACTGCACCTCGTTCCTCTGCCATGGCCACACATACACGAGAAGGTACCGGAACCTTGCCTTTTGAGCTGCGGTGATGTCGTTGTAGTGCTTCATCTCCCTGTTCCGATGCACCGAAGGAGCCGACCGCTGCAAGGGTAAGCAGGATTTGGCCGCGGTCCGCCGTTGCTTAATGGCCTTCGCAGGCACTCCTTTAACTGGGACTCTACACGACTTCTTTGCCTCAACCAAACCTCCTCGCCCAATCGTCCTCGCCGGGCATGAACGCTCGCATTGCGCCTCCAAGGAATACACCGCTCACGGTGGGAGGTCTACTTTGCCTCCTGTCTCGCCGTCCCAGGCACGGAGCAGTCCGACCGACTCCGCAGGCTCCGCCCTCGCAGTCTTGCGGTAGTCACCCCACGGGGTCCGCAAGAACCGCCAACCGCTGGAGTCCCGGGAGTCAGACTTGAGAGGGCAGTCCCCCTAACTGTGGAAGACTTGTGGCTCGAGGGCGGTCCTCCCCATGTGGCGGATGTCGACGAGGACCACCAATGCGGCATCTGCCTTCAATTGAAGTCTCATCCTGTGTTGTGAGTACCCACGTTATCTGGGTTTTTTTTTTTTTTTTTCCTTCTATTTTTTTCTTCTTACTACATTCTTGCCCCGCAGTACGCGTGCGGGCACAGTCATTGCTACTCATGCATCCGAATCTGGCTGGAAGAACAGTAGATCTGCCCGGTGTGTCGCGCTTAGTTACCAGGAGCCGTTCTGCATGTACTCTGAAGAAGCGCATATTCTCAAAGCACATGGCGACTGGTACACGTCTTCCGTGGAATACAGTTGGTATGGACTAAATTCCCTGTATTACCTGCGCGCAATGTATAGCTTGCAATTCCAGCCCATATACTCTGTTGTGCGGCTCAACTTTGTCATGATCTGGCTTTTCAAAGACCTTGAACACCGGGTCAGACCGCGATCACGGGAACGTGTTATCCCGCGACCGCGTCGCAGCAAGTCACACATAACACCAAATCCCTAAAGATGGACAACACGCGACCTCGATATCCCGACAACTCGCGATCACCTCCCGGTCGCCTATACATTCTCTGGCTAAACATCAAATCCCGAGCGACAGGATAACGCGCGATCGTGATACTCCGACAACTCGCGATCACATCCCTGTCGCTTGAACCCCTCTTCGGTTTCAACAATAGCCCTTTACGCCTCACATAGGGTATATTGAAACATAACACATAGGGTTGACACGATCGGACTCCTAGTTATATTAGTACCGTGTATCTCCCCCACCAATACACTCGGTTTACCACCACCACCGCCACCACATCTAACATTTCCCGCTGCAGCCTCTTGTCCGAGGCTCACTCTCGCCCCTCTCGTGCCCCTCACTGCGGTGCACCCACCTAGACACATTGTCCTTCGCCAAGGTATCCACATTCATTGACCGCACCGTTTATTGACCATCTTCTCGTCTCTTGCGAGACACCTCACACACACACACACATACACCCTCACGGAACAAACCTGTAAGACTTGTTCCGAGTCTACAAGAGGGGATTCGTCGTACGCATGCCCTGGCGGGAATAAGGCGAGCAGTTTGTGGTGAGGACCCTAGTCCGACAGTCTAATCTCTTGAAGACCTCAGAATAGAGTCGGATATACCAATCTCTAGTATATCTGAACTCTGACTCTATGGATATTCCAGTAGAGTAGAGACTAGATCACGATGACGTGGCGAGCCGTAGAGGCACTAGATGTGTAGGTTAGTGCAGAGGTTTGATAGCATAGATTTATAAGATGTCGCCTGATGCCCAGTGCCTCTTCTCAGAGAGTCTCAATGAGTAAGGCTACAATGTAGGCTGAATAGGCTCAGAGGCGACGATGGTTTTTTGTTAAGAAGTGATGATCATGTTACATAATACAGAGCACATGACTTGCAGCTAAAGAGTATATAAATGAGGAAATGATTACTTACAACACCGTGTCTGCATGACAGCCACCTACACCACTGGTGTCCATCTCATATTAACCCCCTAGTGGCCGAACAAGCTACAAAGTGAATACCATCAATTTCGCACTGTAGCACCGCGGTCCGCATCACAACGTGAGATGGGTGAGCATCTACTACCCCAACTACTGCTATATTTGGCTACTTATATACTGTTCAGAAACCTGTTTACATGATATTGATTACACCAATAGCCTGGTGAGAAGCGGCCCCCCTGTAGCACTGGATGCCTATCTGAGGCCCCATGATGTCCCAGTATCACTGCTGTTACCTTGGAAAGGTGTTGTGGCAAGATATGATTGAGTGTCAACAATGGCCTATGGGTCGGCTTGAGTCATCCGAAAGGGTAATCCCGCCCAGGGTTCAGCAACCTGTCTAGTAACCTGTGTGGTCGCCGAGTAGTACTACGAGATGAACGGCTTCCTCATTCAGTCCTGGGAGGTAAGGCCACGAGCATCATGTGGGTGGGAACCGATAGGAGCCGAAGACAGAATGATATCCGCTGAGGAAGATGATATGAGGTTGTAGGCAGTGCCATATGTGATACTACAGGTGAGAGTCCAGCAATCCTCATAATCCTGAGGGAACAAGAGTCAAGCAGAAGTAAAGCCTGAGATTAGACGAGGTAGAATCTAAAGTACAGGGGATTTTACCTCAGGTTTATATACTAATATATCTAGGAGTTTGATCGTATTTACCCTATGTGTTACGTTTCAATTTACCCTATGTGGAGCATAAAGGGATGTTGCTGAAACCAGAGAGGAGTTAGGCACCAGGGGTGCGATCACGAGTTATTGGGGTATTGCGGGCGCATGCTGTCCTGTCCTTCAGGATTTGATGTTCCTGTGCCATGTCGCGACGCAATCGTGGGATAAAATGTTCCCGTGAGCGCGGTCTGATCCGGCTTCAATATTTGAAAGCCGAATCATGACATTGAGCTTCTGATCCATATTTGAAAAGTGTGCATATGGTGTCTGGATTCTTCAGTCTTCATCATCTATATTGTCCTGATGTCTTTATTCCTTCAGAATATTGTAGTCCTGTTAAACAGCTTCCTGTAGATACCCGGATGTCCTGATTCCATCCATAGGAACCTATCCTAGTCAATGATCACCCAATATAGGTTCCTGACAATTGATGTCTGAACACTGCCACTGTCATCCTCCATCCTTATTCTGAAGTCCGATCCAATGGCTTGGCAGTGGTCTAGACTGATCACGTGTTCAGATTTGTTGCGTCAAGATGTCAAACAAACTAATCAAAGTCCAGATGCAGCCATTCATAGGGTTTATGGAGTTTAAAGTCCATTTGCATTGTGATAATTAATTGTGTATGATCCCTTAGTCTAGTCTAGCCGTAGCACCTCTGAGTTTGGGACATACCCAGGTACTATCTGGTATAAACAATATATCGTGGCAGCAGAAATGGATTGAACAGACTTGTTTGGGCCCGTGTAGCTCCCAACTGACTTCGACTGACCTATATATCGGAAATATGGACCATTTGGAAGTTGTAGGGCAAATCAGTGCATTGCCATATATGGTAACTCCTGCAAAAATGATTTTCCAAGTATTTTTTAGGGGGGCATTTTTTTGAGACTTGGTCTGAGTGAAAAATGACCTAGGTAGGCTAAAAGTGCTTAAAAAGAGCAGCATATCCATACTTTGTTTCCCTTAATTATTGCTGATTTGAGCTCGCAATGCCCGGGACAAAACAATGAATTTGGGGTGATTTTGCTCATTTTTTCAATTTCTCAGCCAAAATCCCCAACTTCAAAGGATTGTGGCAGACTCAAATCATGATGGTTCATGGCAGAAAAAATATGGGTAAGGTCCACTTTTCAATCGCCTTCAGATGACACAGGTCATTTTTTACTTAGTGAAGGTCTAAAAAAAAAGTGCCTTCAAAAAGAAACTGTAAAATCTATTTCGACGGACTTACCATATATGGCAATATACCGATTGCCTCGGGGAGGTCCAGATGTTCCAGATTTGTGATATATAGGTCAGTCAAAGTCAGTTGGGAGCTGCATGGGCCCAAACAAGCCTGTTCAATCCATTTCTGCCACCACGGTAATTGGTCAAGTCAGGATTGTGGCCCCAGTGGAGGTACTACCTCATGCCTTGTCTTTATATCAAGTCTAAACTCTGTGACTAGTAGCTAACCATTCGGGCTCATGATAACTCATAACTGGAGTGTGTATGGTAGTAGGTCTGTAATTGTGCAAAAGCATGAATTACTTGTATGTTTAAATTCATGGCTTATCAATGAGGATAACAAGAAGTACGGCAGGCTCATAATAGCTCATATAACCGGAGCGTGCATGGTAGTAGGTCTGTAATCGTGCAAACACGTGAATTACTTGTCTTTAAATTCACGGCTTATCAGCTTCCTGTCAGGCAAGATGGTGATGCCCGTGAAGCCCGTGTCAGTGTTGGTCAGTGGGTTGGATGGCACGAGCAGTGGCTTGGGGTCAGACGTGACGGAGAAGACACGTGACATGTCCCAGATGCGTACAGTGCTGTCACCCGAGCCCAAGATGATGAGGTGGCTGTTGAAAAAAAAACTGGAGCAAGTAGATCTCCTGCTGGTGGCCATCGAAGATGATGCAGATTAAACACTTGAAAATGTCCCAGATCTGGGGTTGGAGCATGACATTGGGATACCTGAATTCGCTTGATACTTGCCGTGAGGCTGAAGCAGACACTGCAAATATAGAGGTCACTTATATCGCTGGTCAACTCGTAGAGGAATATGCTGGCAGGTCAAGAAAAATCATTATAGATGTATATATAGGATCGAATATCTGAGCCATCCTGTTGCACTCTGTCATGAGGCACTTGCTGTCAGCAAAGAACTGCATGCAGCACACCACTGTCTTGTGCAAAAAGGTGTGCATGAGGCTGATGTCGTGGATGCACGGGATGCCAGGGCTGTAGGGGATGAACCAATGGGAGCCTTCCATCTTCCACTGCAGGGGCTGCACTGGCACTGCTCACAACAAGCCAGCCAGGCCCCATGCCTATGCTACTCAGCTAGTGCGAGAGTGTGGGTAACAAATGTGCACATGCAGCGTGGCAGTAGAGAAAGGTAGTTGGAAGATGGGATCAAGGCGGGATTCGGACTTCGAGGAAATCGCCAAAATGATCCATGTGAACAAATATTTGGTCATGGTTGATCTTCTGTCTAAGTCTTCCACCACCACCACTGCAGGCATTCTATCTTCAGTGCTGCAGGCTATCCCTTCCTGTCTCCTGCCTCCCCGAGGTGGTTGAGAGTGCTGCAGACATTCCCTCCCCTCCCTTCCTTACTCTTATCCTCCATCCTCTTTTCCATTACTAACTCCATTTGCAGCTGTGCATGCTTGGGTACAGGTTCGAAAATGGGCCTTTCTGCAGTTACAACCGGTTCTAAAACTACCTGCAGTTGAAGAACCAGAAGACTAGTGCATGTCATTTCTTTTTCTCGTCTCTTTTTTTGTGTTGTTAGAGGGCTACACTTTCTCCTTTATTCTTTCTCTTCATTTTCTTCATTTTCATTGATTTTTTTGCACAATTTTGAGGTCTGTGTGTGCATGCAGCACTGTTCTACATCGGGATGAACATGTTCAACTTCCTGCTTGAGGCGCAGCCCACGGTCGCGAATGGGCATGAGATCTGTGTCCATGAGCGGGATTTCTATGGATTTCTTATTGCCACCTCTTTTCTCCACCTGACCCTGTGCTTCACCCCTTGTCACCTACCCCGCTCAACCCCTTACTTCCCTCGATGCCCCCCATCGCTGCCTCCACACTCCTCCTTGCTGCCAATGAGAGCACATTGTCTACCCCACCCCTCCTTGTCTTTGCCTTTGCCCACGTCCCTGCCCATCCATCTCCTCACTGCCTCCATCTTCACCCTCTTGCACCCACTTCTCCGCTCCTGCATCCACCCTTCCCACCATTGGCCATACTCTCACTGCTGACCATACTCTCCCATATTCCATCCTTCCTCCCCACCTTCCTCCTGTCCCTTCCCACCTGAGTACCTCCCACCTCCCCCACTTTCCCCTGCCGTCATTTCCAATTCAAGTTCAATATTTGGGCCTCCGACTGTGACTGGGAGTTCAACGAATTAATTGTGTCTGAATGAGAATGATGTGGGTAGTTTACATTTCCCATGAGTTTCTTTCTAACCTAAACACACCAAGAAGATGTCCTGTGATGTTGATATCAGGTTTGGAGGATGTTTTCCCAACATCACGAAAACATTTTTTCAACATTCAGGCACAAACATCTTCCGGATGCTGATCCAATGCCTGTGTAATGTCGGTGAATATGTTTCAATATTCTCACCATCCAGTGTTTGAAAAATAAAATGTTCGATTGGCAGTGTATGGCCTTCAGGCTCTCCTGCTGCTGCACCCCACTGCATCCAACCCCACCCAGGATGATGATGATGACCACCCCTGCCCTCCTCTGCCTCCACCACCATGCCATCCACCCCACTGGACTCCCCTGCCTTCGACCCTGCTGCTGCACACCCAGGCATCACCTCTGCTGGCAGTGCTCACATCATGTTCGATCTGTGCAATACCATGCTCACTGCAGGTGAGGACGTGTGCCTTGGCAGGAAGCTGCCCTGGCTCACACTCATGGAGGAGGTGCTGCTGCTTGGCATCAAGGACAAGCAGGGGTACCTCTCCTTCTGGAATGCCAATATTCTGTATGCACTAAGGGGGTGCATTCTGATGGAGCTCACACTAAGGAGGTGGATTGGGATCATCAGAGATCCAGTGAAATGCTGACTATTGAACCACAGGTGGAAT
Source organism: Mycena rosella (assembly GCA_029378255.1). NCBI lineage: Eukaryota > Fungi > Basidiomycota > Agaricomycetes > Agaricales > Mycenaceae > Mycena > Mycena rosella. Next base: position 6,740 of record JARKIE010000408.1, on the reverse strand, counting down.
AAAGCATGCAAGATGAACACAAAAGTGAATAACCAACAACACACAACAAGTCAAACTATCAAATGCACAAGTTCAGGCTTCCTGCCAGGTATTATGCAGTGGCAATTTGGGACTTTATGACGCAACAGTAGCTTTTGCTAAAGATGACTTTGGGACAACTAAGACCATTCTAGGTGCTTAACACAACCTCAGATTGTATGACAGAGGTTTGGAATTGCTTCCAAGGTGATCGTAAGATCAATAGGGTTTTAACTGGCAACTCATATTCTGGCAACTGGCTTGATATCTATGACAAAGTAATGATGAAGGTTACAGCTCCAAAGAAATCTGATGTTCAACTTGTCTCGTGTGCACTTGTACTGGTAACTTGCACTTGATCAGTCCTTTCGAACTTCTCAGCTTGTCTCGCATTCAAATATCAAACAAATCCAATATACTCCAACAATGTAAGCTAATTGAAAGAACTGAAAGTTCCTAGAGTTGCGCCAAATATAATCTAGACATTCCCACACAGGACCTAGCTGGTAGCCTCAGTCTCCAGGTGAAAAAGGGTAGAATCCACTGGTGTGCTCCTAGAGAACCATGGGTATTTATACAAACGAGAGATCTGAATAAGGAAATCACAATATCTGGTCACAAAACAATACAAACGGGTATTTAGAACTCAATGGATAATCGCTCTGAGCTCATTTAGCTAATAAACTGCGCCTGTTGAAAATCAGTTTATGAGAAAATGGTATATTTATTATTTTAATGGTGTGTTGAGACCTCTGCTCTCAGTCACACCAGGAAAAAACCACAGGGTTCACTCTACTCTGACTCAAATCTGCAGTTGCTGTGCTGCAGATCCCATGCGGGCTTTGACAGCTCCATATGGTTTCCGGAGTATGGTCAAAGCAAGTGTCTGGATCAGAATGATCTTCAGTAGCCATTCGGAACTATTGCTCCGTCTGACCTGATCACCGGTCTGGTTGAACCGTTGTCATTTCCTGTCAAAAGCCTGATCGGCTTTATCGGGATGTGTCGGACTTGTCATCATGTGAGGTTGCTTTGACTGCTGCGACGTTGTGCAAGTCTAATTGTATCCCCCAGTGTGTGCCCATTGTCTAGATGGTGTGCGATAACTATGTCCTTGGTAGAAACCTGCCAGCAAGTCCCAATTCCTCACAGAATGGATGGATAATCTTTAGCTAAAGGTAGTATAGCTGCTTGTGAATCTGACCCACAGTGGTACCATCATCACAGCTGAGTGCCTACAGCTAGCACACATAGTACATCCTTAGCTAGATGTTTGGACCTCACACTAGCTTACTGGAGTATGATAAATTAGACTAGTATAGCCCTAGTGAGTAACAACAGACACAAAATCGAAAGATTCCATGCCTGGTCACAGGGCCAGCCTATCACTGGGGAGGGTGGGTGCTGTCTTTATTTCACTCCTCTTTATTTTGTTGGACTAATAACAGGTGTAGAAGAGGCTGCCACTGCCGGAGCGTCCAATGACGGTGCTGTTGTCATGGTAGATAGGTTCAACACTGCTCGACAAAATGCTCAAGATGATGAAGCATACCGAGGATGTGGGCGAGTGCATGGGCGCCAGAATGTGGGTCGACTTGTTGAGTGGTATGTGTGCATTCCTTATGTCTCCCTATTCTGTCTCCCTATCCTCCCTATGTCTCCCCATTCCTTTCTGTATACCGTGCCATGTCTGGGGCTTGTGGTCATGTGTGTGTTTATCCAGCACTTACTTGTCTCCCCCTATATCTCCCTATGCTCCCTCATCCCACCTATGTATCAAGCTCATTAACCCCCAGGTGCAACATGGAACATCCTCAAAATTGGCTTCCAGCTCAAGCAGGTCCGCAAGCACCTCACTAAGGGTGTCCTGCGCACTGAGAAGCGCAGCTTCCTGCTCTTTGACATGGTGACACATCCAGTGATGCATGCTTTTTTTATGCTTTTTATGTTTTGATACTTGATACTTGCACTTTGATGTGCCTGCAAGCACCTGCACTTTCACTTTTGATCATTTACTTTGCGGGCAGTGTGATACTTGCAAGTGTTTGCTTTGCATGCCTGGGGCTTCAAGTTGCGGGCAGCGGGATTTGGGCTGCGGAGCTCAGGGGCAGCGCACAGGCTGGCAACGGGGACGGGAGGCATGCCCGATGGGAACTGCGGGGTTACGGGTACTTATGTAATTGTTTTTGATCAATTGAAATGAGGTTTTTGCCAGCTAGTTGAAAAATGTCCCTCGTTTAAGCATGTAACAGATTTAGTGGCTGTGTTATCAGTATTAGTGGCAGTGTTGAAGCATGCTTAGTGGCAGTGTTCTAAATTCTCTTCAAATCTTGTGGCTTAATAGCTAGGTAATTTAAAAATTTCAGCTTCCTTCAGCGTGTTGGCCCATACTCTTTTTTTCATTAGGTAATCTGTCTCTGTAACGGCATCCAAATCTGATGTTGCGCCCACCTCTGCGCTCACATCCGCTTGTGCTCCATCAACTCGGTGTAATGGTTAACCTCTATTTAAATTTCCAAACCCGGTATGGTGTAACGGTCAACCTGTAATTAAATTTCCAGATCCGGTATGGTGCAACGCTCAACCTTTATCAAAATTATGGTGCAACGGCCAAAATTCGCCTCAACCCGTACATTAACAGCACGTTCCTCGCCACCTCTGTCTTGCCCCGTCCCTGCACACACTTTCCATACGAAGTCCCTCGGGGCATCAAGTCGGATCTTCGGTGGTACTGTGTAAATATGCGAATCCACGGAGGATGCTCGTCCCCTGTCTGCCCCTGTCGCAATGCCGATGTAGTTTGCCGTTTGATCTTGATCCCATCACTTGGGTTCCCGCAAGGTCTCTGTTCAACTTGCATTCGATGTTCGCTGTTGTTCAGCTGCTTTCGGGAAATCTAGTTCCATCATGGTTAGTTTGAACCGATCTTAAATTCTTAACACCAGGCCTGAAATTCTCTGCTGTCTTTGTTTCTGACTCGGCTTCTGAAGACATGTCATCGGATCAACCCGTTACAGAAAACCAATGAACTCGCCTCTGGGAACATTCGTGTCTGAGGCGCGGGCTGTTCGGGCTTGCACGAATCCAACACTCCCGACCCAAATGACTCGGAGTTATATGATAAACGCGCCTGTACCATTTATTTACGAGGTCTTGAGCTAGAGCCACTCGTTCAATTCGGGCTTGGACCACCTGCAACTTCCTCTTCTTTTTTTGTTGAATTACCCTGTGCGAGGAATGTCGCAGGGCGGGCGAGATGGTGCTAACATTCACATCTTATGGCAGAAATTTCGCTCTCAGTTCCTCGCAGCCTTGGACTTGGATCCAGCTTGGATCCCCGAGTGCCCATTGCGTCAGCCAGTGAACACAGCTTGTAAATTCAATACTCATATCTCTTTATAGCGGTTTACAGGCGGAACGGCGGCTGACCCTGAACAGAGCCTAGAGTCAAGCGCTATTCTGGTTTTTCGTATGTGCGGCAACCAAGACACTCAGTTTGTCGCGGCCGAACGAGACTTAAATTCTTCTAGTGCCTTGAACCTCTTCATTCTTGTAAATGCAGCACCCACATCTTAGTTCAAAATAGGTCCGCGCCTGCGTTACTTGGATTCGAAGCTAAACTACATATCCATTTTCGTGGCTATCAAATTTGAAGGCTCAAGTGTTACATTGGGATGGTGAGGCGGCGTACAGCGGCGATGAACAGGCCACGGTCGAAGTTTTCAATCTCGGGAAACTCTTTCTTGATCGTGGCGCCGATCTCGGCGGGCATGTTGGGTGCCATGCGGCGCAGCCGGGCTTCGGTATATCCCGCCCCGAGGAGGCGATGGTGCCATTCTGTGGGTGGGAGCGCGGCGGCAGCCAGGAACTGGCGGAAGAAGTCGCGCTCGGGATCGGGGGGCGCATGGCTGCGCGTCTACGAAGGTGTTAGAATGGATACCGGGCTAAAATGGCTACATACATCGGTGCGTGCGGGGAGGTCAGATTGCGACTGCGCCGGCAACGTGTGGTAGGTTTTAGGAGTCGTCCGCGCTCGGACCGTGGCGGCATCCCTTGCGCCCACCGCCGTGTCAACTGGGCGCAGCTCCGGAATGAGCTAAGCCTGTAGTTGGGAGGATGGCCACGCACCTTGTCGATCAAACCGTTCATTTCCAGTCCGCCCGTGAGGTACCTTACATCCTCCCCCACATTGTCCCTCAGGTCGAGCGCGTATTTGTTTTTGACGCCCTTACGAACAAGTTCCGCACCCGTCCTGCCAGACTGCCCGCATAAGCGCGCGATCTCCGTATAACTGAGAACGCGACACAGTGCGCGCACATGGCGGTTGAGGTGCCGAGTGTCGGTCCGGGGCTTGCGGGTCCCTTTGCCGCTGCTCTTGAAAGTCAATACAACCAATGGAGCAGCCCTGGACGCGATCTCACCTCCCCTTGGGAGCTGCCGTCGGCCGTAGTTTTGCGGGCGGGGTAATTCGCAGTGAGGGGATGGTGGGACATGAGGTTGAAAGTGGAAACAAGATGTGGTCGGTCTTTGAATGGCTTTCGGTCTATGTATGTTGACCTCAGGGTGGGAGAGGGTTGCAGATTCCAATCGAAGAAATATCATCGCGTGATGGACGCGTTCCGATTTAAATGTGGCGTTCCGTTCAACTGCGTGTGACCGATTTACTGCCTGATCCCGTATGAATATGCCTCCGCGGGCTGGGGACGATGGAAGGTTCTCTCAGCAGGTACACCACCGCGTCCATAACTCTGAGAAGCAGCAGCTAACTAAAAAGGACATAAGTACGAGTTTGCCGGGCCGGTCCCGCGGCCATTACCCCCAAGTATTTCATTTCTAGATGGGGCTCGGGTGTCCCGAAGGGCGCAGCTCATTTTTGCGTGCATATGCGGTCGCGGGCATGTGCGGACTTGCGTTTTCCTCTTTATTCAACTTTGTCTGTCATATTCAATGCTCTGTCTTTTTGGGGTTGGGGCTATGTGAGGAGGAGGAAGATGTGGAGCAGCCAGCCGCAGTAGTATGCGCACAAGTATGGGAAGTGGAGGTGGGCGCAGAGTTGGTGGTGGGTGCATGCACCACGAGTTGTGGTGTTCTGGGCTAGTATATGCATATGCGCGGGCAGATGCACAGACATAGTGGGCTCATATACGCGGAGCAGCGGCAGGTTTACAGCATGTCATCAGCTCATATGCGCCACGAAGAATCGGTTCGTGGGTGGGCGTGGATGCGTACACAGATGAGGCCACTCAATAGGCAGGCATAAGCAGGTGCGTCGGCTGCTGCTGCTGCTGCTTGGAGCGCGCAGGCATATGGTGCATTTTCATTGCTTCATTTAAGGTTGCAAGCTGACTCCTACAATATCTGCGAGCGGTGCGAAGGCTTTTTTACTATTATTTTTTATTTTTATTGTTTGGTAAAGAGTGAAGGCACATCTTGTCTTCCTTAGCATGCTTCGCAGGCAGTATCGAGAAGCTGTGTCAAGCTGTGTCTATACAGCCTTGGGTTGAATTTTTAGAACACGGACTCGTACCTCACACAGCCTGGATGCCGGTGCTTAACATCTCTGCCTCTTACTTCCACCACCCATGGATGACAAGTCTGATATTGAAGCTGCGCTTGACAGCAATCCCCAGGCTGAAGCTGAAGCCGACGTCGAATTGATGCACAGTGAACAAGGCTCCACTCGGGATCAGTCTGTACCTCGCCCTCGACGTCTTTGACTGGCGCTTATCATGTCCAGATTCCCCGGCACTTTTTTCCACAGCGCACAGGACTTGAGTGTCTCCGGCAGCCAATTCATGAGTATAACCCATTTCAATCAAATTCCCCCTGACCCTCCTGCCGGTGAGCAATGTGTACTGGTGGCTGAACCAAATTGACGTGCATCGGCAGACTTTTGAAGGATCCCCATGGGAGACCTCAATCTTCGAAAGGACATATGAATGAACAGTAACACCAGGCTGGTCTGTCAGTGCCATGCACACCATTCCGCACGACACATTTATTCTGCCCGGATCCACGGCTGTAAATTAAAGATGACTGTGGCTGTGTATCACTTGGAAATTATCTGCCCGCCCGCTGCTCAGACTCACATTGAAATTAAAGTCTATTAGAATGGCATCCGGCCAGCAGACAAACTGGAACTTGATGTTGCTACAAAAGCGGATGCCATTTTTGATGTTGCAGCTGGAACACCACCTGCTGGACCTTAATACACATGGCACTGGTTGAACATTGGAAGTTTTTCAGTGAAAAAATTAGTGAATAATGTCTCGTAACACTGTCATATTGGGAGCGTGTTGCATCGCCGGACGGAGGCTGATAGAGCAAATATGAACCATACAAACTCTCGGGGGTATTATTTAGTGGGCGCAGATGTGCACATTCCGTGTCCTGAACCAGAGAGCAGCAGCAGGCAGCGGTTCCAAGCAAGACACAATAAATTCTAGTTTGAATCACATCATCCGCACGTATAAGGTGCGATAAACACATTCCGCCGATGATGTCCCCTTTGTATAGTCTGGAAGTCCTCTCAAAACACTATATAGCTTGCTTCAAGGTGTTCTCCTCATCCAGGAGTGGATCCGAGCAAAAACTACGAAATCATATACTGCATTTTTTAAAATAATAAAACACAAAATCGGAGCGCCACACCCCCTGCGGAATCGCATCACGAATCCGTCCATATAGCTGTTGCGTCTTATATGAAGAACTGAGCTCAGGGC
>JARKIE010000407.1:0-77559 GCA_029378255.1 Mycena rosella | reverse complement strand
CAAGTAGATGCCTCGTTGTTGTTTAGTATTCTAGTTTATTGCGCTGATCGACGGCCTTACGCCTCCTTACGCACGCCCACAAAAGCAGCTCACTTCTGGCGTGTAAAACATGCGAGCAAACACGTGTCACATGGCGCGAGGCACTATAAATTCAGGTTGTCCTCGCCGCGTCGTCCTTCACTACCCCCAATCGAAATGTCACATACTTCGAACTCCGAAAGCCTTCTCGGCCTGCAACGGTTTGACGATTACTATCTGCCCGGCGGCGATCTCTACTGCCTCGTACGTCCGCGTCGGCTTATCGCTCATACCCCGCAGACCCATTCGCTGATGTTCCGGGATAGGTCGAGAACAAGCTCTTCCGCGTGCACCGATACTTCTTCGAGCGGGAATCCAAGTTCTTCAAGACGCAGCTCGCGGTCCCCGCGACGCCGGGCAGGCCCCGCATCGGGACGGCAGACGGCAACGCAATCATGCTGGACAACGTCCGGAGCGCGGATTTCGCCAAGCTGTTGTGGGTATTTTACAATCCGTGCGTGAGCGATGGTGCCATGAGCGGATCCGAGCAAGCTGACACCTGCACCAGGAAATATTCGCTTTACGAGTCGACCGTGGAGGACTGGTCAACGATCCTCGAGCTTGCGCAGCGTTGGGAGTTCGCCGAGGTCAAGAACCTCGCGGTCCGCGAGCTGGAGAAGCTCGATCTGCCGGACATCGACCGGATCGTGCTGTACCACAAGTTGGTCGTCGACGAGTCGTACTTGATTCCACGATACGTGGCGCTCTGCGAACGGCCGGAGCTCTTCACGGTGGAAGACGGGTTGCGGTTAGGGATGGAGATCGTCATCCCGCTGAGCCGTGCGCGCGAATGCGCCCGGAATGAGGGTACTAGCGGCGGTCGCAGCCCGTCGCCCGCGAGCCTCGGCGGCACGGAGCTCACGAACATTATAAAGGACCACTTCAACATCAAGCCCGTCGGCAAGGCTAATGGCACCGGAGGTGGAGGAAATCGAAAGTCAAAGGTGGAGGAGCGGGAGGGAATAGCGCGTGAAGTGGATGGTGACGAGGACAGCGAGGACGAGAGCGAGGCGGTTAAAGCCGACTTCGGACGAAGGAGACGATCATCATACGATTATTTATGACGAGTAAAAGCGAATGCCGATGCGGGGGAGAGTGACCATACGACAACAGAAGGCGAGACCATCGACATCGCGCCGTCGCTGGCCTATGGAGCAACTCTTGCGGCGGACGAAGGAGCGGCTGATCCCGGGTCGACGATGGGAGTCTCTTCGATTTCTTCACTCCCAGAAGAAAGAGTTGGACCTCCGGCTACCCGCCCATCGACGTCGACGTGTCGGCCGCGCACAGACGACGATGACGACGATGAGTTCTACGACTCTCCAGAAGGCCGGACGGCTTTGATGCATTCTCCGTCCCGTAGCGAGTTGGGGATCCGTTTGCATTTTTGGATACATATTTATATGGCGATATTCGTACAGTGTAGTTGAGTGATTTGGATAGTGCAGGCGTAAAATAGATATCCCGAGCTGGCTCAAACATCTGAGATCGTGGGCTGGACAAGAACCGAAAAAAAACTCGTACCGCGTCCGTCATTGCTCCTGGCTCGATTTTTGAAGCTCCTCTACGATCTGGTGCTGGCGTTTGAATTTATCCAATAACGCAGCCTTTCACGCACCTTGTCGAGTATTTCGTCTGTCATGTCCATCTGACTTTTCTGCTGCTCCTCCCCAACAATGTTTCCTTCCAAGGCACCGGCTCGTAGGGAGCTCTGGCTCGGTAATTGGCGGCCGCGGCGCGGTGATTCTTCTCAGTCTTGCGAGATCGGCGTCCGAGAGCGGCGCGTTCGACCGCAGCTGCTCGACACCGACGATATGCGCGCCTCGGATCTGTTACGCTCGGCGGCGGTTGTTTGCGCTTGAATAGTAGAAGAAAGAGGCGTTCGCCAGCAGCATGGCATTGACCACAGGCCTCCTGTTCCCCGGACATTCTCGGAACGTGAAAGAGAGTTGAGAGAAAGACCGCGTTTGGCCGGGATTATTGATGCCGTTGATCCTTTGTCTTCCACCTTCACCTATGCTGGTTACAATGACCGTTAAATCTTTGTGCAACCGCGAGGCTGATCTCTTTCTCCCTGAGCACAAATCAGACAAGAAACAAAGCGCAGAATGCCACGGAAGCTCGACAAAAGCCTGAAATCTATAAGAGTCGCAGAAATAGGGTCCCGAACGTCAACCTCAAGCCCACTGAACAGCCTGGAGCTGCCTTTTTCTCTCATACTTTCCTCCTCCATAGTACCTTAAATTCTTCCAATAATGCCCAAGGTCGCCAAATCCAAGAGGAACGTTAGAGCCAAGAATAAGAATAAACGTAACCCCACCATATCGGAGCGTTCGTGCGCTCTCTCTACATATCGTTCATACTATTAACCGCAATCCTTCATCAGAGACTAGGTCTACTCTCATGACAGGAATGCAACACTTTCCTGAAGGTGGAACCATACGCATTCCTGACTTCATCGCAGAAGGTACAGTTTGCGTTCCTTTTCAATTTCATTGAGATTGCTCATAAGGTTTTGTAGTCGCCAATAACGCAACCCTCGCTGGTATAAAAACTGGCCCAAGACTGAAGAACTATGTTAAGCGCAGCTTATACGCCTTGGCAAGCTTGTCATTGTCGATAATTCCTTCTTCCTTTGACGCGCTGGAATTCCAGGATCGTAAGTTTAAGGACGATGAGAAATTGATTCAAGTCGACATGGATCGGGGTACACTACAGATAACCCCCCTGGGTTATCTAAGGTGAGTGCCCCAATATGCATTCCGTATTAACTGACCTCTCGACAGATTCCAAGATATTCTAACGGAGGTTAGCGAACACGACGTCGAGGAGGGACGGGGTATGATATGCGCCTGTGCTTTGGCTTACGAGACACGGTTCGGCCCCCTCAAGTTGCTCACAAACGCGCAGGTGAGATAGCATTAGGCTCATCTGGATAGCCGTCCTAATTCGTTGTCCAAGATGCAACTCTTCACTGACCGGACGAGGCGGAGAGAAGAGGAGCTCTCGAGGAAGGAGAGGGAGCTCGAGCTTCGTGAGAGACAAGGTGAGTGTCAATTCAACGGAGTCGATGTCCATGATGCATTCCTCCTACATCAAGCTCTTCGACGCCTCGAACCTCTTGCAGGCCCATCCACTCCTGGCGTGTTCTCAAATGTCACCCCCTCCGGAAAGCATTCTCGATGGGCGCCGGTGTATATGGGACCCCTGTGTCCCTCCCTCCCTTCCGTCCCCGACAGCCAGGGTTTATCCCTCCATCGCCCCCGCCCTCCCCGAGTCCCCGAGGGCCCACAGCCGCCACCACCCTGGACATCGACGATCTTGATGCAGTGCGTACATATCTTGCATGCCTTGCTCGTCTCACCGTTTTTGTAGCCTATGGAATATGCGGGTCCACCCAGTCAGCCGATATTCGAGGTGACTTCGTCCGCTGTACATCTCCATCGATACTGACGCCGCGTTCTAGCTGGAAGCTGAGCTGGCTGATGCGAAAGCCGACCTATGTGACTCGCAACAGAAGCTGGCTGAGACACAGAATAAGCTGGCAGACACTGAAGCGAGACTTCAGAACTCCGAAGAGCAGATCCAGCAACTCGGAAAATGGGTGCGCCTTTTTGACTTACTCGGAAGAATAACAAGGCTGACTTGAGCGCACAGGTCACCGCGCATGAGGCTCAGATAACCGAACTTGAAGCTCTGAAGCGACAACTTCAGGGCGAGAACGCCGCCCGAGTTCAAGAGCTCCAGGAAACGATCGATTCGATACGCACTGAGTCGAGTTTGCAGGCCTCCGAGTACGAGGCCCAGATCGTCGAACTCGAAGATTTGAGGCGACGCCTTCAAAACCAGAATGTCGACCAGGCTCAAGTGCTCCAAGACGAGATCGATACGCTCGACGGCCTCCGTAAAGAAGCGACGGAGGAGATCGCCGATCTCGTGTCGAAGATTCGCGAGCGGGATGCCCGTATCGAGGAACTTCTCGCGCAGCAGGCGGGTTTGAAGCAGACGATTCGTGATAGGGACGCACGCATAGATGAACTCGTGGCGGAAAATGCGGGCTTGAAGCAGAAGCTCGATACGTGGGAGGCAGAATGCCAGCGCGACGCGGAAAGGTTGGCGGAGAGACTCAGTAGAGCTCGGGGATCATGTTTGCCATAATTTATGTATTTATGTATTGGTAAAAGCCTACGCGTGCGCAAGGACTACTTCGACATCCGACGCAATCTTCAGCCTTCCGGTGAACAACCCACGATGGGGATCAGGACACCAGGTGAAGGCTGCAGATGTGCTCCGAATATTCCATACCCGGGCTACAACATATACAGCGGCGGGAATCTGGTCTTCAGTACGGAGGGTGAATTCCGCTGCCTATTGAGGAGGAATAAGTGAAACACAACGTAAGTAACACAGTCCTACGGTACGAACCAATTGAAGTTGGCGGCTGCTCATGTGGAAAGGTGTTCCCTCCTTGTTTGAAGTCGTCTTGACCTCAATGTGATATTCCGACCACTTGCCTGCCCATCGCTCAGACAGATCGGGGCCAAAGATCGCACGGGTTAGGACACCATCCGCGTCCGAGTAGCGGAAATCGGCCACCGAACCGGGTTGGCAGGGAAGAAAACCAGGCACTTCACCCCGAAGTTCGCTGGTCCAATTGTCCTGGGTGAAATTGGGGAGGTCTTTCTCAAGGGTGTTGTACATCTGCGCAGTTTAATTAATGAGAGGGTTAATTCGGTGAATCGATTTGAACGTACGAATAATTCTCCCAAAACTCCGTTCAAATATTCCGCAGACGTTACTTGGGTTCGACCACTTGAACTTGAATGCAACGCGATGCTCGAGCGGTGAGAGTCGAGCGAGTTCGGGAGGGAACCATCGTGTACAGTCAATGGCGCAGAAGGGTCTGTTGAAGCCGAAATGGAATCCAGTGAAGTACTGATGTGGCCGTCCCTGGGGGACGCGGTGAAAACATCTGAGCTGGAGAATTGGCCCGGGGATAAGGATTGTTGAGTTGCAGCGGCGGTAATCATCTGCATGTTTTGCTCGATCAAAGTTTTTGTTGTCAGGGCCGTGGAAACCAGCTTCTCCACAGGCTGTATCGAGTCTGGATCGGAAACCCGGACTGTTTTCGGTCGGGAAGTCGTCCAACCCGTCGTTGTGGTCTCGGGAGACATCTTCACAACCCACGAGTCATCGGTTTCGCATGTCGTACCAGCGAACTGTCTTCCGATGCCCTCTCTATTCAGAAATAATTCTGCAATCTCCGGTGAAGTGCACATAACCATAGAAAGGTTGCTTTTATCGAGACCACATATAATGGCCAACTTTTCAGCAAACAGGAGCGCATGCCCGGAGGATCTGCAACTTTTGCTGATCAAGACAACGAAACAGGCGGGCTCTTCTTCGATTATTAGGTCTTCTGGCTGAGGATGATCGAGGCCTTCCATAGAGTAGGTAGTCAAGACTGATTCCACCCTGAAAGCCACGAGATTCTGGAACTTCTCTTGAAGGCGGTCTCCTTTCGATTTGTGCGATCGCAAATATTTTGCATGGAGCATCCTGATGAAGCAGCAATGACAGTGAGATACCGCGTTTTTAAAAAAAAATTGACTCGCCTTCGGATTAAATCCGCTCGCTTCAAATATTCTTCCTGAATTTCTACGTCATGGACGCGGTCGCCCGCGGAGGATGATTTGCATGATACCACAGCATCCAGATAGCGTGATTCGAGTAGATGGCGGAAATGGTCTGTTTGGAGCAACGGTCGGATGTTATAGAGCGGGATTTTCACGATCAATTCTAGCATGTCCACCCGATCGCCAAACATGTCGAAAATGATCCCACTTCTGTCCGGAATATAGAACTTTTCGTCCACCTTCCGCAGCTGCAATTCCTTGGTAGTAGCCAAGCGAACAGGAAAAATTGGGTGAGCGCCTAGTTTGGAAATCCACGGCGGAATAGGGGCTTTCTCGCGGATACTCCGCGTGATGACGGTGCTGATGTCCTCAAGGATATGGCAGACACGACTGTGGTCCTCACTGGAGATCGCTGAGCCGGAGCGGGCGACCGCGACCAACTCCGTCATTAAGATATCATTAGGACAACCCTGAATTCGGAGTTGATCCCGAAAGAAGTTCTCCAACTGTGAGTAGAAACGGCTGAGGTCCACTTTGGAGCGCATCGACGGAGGCCCACTCCAGACAACATCGGAATTTGATAGCCATCGCGACGTCGGTCCAGAAGGTAGCTCTTGGACGATGAAGATCAAGCGATCTTCATTGAAGGCACTCCTACGGATAAATCGTCAGAAAGCCATTAGTCGGCCTGTGCATATCATCGCACACCTGATTAAAGCGGAATTGACATCTTCATCAAACCGAGCTTCCAGTTGGTGGTAGATGGATGTGATAATTTTGATGTCGCCGCTGCTCTCCTTACTGAGACGGCGCAACCATTTGAGGTACAAGAGGCCATCAGGTCGTATTGTGACACCAAGTTCTTCCAAGAAATTCCAGCATTTGTCCTCCGGATTGTCGAGGGACAGGAATCGAAGATGAGAGAATGTGCAGAGCGGGCCCTGTACAAGGCTGTGGCATTCAGCTTGTCGTAATCCTTGTCATGGCAGATCACGACGATCTTTTCACCAAGTGCCTTGACTGCTGCGAACTTTACCCCGGATCTCAGCCGCGGCCAGTAGTCCTTGAGTGCACGCAGAATGTGTGGGGTCCCCGACTTGGAATCGGTCAAGAACGCGACAAACTCGGATGAAAACTGTCCGTCAGTGACCCGTGGCGAGACATTGACACACAACGCGTCTTTGAGCCATGCATGCCAGGAAATGGCGGAATGGGACGAAGGAGGGGTGAGATAACTCTGGTGGAGGAGCTGAGATCGAGATGATATAATGTCGGAAATTGGCATAATTCCTTGTTCTCTGCCATCCATATAAAGATCCTTCGCGTTGGCGAGCTTTCCTTCTCGGTTAAGGAGGTATAACCGGTCAAGGTTGTACCTCAGCTGATCCCGGTGAAAGAATAAGTAATGCGCATGGGAGAGCACATCTCCAGTGGATGGCCAACTTCTTCGGTGAAAATCCAAGATTTTCTCGGAAATCACGCCAGGGTCGGCCTCCCTGATACCCAAATCAGAAAAAAGCGAATAGCGCGAGGACGTGAGATCCAGCCGCGCTAACAAGCGCAAGCCAAGATCCCCGGGAATGTCGACGGCAGCGGAACTGAAAAAGAGATCCCCAGAATTCGGGGCCACCCATGATCCGTCCTGGAGAGGCACCATGCGGAGTGCCTTGATTGGCCAACTGTACCCCTGCCGGTTTAACCTTTTCAACAGCGCACTAACGGATTCTTGCCATGATGTGCTTTGCCGTTGGATGCCATATTGGCTCATACGCGACAGGGCTTCGATGAATTCCGAGTCCGAAAGGACTTGCACCCCAAGTTCATAAAGGATACCGTCAGAGTGGTCATACTCTGAGGACAGATAGTAGCCGCGAAGGTATTCCTCCGGAATTAGCGAATCCCCGTTATCATCGAAGTAATCGGACGATACGACGAAGAGCTGCGAGGGCTGGCGTAGACGACCATCCGCACTGCGAAGTATATCCATCGTCTTCAGTTTGGCGAGGAGGGAGTCTTTGAAAGGGCTAAAAAAGCCCCACGGAATTTTAATTGGAATGTATTTGTACCAGACGAGCGCCAGTTCAGGGCGGCGCCGAAATTCTTGGATTGCGTCGAGGAACACCGACACGAGTGCGTCTCGGATCGTTATATTCCATGGGGAATCCGATAGGATGTCCTCTCGATTGGTTGAGGTTAGAAAATCGCCTTGGATCAGAAACTAGTGAACGGCGGATCGTAAATGCGGGAACCGGCATTGAAGTTAGAAACGCACCGAAAAGCCATATTTTCGGATAGGAAGAAATGCGTGAACAAACTGGTCTTTGATTCTTGGGCCGCCCTCTGGTTTGAGAGGGAACGCCAAGATGATTTCGGTTCGGGAAATGTTCGGCCTCTTTTTCTCCGTCAAGTAAGTTGTCACCATTTTTTTGACAAGGAGATATCGACTGGAGGTGATGGGGCCGTTACGAAGGCGGCGACGTAGGCGTACAACATTTGGTTCCAGATTCTTTCGTACAACAACAAAACAAATGGTCCCCAGGTTGATTTCCAAAGCGCGGAGCTTCCTGAGGAATAACAGGAGCGTCGGATCGATATCCGACAGATATGATTTTAGCTCCGATCTGTTTATCGTGTCGGAAAGCTGGAGTGTGAACTGGGTCCAATCTTGGCGGCCAGGACAATATTCCGAGAAAGAAGGCGTGATCATGCCCAATTCGGCGTGTTTATCGAAAGAAAACTTATAAGGGCCGGATGATATGAATACGGTGTCCGCGACTTTGAAGACGGATTTAAATCCTACAGCAATGAACATTGAGTCGATGACCATATGGTGGGTTCAAACTTCTCACCGATGCCCTTCTCACCTGTGAAATATATGTTTAGTATTGCTGAAACCAGCGGCCGAATTTCCCTCACCGATGTACCCTTGTTGGTGTTTTTTGGTGCTGGCGCCAATCTTACAGATGGCCCTGACCTGATCCTCAGTGAAACCCGTCTCGTTGCAAGCAACGACCAGGTGGTCGCCCAGAGTCATATGTAAGGTCGGGATGACACCTGCGCCGTACGTGTTGTCGTCCGCGTTTTGAACGAGTTCGAGAAGGAAATGGGAATCGCTCGCATACAAGTCCTCAGATAGGCTTTGAAGCAATGAACATTCGTTTATGATTTATGGCAGATCATATACTTGCCTCTGAGTCGCATGGTGGAGATTTCTCCTCAAACTCGTCAAAGTGGCCATCATGGCAGGATTTGCGTCATTCCAGGGAGCTGATCCTGGGGCTGCGTTTTTGGAGCGGATATCTTCGATGACTTCCATGTTTGGTGAGGGGATGAAGGAGAGGAGTGGATCGAGGAGATGGACTTGATATAGCGATCATAAGCGCTGGTGCATATGGTTTTTATAGCCTGTGTACATCCTCCCACTCTCTGGCGCCATGGAGACTACCGATAAGGTCAGAGGGCCAGAGAGACGCCCACGTAAAGCGCTGGTGAACTGTGCTGTTTATAACTGCATATTCTGTCGGCGCTAAGAGATTACGGAGACGACGGAGATGGCTTAAGTAGCCTACAAACAACACCGAAGAAGTCCAGAATTGTGCACTAATTAGGCGCCCTTGAGCGCTCCTTGAAGTTGCCGCTGCTCCGGGTCCATGGCAACGTGGATAGAAAGCCCAGGGTCCAATTAGAACGTGAGCCGATCCTTGGACCTTGAAGCTTCAAGCTTCAAGTGGTAGTAGATACATCAACGCCCCAGTCGAGACACGAGCAGCGTGTAACGGTACCGTCGTGCCAGTGTGCGAAATTTCGGTTGAGAAGTTTGGTGGCGCGCCGCTTTGGCTCGGAAATGGAAAGAGCAATTGAAAAAGGCTTGCAACTTCAAGCTTTTGCAGCTTCAAGTTGCGGCCTTGCGTAGCCCTGCATTGGAAAAGCCGAGATCAAGCCGACTCGGAGATTGCCGAGCGCGTTGATTCTCGCTTTCTTTTGTCGGCCACATCTGCTCAGTGCTGTGCCTAACAATGAATTCAGACAAGACAAAAGCGCAGGATGGCTGGCATGGGAGCTCGATTAAAAAAAGCCTGGGGTCTGCCCGCCAGGCTTATAAGAAACAAGTTCCTTCTCTGGGCAACTTTTCCGACCAATTTCCGACACGCAGCATGACTCGGACACGGACACGGAAGCGCGACGGAGGAAACAGCCTGAGAATAGTATAACTGTCAAGAGGTAGGTTCCGAAAGCTCAACCCATGGCAGGATGGAATGAAATCTCGACCCGAAGTTCGACAAAGAGACAATATAACTCAGAACTCTATAAATGGTTCGACAGTCTTCCGAAGCCTCAATCTCAAGCATTGTAGACATCCTGGAGTTGCCCTACCTCATACTTCAATACTTTATTTATCATAATGCCCAAAATTACCAAAACAAGGAGGGCTCGGAACCCTACTATCCTCCAGCGTTCGTCCTCTACACACCGTTTGTGCTATTTAACCAATATTCATTCAGAGACCATTCATACTGCCGTGAAAGAAGCGCAAAGCTCTGCGGAAGGTGTTACCATGTTATTATGCCTATTTCTGACTTCATTCAAAAAGGTACTAGTACATCTATGTAGTTTGGGTTCCATCTCAGTGAGATTCTCATATTTTGTAGTTGCTAATAACGCAACCCTCGCTGATATAAAAACTGGCCTAAGACTAAAGAACTATGTTGAGGACAGCTTATGTGCCTTGGCACGCCTGTCATTACGATAATTTATTCCTCCTTTGACACGCTGGATTTCCAGGATCGTAAATTTGAAGACAGTGACGAAAAAACTGGTTAACATCGACACCGATCGGGGGACTCTACAAATAACCCGCCGGGGTTGCGAAGTGTGAGCACCTCAAGAGTCAACATGCAATGTCGTATCAACTCATCTCTCGCAGATTCCAAGCTATTTTAACTGAGGTCAGGGACCACCACGTTGAGGGACAGGAGATGATACGCGCCTGTTTTTCGGCGTATAAGACACGACTATGGCCCCCTACAATTGCTGACCAACGAGTCGGAGGCGAGATAGCATTAGTCTCATCTAGATGGCCGTCCTAATTAAATTTGTTGTCCAAAATGCGGGTCTTCACCAACCGGGCGAGGAGGAAGGAAAGCGAGCTCTGGAGGAGGAAGAGGGAACTCGAGCTTCTTGAGAAACAAGGTGAGTGCAAATCCAACGAAGTCGATGTCCAGGATGACATTCCTCCTAATCAAGTTTTTCACTTCCAACATGTAGAAGGCCCTAGTCAAGTATTCTCAAAGGGCACCCCTCTCCTGCAAGGCGGCGTGGGTGTATGTATATGTGACGCCCGTATCTCTCCCTTGGCCTTATTTCCGTCTCCGAGAGCCAGGGTTTATCCCTCCCTCATCCCCGCCCTCACCGAGTCCCCGAGGGCCCACCGGCGCGCGTACAGATCTTGCACACATTGCTTACCGTAACTGTTTCTATAGCCCCTGGAATAATACAGTGCCGATCCAAGTGAATTCCGACCGAATTTGGCCGATACGCGCTAACAGTTACGAGATACTGAAGCGAGATTTCGGAAATCTGAAAAGCGGCTCGCTGATCAGGTCCGTCTTTGGACTCGCTCGGACAAGGCTGAATTGAATTCACAGGTGACCACTTACAAGGCTCAGATTGAGGAATTCGAAACTCTGCAGGAACAACGTCGTGGGAGAGCGATGCTGAGATGCCAGGGTTCAAGAGCTTCCGGAATCAATCCGTTTGCTCAAGGAGGAGATCGCCGCACTTCTCACGGAGAACGAGGTTTTGAAAGGGAAAATCAACGACGTTTATAATGCATGGGAGGGATTGGCGCAGAGGCTAGGTGCACGTCTTTAAATCTGTAATTTGGCGCATCACCGCCGTGGTCCGACTCAGAGTCCCCATTTAATTATGTACTTTTTGAAGCCACTGGCAAACAACGCGTAAACATCACAAAGCAGCACACAACATCTGCTCTTGCCGCGGTGCTCGTCCGACTCTCCCATGCTCTTCTCCGGCGTCAAGTACCATCTCCCGTCCGCCTTGCCTCACGAACGCCAGTCCCATCTCACTGCCCTACTCACCCGGCACGGCGCAGCCCGCGCCGATTCGGTGTTCGATGCAACCCATATTATCACTAATACTGAGGTGTTTGATGGATGGCGAGATGTGAAGGAGGATGATGTAGTCATCGTTAGCGTGAGCTCATCCATATCCTTGCCTCTCGCATTCTTACGCGCTCCCAGGACCTCTGGGTCGAGCGTTCAATCGCAGCAGGGAAAATACAACAGTCGGTGGCTTTCCAATGCGTCATTCCGTCTCACCCGCGTTCTAGAGCTTCATTTTACTCCGCAAATCGGTCGAAGATATTTTCTGGCGTGGTCGCGTGTTCGGCGGACGTGCGTTTCTCTTTCTGCCACTTTCATCCGAGCGTAAACGTTTTGTAGCTCCTTGTAAGCGACGAGGAAGTGCTGTCCGTAGGAATCGTCAGTCTCGGTGGGCAATGGCGCATGGGTCTCACGAAGGACGTTACCCACTTGTTTGCCGTGTCGACAACGTCGGAGAAATACTGCACCGGCATGTCCTACCGAGACCAGACTAACATCAAGGTGCTCGCGCCGCACTGGTTTGACGATACCGTCCTCCTTGGTCACCCGGATCTCAGCACCGAGATCTACGAGTGGCCGGATCCGACGGTGCTGAAGCGCCGCTCGGACAGTTCGGCGCAGCTGAAGGACGCGAAGAAGCAGCAGCGGAACAGTATGAGCCCGCAGAAGAAGGCACTGTACAAGACGGCCACGTGGGACCCGTCGCAACCCAGCGAGTTGCAGAGCAAGGGCGTCTGGGAACGGCGTCGGATCCTGCTGAGCACCACCCTCGAGCTGACGGGGCCGCGACGAAAGATCGTCGAAGCTAATATCCGGAAATCTCACGGGTACCCGTTACTTACACCTCGAATGACGGGGATGGAACCAGCGAGGAGGAGTTCCGGCTGCTCGACGAGTGCGACGTCTTCGTGACGCGCTACAGGACCGGGCCCGCGTTCTTCAAGGTGCGTTCTGCTTTCGCTCCGCTCGCCATCTGACCGTTCTTCAGGCGTGGCGCAAAGGCAAGGAGATCGGGACCCTCAGCTGGCTGCTGAACGTCCAAGTCACCGGCGTCCACTCGAGCCCCCTCGACCAAATCCTGCACTTTCCGATCCCTACCGGCGCCGTTAAGGAATTCGACAGACACGTACGTCCTTAATAGCGCTCCTTGGTTGCATCTAACGCGCCCGCAGGAAATTTCCGTTACAAACTACACCGGCGAATCGCGCGACTACCTCAAGAAACTCATAACACTCATGGGCGGCAATTTCACCCCGGGCCTGTCGATCAAGAACACGGTCCTCGTCGCCGCACAGTACGTCGTCTGCCTCAATGATTCGAGCATCTTTTATATCTACATGTATATTCAGAATGAGCGGCTCGAAGACCGCAAAGGCCGCGGAGTGGTCCATTTCCGTCGTCAACCACACCTGGCTCGAGGACTGCTTCCTCCGCTGGCAGAGCCTGACGCCGGCGCTGCCAAAGTATATCTCGTATCCGACCGGCATCGATTTCGCGAGCATCCTCGGCGAGCGGGGGGTCGGGCCCGAGATCAAGGATATCATCGATGCGGAGGCGGCCAAAGAGGGCGAGGACGCCAGCCAGGATGGGGAAGACGACGACGAAGACGACGAGGGTGGCCGAAGGACAACGCCGCACTCGCAGAATAGCGCGGATGAGACGGAGGTCGAGGGCGGGTTGATGCCGGCGATGGACGTGGACAACGAGAACGACAACGACATTAACATGGACGTCGGCGGGGGCGGGGACGGGGACAACCTGTCGGAGGTCGACTTCGAGATGGAGGATCACAGGCACAACAGCCCTGCCCTGTCGTTCGAGGACGCGCTGCACTCGCCCCGGCCTGAGACCCCCACGCCGGCGCCGTGGTCCCCTTTGAAGCGCAAGAAGCGCCTCCGCGGGCTGTCGACGTCGTCTGAGTCCGGGGGGGAGCTGGACCCCGAGGTCAAAAAGAAGGTCGTGCGCGTTGAGCCCCCGAGCGCGGTCAAGTCGCCGCCGAAGAGGAAGGGGAAAGGTAGGGCGCCCCAGTCGGAGGCGGCGGCGTCGCAGTCTCAGGACGAAGATGAGAGGCCTAGAAAGAGGGCCGCGGTCGGCATGCACACCGGTCCTCCGCCGAAGAAGAGGAGCAGGGGCAGAGAGGTGGAGTCGGAGGCGGAGGCGTCGCAGCCTGAGGAGGAGGAGGAGGAGCCCAAGAGGAAAGTCATGGTCGCCAAGCGCACGGCCCCGCTGCCGAAGAGGAAGAGCATGGGCAAAGCGGAAGAATCGGAGGCGGAGGCGTCGCAGCCCGATGATGATGAGCACGAGAAGCCTAAGAAGGTCGCTACGCGTGCGGGCCCTTCGCCGAAGAAGAACGGCAAGGGCAAGGATGCAAAGTCGGACGCAGAGACACCGCCGTCGCAGGACGAGAAGGCGCCCGCAGCGCGCCCAGCGCGCAAGCAGCTTGTGCGCCGCGTGTCCGGGCCCGGCCCGCGTCGTTCCCCGCGCAAAGCGCCCGACTCGAAGGCGACCACAAGCAAACTCCCCGATCTTCCCTCCCTCCCCTCCTTCTCTGACTCGGACGACTTCCCGGCGGAGCTCGCCCCGCCACCGAAAGCGCCCGCTCCGGGCGGGGTCATCAAGGTCGCGGGTGTCCCACCTTCCGCGCCGCCCACACGCCAATCTGGCGCGAAGGCGAAAGCCCCACCGCGCAAGGCGACGCCCACGCCGCCCTCCTCCCCGCTCTCCGCGCCGCCTTCACCCAACACTCACCGCCGCAAGGTCGAGGTTGTCGTGCCCACCCTCAACTCCCTTTCCGCGTCCGCGAAGAAGGCGCCGACTGCGCGCACGGCCAGCCAGTCCGTCATCAGCCACCACGCCTCTGCGCCCCCGCGGAGCCGCCTCGCAACTACCTCCGCGCGGGTGGCGTCTCCGGCGTCGTCGTCTGCTGCTGCGCTGGAGATCGGCGGGCGCGTGAAGCGAACTGCGGCAGCCAAGGCGACGCAGCGGCTGCACGACGAGATCATGCCCGATGTGGTCAACTTCCAGAACGAGATGCGCAATCGCGGACGTAAGGGACTGGGGGCGCGCCGCATCTCTGGAGCGCATGAGGCGGACGAGGAGGAGGAGGAGGAGGAGGAGGAGCCCAGTAAGAAGAAGAAGGGGAAGGCGAGAGCGTCAACGACGACCGACGAGGAGAGCGTGGCCGAAAAACCGGTCAAGCAAGCGAGGAAGAGCGAGGTGGCTTTGAGGTATGCGTTCCCTCGGCTTGGTCTGTGCACGTTTAACCGAGTTCCTTCTCTCCGCAGGAATGGCAAACCCATAAAGCTCATGACAACAGGGGTAGATTTGTCCGACGACGTTTTGAAGGTGGTACCTTGTATTTATTCGGCGAGATATCGCTCTAACTTGCCCTCAGGCGTTAGCGAACCTCGGAGCGAAGGTCACCGCGCGAGCCACAGAATGCACACATCTCGTCGTCGCCACCCTCAAGCGAACCGAGAAGTTTCTATGCGCGCTCCCAGGAGCACCCTTCATCGTTACGAAGGAATGGGCGAACGAGTCTGCGGCGGCGGAGAGCCTCTTGCGTATGTCAACCACCGGCATTCATGCTTCCTTTACCTAATGGTAACCCGTGCAGCGGAGGAGGACTACCTGCTCCAGGACGACGCTGCCGAACGCAAATACGGCTTTAGTCTCTCCGATGCGGTGGAGCGCGCCAGAGAGCTCAAAGGCAAGCTCTTCAAGGACCTCGTGTTCTACGTTACGCCCAAGGTGACAACGACTCCCGCGCTGATGCGGAGCGTGGTCCTCGCGAACGGCGGGCAGGTACGGAGGTCAAATACACTTTTGGTTTCCCTGCTAACGACGGCGCCATGGCAGAT
This sequence comes from Mycena rosella, assembly GCA_029378255.1. NCBI lineage: Eukaryota > Fungi > Basidiomycota > Agaricomycetes > Agaricales > Mycenaceae > Mycena > Mycena rosella. The sequence goes on along the minus strand of JARKIE010000407.1, from coordinate 61,863 downwards.
AATAACAAATCAGCTACCGTCCAAACGGATGCTGGACATGCACCCCAATCGGCGTGTCATTTCATGTGCGGACGACGAATATAGCTGCTCGCCGTTCGCGGACCACCACCCGATATACACGCAGGAGTTGGTGCTCTCGAGTGCGCTGAGGCAGAAGATCGATTGGGACGACTTCAGGCTGTAATCTTATGGGCCTATTTTTTTTTTATCTTGCAAGTAACCGTGCGTGTATTACTAGCGATTGCAACGGGTGTTATTATGTACAAAAACAGTTCATGAATTTGCTTTGCCTCGAGAATAATGCTTCCGCGTCAACGAGCTGAAACGGCGATTCACCTTGTCGACCCTGCCTCGATCAGGGTCGCATGACCAAATTGTAGCGCGGTAGAGCGCGGTTGGGGCGAGGCTTGTTTCATGTCCGCTATTCCGTCGACGAATTTCCAAATCCTATGCCGTCCAGACCTGTCTAGACCACCCGATGCTTTTTTTTTGCCCCGCATTAGGCTGTAGCTTTTAACATCGGATATTCGCGTCTTCTTTGCCTCTCTTTCTCCCTCTTTCACCATGGCCACCCGCCAGCGTTCGATAACCACACTACCCTACGAGCTGCTCGGCGAGGTGTTCACCCACTACGCGTCGGTCTGCCCCGACGCGCCTATTATCCTCGGCGCGGTGTCGCATCTCTTCCGGCTCGTTGCGTACTCGACCCCGTCGGCTTGGAGCTATCTCAAGCTCAGCGACGGCGATGGCCGCAGTAAAACCGCGTTGTGGTTCGCTATGTCGAAGGCCTGTCATGTAGACGTGCAGATTCAGATGGCGGAGGTTAGACACGGGACCACCAACAATAACACATCGGTGGTCGAAGTACCTGCCGCACTAGAGGCGCTCCGCTCCCACACGGACCGTATAACGTCGCTCTGCCTCCGCACCGGCACGCAGGCCCATGCGCGCGCGGTGCTTACGGCCATCTACTCCGATGCCGTGACAGACGGCACGGTGCTGCGCAGCCTGCGTATCAGCGCCGCGGCCATTACCCCAGGCCCGCCCCCGGCGTTCCCCGCGATACCGAGCATAACCGATTTGGAGACCACGAACGTCGCGCTGCGCGGGCTGCCGAGCCTCGACCTCGCGCGGCTGCAGCGTCTCCGCATTGTCCAGCCCATCATCTCCGCGCCCCTAGGCGCCGACGACATTCTCGACCTCATTTCCGCCGCGCCGCGCCTGCGGCGCCTCAAGGTCGACGCGCGGATCGCGGACGCGGCGGCAGTGGCGCACGAGACGCAGTTCCTGCCCCAGCTAGTGGAGCTGCACCTGCGCGCGAACAACATCGACGCGCTGCTCGACCGGTTCATCGTCCCGGCGCTGCACGTGCTGCACCTCAGCGACCTCGACGGCAAGCGCGCGGACGCGTCGGACGACGTGGGCGCGGCGCTGCATCGGCTGCTCGTGCGCATGGAGCTCGGTAACGGCGACGTGAAGAGCAACGAGCTGCGGGTATTTGAGCTCGTGGGCGTCGCCGTGGAGCGCGGGAATGCGGTGTGGGAGCGGTGCGTGCAGCGGATGAAGGCGGTGGAGGTGTTCAGCGTCGAAGAGCCGTGCGAGAAGGAGGGCCTTGTGCAAGACGAGGTTGCGGCAGTCGCACAAACCGAGGAGCCTCAAGCGAGGCCCATTATCAAGGCTGGATTTTGCTTTGGATTCGGCGCTGCAGAGAGCGATTTCGCTGCACGCCGCGAGGGTAATTGAGCTAAGAAGTAAAGCACTGGCAGTAAAGCAGTAGAGTGTCAAACCAGCAATATGTATACTTAATGCCTTTCAAGCTCGTTTTGAACTTTGAAGGTTCGAGGTTGGTGCAAGAGAGTTCGTCGGAACATTCGGACTCGGAGATCTTCGGAGGCCTCTGATCTATACACAGCCAAATTGCGGCTCGCTCACGCCAGATCCCGCTACCCTTAGGTAAGGGTTCTTAAAAGGCGCCCAATCAAACGCTTTTGGCGGAGCATCACATATTCGTCAGCTGTCTTCTCGTAAGCATGTATTCTCCCCGCCAAAATTCTCCGGCTTGTCGTCGGCCGAGCAGTTGGCCGATGCTTGCCGCAGGTGTGTTCTCAACACTGAAAAAAATAACCTTGCGCTACTTGAGAAATTCAACCTCACGCAAGCCGCCACAATAATCATCTTCCATCGTTAACCTTCCCGCGGTCCAATGCGAGCTGGTCGACGTCCATCGAGCGAACTTTGGGCCGCCCATATTTCCTATCACGACTCCTGCTGTGCTCCATAGACTGGCCTTCAAAGCAGCCATTCACAACGGTAGCAGGCTGTGCCGCTGGTCGGCCCTACCCGCTTTATCTTCGACAGGAGCCGCAAAAATTGATGTTCTGACTGCGTATCAGAATATACGACCCGAATTCCCGATACAAAGTTCAAGTTTTTCCACTGGACATCCAGAACCGTGAGGACAGTGCGAATTCCTGCCGGACAGGAATTTTCTCATTTTATCTTAGCGGGCTCACAGCGACTACCTCCTAGATGCGCCGAATCGCATGCTCTACGCCCGCGTGCTCGAACCCGAGGGCCGATACATGAGGGGTCCAAAACACTGAACAGGTGGTAAAGGCTGTGTTTTTCCCTCAGCCACTGAGCACCTCGAACGCCGAATACGTCTTTTGAGGGACTGGGGCTGGGTCACGATAGGGCCTTCAGGATCGAGTGCCCCAGCGTAACGTGCTCGTTGTTCGTCCACTTGCAGAGGCGCAGAAGGAATTCGGCGTCCGCTCTCTGCTGCCAGGGAACGAGTCAGGACGTGATCCCCTCAGGCTCAGGCGGAGACTCGGATGCATCCCGACTGGATTGATACCAACCGTTGGATGACAAAAGCGTCCTTGGATTCATTCAAATTCTACCCATTCGCTCGGCGCTGGACGGCCGCGATGATACCTGAACACTGACTCCCCAGCCTCAATCAGATCGCTTTCAATATCGGAGCAGATACTTCTGTTTGTGCCTCAATATATCCCTTCTATTGAGCTTTCAATCAAAAATTCTCCCTGGCGACTCTGACTCTGGGAGACGGTTTACAGTAAACCGCGTTTTGGCTTGTTTTTATTTGACTTGTCAGCGACTCGGCACCCTGAATAAAAATGCTACCGGATGCCTCATCACCTCTGTCTCCAGCTTTCGCTTCACGTTGATCCTCGTCGAGCCGTGTGCCCTGATTTTTTCCATCTCTCGACAGGCGAACCGTTTGAGCTGATCTCTTTTAAACCGTGGGAGCGTCGGTCGGCGTCGGCCGAAGCCCCTAACTACGTCTGCGCCTATCCGGGCTATTACCGTATGGGCATGTACCTTCCGACGTTTATCGATGCGAGTCAAGCGCGTCGGCGTTTGGAGCCCGATTCAGCGCAGTTCACCGCCGACTGAAAGGCGCCCAACCCTTCTGACTCAAACAAGTCCGCCAACATGGCCGATTCCCCCCTCGTCACCTACCGCGGCAACTGCCATTGCGGAGCGTTCAAGTTCACCGTCAAGCTTCCTGAGCTCAAGACTGTCTACGCCTGTGACTGCAGCCTTTGTTCTCGGGTCCGTCTCTTCCTCCAATGCACTGGTGGCGGCTGAGGCAGAATTCTTACTGCAGAACGCGTATCTATGGGCGCGGCCGGAGCTAAAGGCCCATTTTGTCGTGGAGAAAGGCGAAGGTGCGCTGAAGGACTATGTCTGGGGAAATCGCACCATGGCACACAAAGTGAGCTGCGATTCGATTTAATCTTTGTTCATTCCTATCGACGCCGTCCCAGTTCTGCCCGACCTGCGGTACTTCCGTGATGTGCTACAAGAACGACCAGCCCGAAAGTGAGACGATTCTGATCAACGTGAATCGCAACCCAACCAACCCGTAAAACCGCGCACTCACCTCTTCCTCCAGGTCCGTGCGCTCGCCGACATCGATCTGGAGGCGCTGCAAGTGGAAATGACTCACGGAGGCGCGTTGGAGCCGCTTTATCGGCCCCCTCAGCACGAAGTCGCAGCGCCCACGGACCCGAGCGTGGTAGCCTACACCGGGAACTGCCACTGCGGTGCAGTCGCCTACACCCTCCATAGCACCCCGCTCTCCCTCGTCAAGTCGTGCAACTGCAGCATCTGCTCTCGGGTATTATCCATCTCAATTATTTCCCCCAGACAGCGCTGATACCCAGATAGGACGGAGTGGCGTGGATATACCCGCAGCAGAAATCGCTGACCGTCCACTCGCAGGATTCGCTTGTCGAATACACGTACGGACGGTTCCGCACGTACCACGCGTTCTGCGGGACTTGCGGAGTGGCGGTTTGGGAGCGGTTCCAGGCGGACCCGCCGCGGACCGACATTGGGCTGAATGTCCGGACTATGAATGGCCTCGACTGGTCCACGCTGACTGTCGAAATGCTCGATCGCAAGGACCTCCCTCCTTTGTACAAGCGGTTCTGACAGATCAAAACGGATGCTTACATCATGAGGGGAGGCGGAGGCGCGGTAACTAATTAGACAGACTGCAGCTCCTGCGCGTCAATCGATGGTCGGATTCTGAAGCCTCCGACGGTATGCTACTAGTATGACTTCAAAAGCTGTTTTACGCTTCTCTCTGGTGTTTCTTGGGGCTGCCACCGTAGAATGGGGCTCGAATTGCCCATTTCTGGATTAACAAAAGGCGCTTTCGTCGGCCACGTTCCGCTATTTACGACAAGCTTCGCTTGTTTCCGTGTTTACCTTTCCCTCCACAGCTGGATGAAAGCCTCACAGTATGGACCTCGACTCCCCCGTTCTCGGGTCCTCGCACGGCTCTGCTTCAGCCCCATGGACAGAAGCTCGCCAGGCGAAGAGAGACAAAGAGAGACACCCGTCTGAAGCCACCCATGCCTAGTACGCGCCGTCTTCCGCGCCACACTCCCAATTAATATGATCGTTCCAGCCATTTGGTTTCCTTTGAACGAGAACGTGTCAAGCTCCTGGCCGCCAAAGATCACCTTCAGTTCCTCCCGTACCACCTCAGGCCGCGACACGTCGCCGCGGGCCCCTCATACCCCTCCGCCGACGCGATGGAGGGCGTAATCGCCCCGCGCCCACAGAGTCCACACAGTGGCCCAGCCGATCCGCCACGCAGCCTATCCCGAATCGTACCTCGCGCTCTAATTTCTTGAGCGTGCCAGCGCCGCCCACAAGGAATCTAGGATCTCCATAGCCTCGCTCGCGAGCTGGCCGACGACGGCTACCTTGACGCACCGCTCATCGCTTCACGGCGCATACAGCCCTCGCCCTCTGTGCTCGATATGGAGCCCAAGGCCTCGGCATGTTCATCTAGACACGACGGCTGCAACATTCCTCGTGACGCCCCTCCTCCGCCACCTTCCCTTCCGCCTTCAGCGGAATCCATTCTTTCTCCAAGTACTTCATCGACGGGCGCCGAGCATTCCGTCTTGACTCGGTGGAGCCGGGACAATGCCACCTTTCTTCACCTGTGGACCGCGCAGAAGCTCAAAAACCCACACCTGCCTCTCATTCCCTCGCCTTTTAGCCCCCTCCGCTCCTTGATGCCCCCACTGTACTGGAAATCCTTGAATAAACCACCCCTTCAGAAATTCCAATGGAACTTTACAAAGCCCCTGCCCTCGCCGGCCCTGCGCCCCAGATTCCACTCGCGAAAGTAAGCTCATTCCACACCCTATATCATCCGCGCTGACTTTCTATCGGCAGGGTATGCGACCCCCTCGTCGAGTGTCTCTCCGCAAAGACCCTCTTCACGGGGAAATTCCGCCCTCGGTGCCGGGCCTGCAGCCAAGACACCTCAAGCGGCTCCTGCTCATCAATCACTGGGCCGCCCGCGCGGAGCACATCTTCGAGCACGCGTTCGCCGTTATCGCTCATCCCGGACGGTGACCCCGACGACTCGTCGGACCCGATGGCCGAGGTGGACGAAGGCTACCCCCAGGGTGTTTTCCGAGATGACTTTGACGACACTGACGGCGCGACGGCGCGACGGAAGAAGAGCCGATGACAACGTGGATACATAGTACCCTCACACTTGAAGTTCCCTGCTGAAGTCGTGCTTTTTGCAACAAATACACCGTGAAGTCTATCACACGTGTATCTATTTTCTTTGTGAATCAACGAGTCGAGGAACGCCTGGGCCTCCGAGATGTCAGCTGGGAAGTCATCCGTCTCTAAGATCTAAGTACTTACAAGTGAATATTATTCTTTCAGAATATGTGTCAGTGACGTCTGTGACTGATTGCCCTTTGTTTGCCCCTTGCTTTATTCCCATCATCTAAATCATGAATATCATACACAAAATCCTGGGTGCTCGTAAACGGCCCGCACAAACTTCTAAATTACACCCGTACGAACGAGCAACTACGCCGCCCCCTCCGCCCCGTGTCGTCTTCTTTACGATCTCGCCCAGCGCCGCCGCCGCTGCCACCGTCACTCACGGCGCGCATCCAGTTGATTCAGACTACGCCCAAGTGCCCCCTTTCTTCAGAGCCCCCACCCAGTCCCCAACCCCCGTGCTCGTCTTTGACGCCGATCTGACTGATATCGACTACAACAGCCACAATCTTGCCCCCCCCGCCGCCGCCCTCGCCCCCACACCATCCGACAACGGAGCTGATAACTTCAAGCACACCATACTGCTTATCAACGCCACTCTCCAAGCCATCCTCGATGATCCTGACTCGTACATCATTCGCAACATGGTTGCGGTATTCCTGCGCACATGCGATTCCTTGCTGGTGGGCAAAGGGCACGCCGACTTCTTGAACAAGTTGCAGGACGTCAAGGACATCGTCCGAACGATGCGACGAGATGTCCTTCTCTATTTACGTCAACCCTCTGGGATTCCCTTATGCATATCCACCGAGCTAGAGCAGCTGATTGGCGAAGGCGTCATTTGGGGCATAACAAACCAGAAGGAAGACAGAGAAGATTTCCTAGGGTTTATGATCCCCGCCATGAATTGGGCGCTCTGTGAGGCCTACGAACAAACAGTTTTATCTTACCCCAGTTTAGCATCCGTTGGCTGACACGTTACTTTTCCTAGTTCACGTGCTCGATACCTACTCCGGCCGTCGTCCAAAGACGGGGGCAACTGGGCTCACTGATGGTCTTCACATGGCTTCACGAAACGCACCACTCCTTCCTCAGGTGGAGGCTTCGAGAAATACTCACCCCCGCCCACTTTCTGACTCCTGATTTTGCGGGAGTCAAGGGCGAGTCTGGATATCTGTTTGAGTTTCTGGTGTTAGGAGGGGTGATCCAGGCTCGATGGCGTGCCGAGCATCCGACCCGTTTCTCATGTATTCAGGATGTCTGGCTTCAGTTTTCAAGAACTTCTGATACCTCCTCCCCAGTCACTTTAATTCGTCTGTATTTCCCAGCTTATATTCAATGCCACCGCTAATCTCGATGCACACAGCCCAGGATCATCTCACTCGTCTTCATTCCTCGATCCTTAATCGTGTATTCACTTCGGACACGATTCTCGCTTTTCTGCCAACCACGACGCCGGTGGAATGTAACCAAGTGATGCACGGCGACTGGGTGCTGTTAAGAGGGACCCTCTTTGCTCCTGATAAATTTCCGGACGCTCTCCCATTTCCTCTTCCAAGTTCAAGCTCGACACCCATAATCCCACATTGTGGTGTGGCGTTCGAGCGTATGATAGAGGAGCATTCAAGGTAAGATGGTTTTTCTTGGTTTGCTGTATTGGGTCATCCATTGACGTTCTGGCTTCGAATTCGCAGACCTACGGCCACCACTAAGACTGCCGCTGCGTGCATCATGCAGTAGTGCTACGAGGAGGAGTGACGATATTCCTGGTTCTGGTTTACCGGTTCCAGGTCTCAGATCAGTAAAGAGCTTATCCGTCTGTCCTTTTTATGACTTATGTCTGTCTGTGGGTGTCCGTCTGTAGTTTGTAAGCATGTCAAATCAGCAACAGTAACTAGGCATGTCTATGTAGTAGTAAATTCATTTGTAAGCCATAGTACAAGATCGGAATCAGATGCCGCGTAGGCCGCGAGGAGCGACCGGAGGTCGGCGACGAGCGGGCCAAGGGTGGCACGACATTAATACGGTATTCACCTACCTACCTAGCCAGAGAAGGAACCAGGGCTGCCTGGAGGGCCCTATCTATATGTACATCCTTTTAAAAAATATTCTTTCATATTAGGGGATTTCATCCCGAGAACATGCCGAAGTAAAGTGACTGAATTAATTGGGGGCGGTTCTCCTTCGGTTTTCCCCGCTATTGCTTTTTTGGGGACAGACCAACAGTGCTCGATCCCGGAGGTATTATTTCCACTTCTCAGTCTGGAAATCGTGAGCATAACCTCCTTTGAAGCATCCCGTTCTCACCAGGCTTTCAGCGCGCCTACGCCACCTTTCAAATCGAAGATTTCCCAAGGGGGTGTCGGGATTAAAATTTCGGATACAGGGTTGGTTTGGGGGTAAAAGTGAGTGGGAAATCGCTGGGGTCTAGCCGAGTACTCTATCAAGAGTTACAGCACTTTTGATGGCAAACCTGAATATTTCTTGGGATTTTTTTGATATTTTTTTTAGGATCGAGCGCATCTTTCTGGACGTTTTGGGAAAAAATCCACCCCTCCCTACCGTGGGAAAAAACTAAAGGTCTCCTTAAAATGGGCTGGCAATCTTCTGAAATTTTCAGTAATAAACCCGCAGGGCACCCCGTGATCCGGGCCAGCGGCCCGGAGCGGCATCCATCGGCAATCACTCTGCTTCCATCAGAGTTCGGTGGCGAACAACACCAAATTGGCATGTCATCAAATATCAATGTACCCCTCTTGAATATCATCCGATTCCTGGACTCCGCTGGCTGCTGGCTTTCCCTGCACTCCGATGTAACTCCTTCTTTGTAGTCACCGCTGGAGTCCGCCGGCCTCCGGTGGTCTTTACGTAATAAGATGTATAGCCTTGTCCTCTGTTCATGTCTGGTATAAAGTCGACAGACTCCGGCGAACTCCAGCAGCCCTTCCAATGAGCCAAAGCCGCCAGAATCCACTGTACTCCTGAACCTTTCTGAGATCGGTGGACTCCACTGTACTCTTCAGTTTATTAAAGCCACCGGACTCCGACGGACTGCTCAGTTTCACCAAAGTCGGTGGAGTCCAACGACCCTCCGTATTCTCCAATGCCACTGGAATCCGGCGGCTTTTTGAATTAAAATTTACCCAGCAGACTTCAAGCTCGGTGTGTTTTATCAAAATCAGTGGACTCCAACGTATTCTGCAATTTTATCAAAGTCAGCGAACTCCACTGGACCCCCCTTTTTATAAAAACCAGTGAACTCCAGCGGATCTTGGTACACCCCAATGCCATTGTACTCCGCAGCTCTCTTTAACCAGGACAACCAGAAAAACCAGTGTGCTCCAGCGAACATCGCTGGAGGCCGGCGGCAAGGGTTAGGGGCTACTGAACATGGTTTGAAACACGAGCAAAGTCGGCGGCATGTGCCGAAGGCCATTATCTAATGATGACTAACGGTGGAGGCCCCTGGCCACCGGCAGCCATCGACAATCACCAACAACCACCAGTGACTCGGTTCCATGCGGGCATAAAACTCGAAAATCAGATTTTTCCGTGGCATATTTCGACCCTATATCCGAAAATTTAATCCCGACACCCCCTTGAGATTTCCCCCCTTTAGCCTTTGCCCTCTTTTCGCCCCATGCGTACTTACCGACTTAGAGCTTGAAACGAGGCTCCCTTCTCGGGAAACAGAAAATGATGTGCTGCAAGGAGCGGTGCATTGAAACAGTGGGTATAGGTATATACAGATTACAGCTATAGTAAATATTAAACAAAAAACTTAAGAAGGTGATTCGTCGTCGCGACGCGGACCTTCCCCTGCACCTTACTCTTAAAGATTGGCATCTTCCACAAAACGGTGCCCACGATCATGCCGTTCTTGTAATCGCCGTACAGGACGGACCGCAGATTCCGCGGGTCGAGGAACGGGCGGCGGTCGACGACAACCATGTTCGACGCGAGCGTGAACTCGCCCTCGAAGGCGGAGTTGAGCCAGACGTCGGCGGGGGAGTTGGATGTTTGGGCGTCGAGGGTGAGGAGGGAGTGCGAGGGGGATTTGGGGAAGGACATGACGAGGGGGCCATCGGAGGTCTCCGCTTTCACGGAGAACTTGCCGCCTACGCCGCTTGCGGCGGAGGTCAGCAGGTTCACGGCGGATTCCAGCTGCCTGTGGGTGCGGTGTTAGTCAAAATTCAAACGTACGTATGTGGCAAGAAGAGAACGCACGCATTCCGTGTCTGGAGCACCAGATCGGTAGTCGCGAATATGTTCCTGCTGTGGAGGGTGATCGACGCATCTATCGGCGCGTTGGACGTCACCAGGCTCAAGGAGGAGGAGGTCTCGAACGAGCCCGAGATGAGGCCGTTGGAGGTGTGTATCGTCGCGTTCTTGGCAAAGAGCGACTGAGGAATGATATGAGAAGGGAGGCCCATTGAAGGGAAAGGGAAATACCTGAACGACAATGGGTCTATTCTGACTTCGAAGACTTAACCGGTCGAATTCGAGGGTCCCCTGCAGGGAATCGAGCGTATGCGCAAAGGAGGGTAGGTCGGTCTCGAGGTTGTATATCGGCAGCGAGGTGCTCGACGCGTCGCGGGCCGGAAGGAAGAGGGTTATCGTAAAGTCAAGCTTGTCCGTCGACGCTTGCCCGTCAAAGGCGGCTGGGGTCTGAGCAGTCATTTATTTAGCTGGAGTCAATGTGACGGTTGGGGTACGCACGAAGATGCCGATTCCTTCGCCACCAGCGCGTTTGCGCTCCATCCAGCACACATTTGCACGATCGCGGACGTGGAGGGAATGGTATCGCGCGTTGAGGACGACACGAGGGACGGCCTCAGACGAGGGCAGCACATTGAAGTCGCCGCCAGATAAGGCGCCTTGGGAAAGGAGAAACATGAGGGAGGACGAAGCCGGGAACTCGAACGACGCGTCGGAGGAAAATGGGAAGTCGTCATCGGATGATAAACGCGTCGCGTTTGACCATGTCGCGGTGCGAGTACATCGGCCGAGGCGGGCGTCCGGGACGACGGGTCGAATGCGAGGGGACTTGGGTTTCTTTGGGAGTTTAGCGTCTTTCACAAGGCCATTGGACTCGTGGACTCACAGGCAGTACTATTATATCGTCGCCGTCACGCTCCTCACTGCCCCTAGAGCCTCGCTGTCGACGTGCAACGCGTAGCAGAAGCACGAAGAGCAGGCAGTTCAGCACGACCGACGCTACGACAATGCATTTCCTTCGCCCGGACTTCCGCTGGCGTTTTTTTCGTCTGGCCGCCAAGACAGGGGTCGTAAAGTCGGGCGTAATCGCCTGGTACGAGACGTATGGCGGCGGGGACGGCGAGGCCCCACGCGCGGAGAGGCGATGGGGGGAGGGGGGCGTCTGCGTCGCCTTCAACGTCGTGCTCTCACTGACGTCGTCGATGATCATGGTTAAGAGCGCCGAGCTGCGGAAACGTGGGGAACATTTCTGATAGTGGTTTTTTTGACAGTCTCGCATCTAAACATGAGTCAGCCTCGTTAGCACGGCGACTTGTTCCATACCCGGAAACAATGATAAGGATTGCGATATTGTTGCGATAAGGAATCTAGGAACACTGAGCGTAATCTAATCTCCGCCACTCACTGTAATGTAAATCGCGCCCCGACACGCCTAAATTTTGCGAACCACAAGCCCCGAGCGTCCGACGACGTTGGCTGTTTCCTAAAAGCGATTCAGTTTTTGCTTGATTTCGGCCGTATTCAATCGGCAGGCTCACATCAACCCACATCAGATCCATGTTCAAATCCCGGCAGCGGAGCAATTACAACGGTGGTGGGCGTTGGCGCTGTGGTCATGACGCACACCGGGATCAACAACGCGTCGACGAGCAGAGCCCTGGAGTTTTCCGTCATGGAGGCTTGGTTGGACAACGTTAGCTCAGTGAAAAAAATCCGGTTGAACGATGATATATACCTCTCCAGTGGTCCAACATGTAAACCTTCACACCCTAGACTGCATTAGGTTGGAAAAACTCCGCGACCTCAAATTTAGCACGTCCTGATTCAATGGTGTTCCGGGGTATTCCGAGTGCGTCTTCCGATGTTCCATCGCCTGTGTGATGACTGAGGCGTGGTCCGGGATGACAACTGCGAGATTCGCTGTAGCCGTGCAGGATTGGAGGACTCATCGCGCCTTCGACTTGCTCAGTCGAACAGTACTTCCAACGTTTTGGGTGGCTCTTAATTGAAGTTAAACGCCACGGACCGATCCTGAAAATAATGTTATGATTACATTACGCACCATAGGGTTCAGTAAACGTAGGGTAAGACGCGAAGACGAGAAGGGCGCGTCCGGCTGATTGAAGAATAGGAGAATTTTAAATAAGCGCGCGAGAAAAAATCATTTGTTTGAAATAAAACCGCATGAGCAACGGCAGGAATACAGGGGGTATAAACCCGAGTGAGTGGTGGTACAGTTGTACAGAAACATAAATATCTGTTTCTCCAGTCAATCTTGAATCGGTTCTCAAAAACACAAGGGTGCGTGCCTAATCACTTGCGGTGCCGCGTCGCCGCCCATTTCTCCCTGGACTAGAGCCATGACTTCTGTGGCCGCGGCCGCCACCCCCGCCACGCTAAGGGGAAATTAGACCAAAAGACGTCCCAAATATCAAGGACTTACGGGTGCTTTTACAAAGGAGCGTATGAGCGAGAATGCTCCGACCAACACGACAGCAACTAGCAAGAAACGTATGAACCGACGCTTCCGAGTACTAGTAGCGCGGGTGCTAGACTGAGTTGCATCGAGTGCGTCGGAATCCCGCTGCAATAGTGCGGCGGACGACGGAGGCTCGTAATTAAAGTCGTAGGGCGGCGGGGCGGGTTCCGGTTCCAAAGTAGAGTTTGACTGGGTCGGTTGAGCCTCACTTTTACCAGGTTTAGAGCTGTCGTCGAGAAGGATCATGACTCGGGGTAGTGGGAGAGGTCAAGCGACACGGTGGCTAAAACACAACCAAAATCGAAGCTGGCAGCAATCAGTGATCATTGAATCGGTGCCGAGGACGCGCCTCTGCGGCCTAACCCACGTCTAGAAGCGCCGCGCTCCCTCATCCGCTTCAATCGCAATATGGAATGGATGGAGGACGTCGAACGCAGCGCCGGTGCCGGCGAGTTGGTCAGGACCGCGTTGGACTCGAAAAAGGCTGACATCAAAGGACGGAAGAAGAAGAGAAACCGACGACTACTACGTTTGTACAGACTACTTAACGGCAGAACGGGAGGCCTCGCCGCCTACAACGGAGGAAGTTTCGACACACGCAGAATGAAAGATAGCATGTACATTTGTATTTCTCGAGCTTCAGACTAATGGCAGGTCTCCGGGGCTTCGTTGAATGCAGCCACGCTGTGCGGGTCGTGGACACCGGGCACGTCCATGCTCGGGTTGACGCCAAAGAACGACTGGGGCTTGAAATAAACATTAATGTGCTCCACAGGCATCCTGCCAGTGATTAAGCGTCAGCGCAATCTTAGCAAGATAATGAGGAGACCTACACGGGCCAGTCCTCGGGGCGAGGGATGTGGGTGACGCCTACATGCATCCGCTGTGAGCTGCAAGGAAACCGCACCGAGACGCAAGGCACCCACCGACAGTCAAATACACCAAGATATCCTCGTTCTCGATGCTCTCCTCCCCCTCGACCCACTTCCCGATCGAGTCCGGCGGCGCGTCCCGCGTCTGCGGCACGTACTTGCCCGCGGGCCACATCCGCCCGCCCTTCGCGCCCTCCTCATCGCGGCACACCCACAGCGCCTTCTTCGCAAACGTCGCGCGCCTTCCCACCCACCCGTCGGGCCGCGCCAATAGCTGCACCGCCGCGCCCTTGACGCCGAGCGCGTACCCGACGTCCTTGCCCGTGCTGTAGTGCTGCCTTGCGGGGTTCACGACGCGCCAGCGCCGCTCCGTCCCCGCCTCGTACTCGCGCCCCGCCGCGCGCGCCAGCACCGTGTCCGCCGCGACGAACGCGTTCCCCCCAAAGTTCTCCGCGGACCCCGTCGGCGCGGGCGCGGGCATGATGTCCGTCTCCACGAGCGAGTTGTGCAGCCCGTCGACCATGGGATCGACGCGGACGGAGAACTGCGAGGGTCGTCAGCCGGTGCGACGGCACTGGACAAGGAAGCCGCTTACGATGTGCTGGTGGTAGTGCGCGCTGATGTTCGGCGCGACGGTCGTCGCGTACGGGCTCTTCTCGCCGTCCGCCGCGATGTACACCTGCAGGATCCCCGTGAGGCGGATCTCCAGCTCGATGCTGCCGTCTTGGTAGAACATATAGTTGAAGATGTACTCTGCGAGCGGAAGCGGAATCAGAACGACACCATACCGTCGGGCGTGGATGTTACCGTAATTGGCCAGCGTGCACACCATGCTCACGACGAGCCGGCGGCGGCGGACGGTCTGCGAGCGCCCGCCGGGACGGAAGTCGGTGTGCTTCCAGAGGATGCCGGCGTCCTCTTCGTGGATGCATATGCAGTTCTCTATAACGTGCGGCGTCCCGTCGTGCTTCACGAAGGCTCCTGGCTGCGCAGCATCGGTCTTCCCGTCGGCCTAAGCAAGATGAGACATACCAAGTAGTGGATCTGGCCGACGCAATCGCAGCCCAGGGTGAGCTCGTTGGCCATGACACCCATGCCGTATTCTCCTCTGCGATGCAACGCGTGAGGAGGGGAGTAGATGAGCACAACGAACGCAAACGCACGAATCAAAGGCGAATTTCCGGGGGTGCGGATGCTCGGGAGCGGCGTACGGGACGACCATTTCGGAGAGCGACAGCCTGTAGATGACCGGGCGCACCTCGCCGTGGTCGTTGTACGTTATCGTCGACAGCGCGAGGCCCTCGCGGTGGTGGAATCCTAGATCACCCAGCACTCAGCAGTCGGCGGAGAGCATACAGCAGCGCGCCCATACTAACCGACATGGAACTTCCAATTCTGCCACTCGATCTGTGTCCCCGTGAGGTTGAAGCTCACGCCCTCCGGCTGCGTGATGTGCAGCGGCTTCACGCCCTCGCGGAGCGTGAAGTCCTTCTGCGTCGTAGCCATAAGGTCCGGGAGGAAGTCGAACGCCGCGCGGGGGGGCGGGATGCGCGCGCGCTGGGCGTGCGCGAGCTGATCATCTGCTAGAGCCGGGGCTTCGGTGGACGGGACGGAGAGCGCGTGTCCATTCGGCGTCGGTTTGTAGTGCGCGGCGATATCTGGGGGGCCTTAGTGGGCTGTCTGGTGTACTCAATGGATGCAGGATACTCACCAACATGTAAGACCTTCTCCGAGTTTGAATCAAAGACTGCAATGAAATCCTGCACATTTGTCGCTTCAGCATTGAAATCTTCCGCCGACGAGTGCTTTAACCACGAACCATCGGATGTGCATAGAGATTGTCGTGCTGCGAATATCGCGCAAACAGAAGACCCTGTTGGAGGCGATGATCCGTCGGAAAACGCTCATCGAACCCAATTGACCACCCCTCGCAGAATATCTGTTCTGGGAGCACGCCTGGAAGCGCGGGTTTAATCATAGATTATTCGTCGTTTATTGGCGACTCACCGACGTCCTTGGCCAGCTGCTGTATCAGGGGATCATCCCGGACGACTCTCTCGCAATTAATGAGTTCTTCCACGGAAATTGAAGGCTGTATTCCTTCCTCGAGCAGATCAAACGTGTCCACCTTCCACCCCGTTTCCTGGAGCGACACGATAGCATTGAACGCGCGGCTGGAAATCGACGTCGTCTCAGCGTTAACTGATTTGAAAACGAGCGCGGCGGACAACTGACCCGTTGACCACATCTATAATCTAACACAAAATAAGCACCCACGAGATCGACGAAAAGACTGGTATATCTACATCTGCCTCCGCCTTCCGCGTTATCGGGGTGCGGGCCTCGGCTTTGGCGCCAGGCGCGAGAGGGATGCCCAGGTACGCGAGGACGGCCTTCTTGGGCGGGGGCAGAAGATAGCATGTGATGAACTTGATCGCTTTCACGTCTGTCTCGGTCGCGATGTGCTTGCGCACGGCGAGGCAGGCTGCGGCGATTTCGTCAGGGGTCAGTGGATCGAGGGGGTGCCATGCAGCAGCAGCGGACATGATGGGCGGAAGGAAAGGGAGAGCGTGTCAATTTGAAAGGACGCTCAGCAGATGAACAACCGTGTGCTCTTCCGCGCGCGCGCGCCGAAGTTCCGAAGCGCCAATTCGTTATCTCATATTATCTCTATCTCGACCCCGTGATCGCTCCTTCTTTCCCCATCGGCGTTTCATTCCTTTGGACAGCTAAGCAGGAGTTGGGAACCGTAGATAAATTCCAAGAATGTTAGGTTAGATGTGACAATAGACACAACAATGTGTCCAAATGTACCCTTCAATCGAAGCGCCCTGGAACGGAAACGCTAGTCTCTTAGCCGTTTGTACAGTGTATCCACCTTAGTCCGAGTCGGACCCCTCATACTCCGACTCCTCGTCATCCCCCGTGCCTGGGACGGCTTTCGCAGGGCTCACCACCGTCGGGGCTCTGATATCAGGCCATTCTTGCTTTTGGTCTAGTACGGTACCACCTTGTGCCATGCTCCGGAAGACGTTGACGAGCATCCTGCGGATCTAGTAAGCAACGCCACAATGCCGTAGAATTTCGACGTATACGTACCATGACTCATTCCCCGCACACCACCCCTTCTTGTCAAACAGGTCGAGACGCTTGCAGATCGCGGGGACGCTTTCGGAGTTGTGTGCAGTTCCCAAGACGGCGACGAACATCGCTTGGATGTCGACGACGTACACGGGGGCGTAGCTTCTGCGCGGCGGGGAGTCCCGTCTTGTGCGATCGTGCGGACGGGGAGAAGCGGATCTAGAGCGGCCGCGCGAGGCCCCGGGGCGCCTTCGTGGATCGTTAGGCGCTTGACGCGGGGGCGCGATTCGCTGATGATATTCGTTGATCTCTAGTCCGAAAGAGCAAGTGCCACAAACCTCGGGCCGCAGGAGTTTCTTGAGGTCGAATTCCCACTTAGAGATATCGACGCCGAAAGATTTGAACATGTCCATCGCGGAGTCTTTGTTGTGGACGAGAAGAACAACAGGGTTTCTTGTGGGTTCGGTATGCTTCCCAAAGAAATCTCGCACTTTGGCTGCGACAGCCTGGGCGTCCAAAGTTTCAGTTTCCCCGCCGATGTCGCTGTATTCATAGCGCTTGACGAAAAAGCATCAATGAGAATGAATTCGGGCTCGAGGAAGCTACAGATGTGGTTACCGCCATGGTCGACTTTTGTAGCAGTTGGTTATTTTTCACGACAATGTGCTGCGACATCGTCATGTCTCCTCCCAAAGCCGGGATTGGCGCCTCACACCAACCGACATCCAACACCCTCGGAGCGCGCCTGCGTTCTTGAAGAGCGCGGTTGTCAGTGGCCCACACGTTGTAACAGAAGCTGAAAACGCGGATGGTGGGCCTCCAGGACGAGTCGCCGTGGTCGAATTTATTCGGGTTCATCTCCTTTTGAAGGACCCTGTAGAAAACGCTGGAGAGAAATGCTAAGCCCTGACCAGTAGAGGCGAGCGTCCAAAACCGTACCGGCTGTTTTCGAATCGGGCGCGCTCCACGCCATGCGGGCCGTTATCCACATAGGACTTGTTCAGGGAGGACGTATCACGGTTCTGGCCCGGCTTCGGCACGAGGCCATCGATTGTCGCTTCGAGCTCGGAGAGGTTGCGAAAGAGGATGGGCGACAGCGATTCAAAGCCGTCTGAAGAAAGCGCTCTGTCCCTCCACTGGACATGTGTACGGTTTACTGCATCCCTGGCGTTATCCCGGTCCTCATCGGTAGAAAATTTTCTCCTTCCGAAATTTGTCCAGTCGACTTTCTCGAGCCTGGTCACATACTGTTTGACGAAGTCCTTTTCGTCCTTTGTCAGTAGTAAATGAGATGTTCCGGATCGCTTGACACCTGCGCAAGCTGATTGGGTGTTTCGGGCGGCTTGAATGGGTTATACTTGCCTAGCACAAGCTCGAGGCTGCCGTCGCCGCGGTTCTGCTTCAGCTGCAGCGGCTCATAGATTTTTTGTCCCAGCGGACCCTTCGGGAAAGAGCTAACGGTTGGTTAATCTCTTTATCTAGATGAGAGGTAGTGCTCTTTACTAGATCCCAGCCTGGAAGCCGCCTAGCTGGTGGAATTCCATTCAGGTCGCATGTGGGAGGAAACAAGCCAGTGCCACAATATTTTCGGTCCTGTGACCGTTCATTCTTTTTCTTCCGCCGCTTCGTTCTGTTCAGAACCGTTCAACACAAATTTTACTGCGGAGTACCTGGTCTTGACCCACTAGAACCGGACGGCTTGAGCACCGATTCATCCCGAAAAGTCCTCAAATGTTGTCCGAGTCCGAGTCCGAGAGCGACCATGAACAGGATTCCTTGCACCAGCTCACCATAAACGAGCACTACGCAAAGGCCTTCGAGTACAAGAAGGAGCGAGAGGAGCTTCAGCGACGTGAGTCGTTCTGGCTGTCTACCGCAACTTTTATTCTAAAAATTACGGCCCAGTAAAAGAGCAGTATGGCTCGGACCCCGACTCATCCGAGGACGAGTCGACCGACTCGGAAGAGCTCGAGTCCGAAGACTCAGACGGGGAGGAGCTCACCCCCGCCATGGATGCGGCCATTCTGCGCACGCTCGCCCGAATCAAGCGAAAGGACCCAGGAATTTACGAGGAGGGGAAAAATATCTTCGGCGGTACGTTGACTATGCGCTTCAGATATTCTACATGCTCATTCCATGCAGAGGAGCAGGAGAAGACCACAAAATCCGCTAACGCTATCCTTTCGCGACCTGCGGGGCCCGTAAAGGAGCCCAAGGACAAGGTGCGCTTCCGCACAAAATAAAATACTACCGCGTTAACCTCGCGAGCAGAGCAAACCGCTGACCATCCGCGCTGCGAACCTCCAATCCGCGCTCCTCTCGCGGTCTCCCTCTCCTGAACGCGTCGACGCGCCGGTCACGCATGTCGAAGAGCAGCGGCGGCTGCGGGACGAGACTATCGCGGCGTTCCACGCCGTCGACGGGGACGAAGAGGAGGACTTCCTCGTGCCCCGGGAGAAGACGATGGACGAGGTAGCCCGGGAGGAAGAGGAGTACCGCCAGTTTCTCGAGAAGGAGGTTGGGGACCTGCGCGACTTGGTCGACGTAGGGGGTGGCAGTGCTACCGTGGAGGAGCCTCAGGGCGAGGAGGGGACCAAGAAGAAAAAGAAGAAGAAGAAGGAAAAGAAAGGCAACGAAGAGGGCTCGTCAAATGCCGCGGGGAGTAGCAAGCAAGACCAAGACCAAGAGTTCCTCGTCAAGTACGTCTAATCTATGCTACCGCGAAGATTGAAGTCTTATTTCGTCACAGCTACATCCTGAATCGCGGCTGGATCGACCGCGCTTCCAAACGCGTGCCCACCTACGGCGAAGTCACCTCACAGTCGAAGAAAGGGAAAGCAAAAGCACAGGCGACCGACGACGCAGACGACTCCGGCTCCGAGGGTGGTGCCGGCGAGGACGACTCCGAAGAGGAAGAGGTGTTCGACGACATCCTCGATCGTTTCGAGAGCTCTTACAACTTTCGGTTCGAAGAAACGTGAGTGGTGTGCTGCCGGTAGTAATATCGTCGTTTGACTCCGCATTATTGCAGCGATGGCAGCCAAATCAAGTCGTACCCCCGAAACCTGCCCTCCCTCGTGCGGCGCGAGGACACGACGCGAAAAGACGCGCGTGAGCGGCGCAAGCAGCGCAAGGAGGAGGAGCTGGCGAAGCGGAAGGAGGAGGTCCGGCGGCTCAAGGGGCTGAAGGTCAAGGAGATCCGGGCGCGGCTGGAGAAGGCGGGCGTCTCCACCGGGACAGCAGAGTGTAAGAACAACGTTCCTTCCGCTATCTGTTGTCTGACAGATATGGCTCCACAGCTCTGGAGGAGCTCGGGATCGATCTCGACGCGCCGTGGAACCCGGAGGAGCACGACCAGCAGATGCAGAAGCTCTATGAGCTCAACGGGGCGGAGGACGACGACGCCGAGTTTGAGAACGACGACGAAAAGCCAATGTGGGGGGATGACGTGGACATTGGCGATATTCCGATGTCTCCGTCCTTCGGGCCGAGTACCAGCAAAGCGGAGAAGAAGAAGAAGAAAAAGAAAAAGAAGGGCGGAGAGGACGAGGACGAGGGGGTGGATATCGACGCGATGGATGCGGACGTCGTCCCCTTGGGCGGAGACGACGACGAGGAGTGGGACGGCACGGAGGAGATGCGGAAGCGGAAGCTGGACGAATGGATGAACGAGGTGTACGCCTTGGACTTCAACGATATCGTGAGTCTCCTCTTTTCCTTGCCTTGCCTCCTATATTCAGCGAACGTCGCACAGGTTGGCGGCATACCGACCCGGTTCCACTACACCTCGGTCGCCCCCCAAAATTTCGCGCTCACGCCCGCGGAGATCTTGCTCGCAAAAGACTCAGAACTCAACGAGTACATGGGCGTCAAGAAGTACGCGCCGTACCGGGCGGACAACAAGGCGGGGTGGGATCACAACCGGGGGGATCGGCTGCGGGAGCTCAAGGCGAAGGTCAAGGAGCGCATGGGCGGCGTAGATGTGGAGCCGTCGGGGCGAGATGGGCAGGTGAAGAAGAAGCGCAAGGGCAAGAAGGAGCGGATGAAGGATAAGGGTGGCGATGTGGACGGGGCGGTGGGGGCTGACGATGGGGAGGCGAATGGCGTGGTAGAGGGGGATCTTAAACGCAAGCGGGATGTGGAAGATGAGGACGCTGCTGGGGATGCCGGGCAACCGACGGAAGGAGGGAAGAAGAAGCGCCGACGGAAAAAGAAGGATGCGGCGGCGGAGGTGTAACTTGTGATACCCTGCGCAACCAGACACTGCACCCTTCCTCTCAGAAGGAATCAAATACTAACGCAGCGAGTACATACTTGCACTTCATATGTGGTCATTTGTGGACAATTCCTCAACTTTCTCTTCGGAGAATATAATGCCAGGGATTTTCAGGTAGGTACATAGATAGAATTACATGACATCTGCTATCGAAACTGTTCACAAACATTGGCTGAACTATTTGCATACATAGATGAGCACCGATGCCTATGAGAAAATGTGGAACTCACGAATGCGTTGGCCACCTGGCAAGTGAACGATGTCTGGCAGACGCTTCCGCCTGTCCAGCCCTGTCCGCCGCACTGACCAAACTCGGCGACAGTGCCTCCCGTGGGCGACGAGGGCGGGCTCCCCGCGGTGGTGGTGCCGCCGCCGGAGCCGTTGAGCATCACGTTCACTTTGTTCACAAATGTGAGCGCAACTGCGCCGTATTCGACGCCATAGCCCTGGTGCGTGGCGGGGTCGTCGCCGTTGCAGCAGAAGGGGTCCGCCGCATCGCAGTAGGACTGGATGTTGCTGGCGAATGGGCACTGGAAGCCTGCCGGGCGGGGCGCAAACTGCGTGGATTACGTATTCAGTGAACGTGAAGCTCATTGATGAGAGGTAAGTAGGCAACGTATGCCGGAAGCTTGGCAGGTGCCGACATTGTAGGAGAGGCCGGGAATATGAAAGGGGTCGCCCATGAAGATAGCCGTTGCTATCTTCTTTTGCGCCGCGGTAGAGATCGGAATAGCAGTGCTCGTGAGGCCTGTTGTGCGCATGTGAACGATTGTATTGGCGGGAAAGTCGGTTTCCTACCTTCGTTGGTGTCACCGCCGCCGCAGTAGGCATCGTCCATGATTCAGCCACCCTAGTGTCCACGACTTGGGATCGAGCCTTGTATGTTAACCAGTGTATACACCTGAGAATAACCGACCAGCACAAGGACTGTGTTCGAGTACTGGGAGTTGAACGCGTTCACCTGGTTCGCGACGGCGGCTACATCCTGGATGGCGGAGCTGGCGTACGAGACGTCGCCACATGATGGTTGGCCTCCACAGGCGGGGTAGTTGATCACCTCTGTCGACCCGGAGAACCAGCTCGTTATCGAGGACACGACGGAGGCGACGGTTCCAAACCCTGGGGGCGCGGTCGTTTCACGAGCGCCGAAGACGTGCACGCCAGAGCACTGTGCCGCGGTCAGGGTGGCGCCGAGGAGGAGAAGGAGAGGCGACGGGGATTGCCATGGTAATTTATGGTGGAGCGAGTAGGTCACTGAGTAACGAGACAGACTTGAAGCGCGTCAGGCTTATATACTTCTGCGAGACAGTACCGGGAGTCTCGAGTCTGAAGATGGATGGACACCTTGAGGTGAACGGTGGTTTTCTTTTCATGACCGGGTGACCATTATTTACTGGAATAATGTCGGCGGAAACAACAGCTGGCCTCCGGGGTTCAAAGTTGAAGCAAAGCCAAAAGCAGGTCGAGGGTCGTAGCGCCCAAATTCCTTGTCATGGCATTGCATCGCGGCCACGTGTCAGTGTTCCTTTGATTCGCCTGAAATTAGCTAAGTGCTGCCGATTCTCAGCGAAGCTCCGGATGGCCAATGCATACACAGCAGCCACTTTACAGTACGCGGCTTTTTTCCCCTTGCGCATGCAGAATCCGGGTAAATTCTCGGGTTACCCGCGTTAGAAAATCCGACAGGGCCTTGAAAGTCTTCGGCTGGTAGATGTGGTGCGGACTGTAATAGCGGCGGGTTCAGCGGATTGTAGCGGCGGGTTCAGAAGTTCGATGCAGATGCTCGCTGAAAAATGTTTGAATGAACTTGGGCTTGAAGGTGGGCGACATTGTCCATGGTAAGTCGGGTTCTCCGGGATGCAATGGAGTAGAGCAAGATTGTGTCGCCTCGTTCGGGAAGTCACATTGGTCGCGGATGAGGACACGATCCTACAAGGGGTGAGTGATCGGCCGATTGCGGACTTTGATCTGGCCACGCGAGCAAGTCAGGCAATGTCCGAAACTCGACCTAGATATTCTACGGAGGGCGAAAAACATGAGCAATGTCTTTAAAATGTGTTTGCATGATACCCATATCATGTCCTCAGTTTCAGCCGTAGTGCAGTGGTGTTGTACATTGAGCCGATGTCAAGCCGATGTTTGCATCGACCAAACAATTTCCTTATTCGGGGGGTGGGTAGGTCGTGGGAACGTTGGACAAGATCCGCCGATCACGCACCTCTTGCGATCCTACATCATTTGGTTGCATCATCGGAGTTTGAAAACCCAATTGCTATCTGGAAACCTCCGAGTCCACCTTCGACGATGGCCGTCATGTCCGTGGGTCCAGGACCCACTGTTTCTTCCGACAGTACCAACCTCATCCCGACATGGTCTCGCCTTTCCCGGGTGCCGTTTTCGGGATCCTTTCTGTTGCGATTGGCTTACATTACTCGGGATATTGGACGCTGCCCACGGACCTTCGGGGTCTCATTGCCAAGGATGAGACAGAAAATTTCAATTGTCGGCCGTTCTTACCCAACATCTTCACCGGAAACCCGCCTTCAGATGGTCACTTCAGCATTGCGGGGGCTTCCCAGCAATTGGGTGATTTCCTATCCAACCGTTTCTCCGTAGGCGATATCGACAGCCTTTCCGTGGCTGTTGTTTCTGCCGATGGAATGCTCTTTGAAGGCAACTACGGCGTTATGAGAGGGAATGAATCCCAAACCTCGCCTCCGACTACCAGTGATTCGATGTACCGAGTTGCATCCGTCTCTAAACTGTTCAATGTGCTCGAGGGTCATATACTGGCCGAGAAAGGCGTACTATCCTGGTAAGTATACTTACTTCTCTTTAAATCTGACTTATACTTCTGCGCCAGGGAAGATCCGGTTGAAAAATACATTCCTGGTTTCACACATAATTCCGGCTCCCTAACCTCGCCCGGGGAACTGCTATCGTCAAAAAAGGACCCTATTACCCTATTCCAGCTCGCCACTCATATGTCAGGTTTAGGGCGTGATTGGCCGCCAGGGAATGTAGCTAATTGGCCACGGGATCTTCAGGGTGCAGGTCCTCCCCCGACAAATGGACTGCCATTCCCTGAAAATGCGGCATTGTTCCGCTCCATCACTGAAAACCCTCTCATATCCCCGCCCTTCACCTGGCCTATATACTCGAATGCTGGCACCGGCCTACTAGGTTTAGCTCTCCTCGAGGCTGATCGCGCGGCTCGAAATGCTACCGAATCCATGTCGTACGCTGACCTCGTCAAACGAGACATCTTCGATCCCCTCGGAATGAATGGATCGCATTTTTTAACGTCGGAGGTGAACAAGCACCTCGTCGTGGTGCCTTCACTCGCCCCAGAGGTCGCTGTATGCCATCTCGTTTCTTCGTCATTAAAATTCTAATATTGCGCCAGGATCAAGACTTTCTGGACGCAATGAATCCGGCGGGTGGCCAGTTCTCGTCGCTCCGGGATTCCGTGACCGTTGTACAGAATCTGCTGAACCCCGAGCATCCGAAAAGCTTGATCAGTAAAGCCGCCATGGATAAATGGCTCCGTCCGATCCACAGTTTTGAAGAGGACGACTGGACTGAGGCCGGGTTCATTTGGGAGATTGTGAAAGCGCCAGATTCAAACAAACGGCTTCGAAGGATCTACTGGAAGTGTGAGTACCTAGCCCAGATGCTGTGCTCGTGACGAAACTAAGCATTTTCCGTGGTTTAGTGGGCGCAATGGCGGGATATCACGCGGCACTCGCGATCCATCCCGGAACGTCATATGGAGTCGTTGTCCTCCTCGGAGGACATTTCCCTGACGCCGCTGCCCTTGCGTATCACGTATTCGAGATCTTTCAGCCCGCAATAGATCAGGCACTGGCGGACGCCTCCGTTGCACGATATGCAGGCGAATGGTTCAGCCAAGACAGAAATAGCAGCGCGTCCATCGCGGTCGCCCGGGGCACCTTGTATATTGACCGCTTGATTGCCGATAACGTCGATATCCTGGCAAATTTCAACCCTTCGAGTCGTGTTGCCTTGAGATGGATGCATGAACACGAGGAATTTCGGTGAGCTGTCAACCTCTGTTTGTCTGCCAGTCATGCTGACGAGTTGCGACGAGACTCGATATAGGACTTCCGTATTACAACGGAAAAAAGCACATGGGGTGCTATTCCTACTGGGCTGGCATGGATGTGTGGGGCATGAGAAACGGCGCAGCTCTCAACGCCATATTTTTCTCGGGCAACGAATTAGACAGACGGCTCCATGTCCCCGCGGTTGGTATCGAAATGGTACGAGCTTAGCCCCCGAGAAATCCTACGGTTGGCGTCTTAGATAGTGGTGTTATGGCGGATTGATCGATGGAGATTACATCTCCAAGAGGAACGAGGGCTTTACGGCGTGCAGCCATTGTGCTCAGTGCGGTGGCGCATCCAACATGGCGTAGTTGTGGAAATTGGGATGGAAATTGGGATGGGTGTGATGCTTGTCAATGGTGTCGAGATTAGTCGCTTGAATTCGAAGAAATGGTGTGTGTGTAATATAACTTGACTCGGAAGTGTTGAACATCATATTTCTTTCGTACACCCTGAATGTCTCCGGTACGACATTGGGTTCCGTTGGAGAAACTGCCTTTGGGATAATACGTCACGTATGTATCTGCTTTAATTTGAAGAAAAGTTCGAAAGTTCAACAGGGGCTCCACGTGACTTTTTCATGTTGATTCTTTTTCCGTCTCCGATTGCCAGGAACATGGATCGGGAAAATTTTGCTTCCGAGAAACGACTCACTTCCAGCAGGGCCGTCAGACTCCGTCCACGATCCAGGACTCGGACGCGGAGAGTTGCGGATGCTTACCCGCCGAAAATCTCTACACAATAACGAAGAACCCCTATGAAACTTGGGCCGGTGCATCGGACCAGATCGGACCCACGTTTTTCCCAGGAGAACTCCTACTCCTGGTTCCGCTGTTTCTGTGATAGATATGTTCCGAATATAAATCCAGGGCCTATCATCGGGATAATACACTCCCTCCTCCTCCACCTAAAAATGAACTCCGACAAGGCAGTTACTGCAACGACGGTGGCATTCGTAAGGCGTTGTTTCCAGCTGGCAAGCCGCATTTCTAACCATTCTCTGTTCAGTATCCCGTGCCGGCTGTGCTATACTTCCTCCTGCTTTACGTCTCTGCCAAGATCACAGAGCTATGCCTATCACGATTCTCCGTAGGCTTCACCAAGCTTTCCTTCGACCACCAACGCAACACCGTCGCCTGTGAGGAATCCTTATTTCCCCCCTGCCTAGTAATGCCGATCAAATTTTGTTTTAGACTGTCTAAACACATTTTGGACGACCGTTACCCTCGTGCTTCAATTCTGTGCTAGTCCATTACTGGCAGAACAGTATACGTTCGAGCGTATAGATCTGGTTAAGCTCGCTGGTCTACTTGTCTGCGGTTTATGTGCGTATTATTCCTCGATTCACTTTCGTTGGCTTCGTCTCTGAGCTGCAACGTTGACAGACATCTTCGAGTTAACGTACCGCTCCAGTCTGCGGCTTCCTATTTTAATCCACCACTTTTGTGGACGTTTTCTTCATTCTCTCGGCTGCTTTGACCGTGCCTAACCATTTCATCAGACATTATTCGCGACCATTTTAATCGTCTGCACCCTGCAAGAGACCTTACATCCGGCCCTCGCCGCGCTGGGACTACTATGGATATTCCACGCCAGCACAGAGCAAAGCATCTTTATCGGCTTAATAATGTGTGAGTTGCGTTGAATTATCTCAGCCTACCTAGACTCACAGTGTCTTTTAGACCGACTTCGGTATTCTAAACCCCTCGTGCAAGCAGCGCTCTATTTTTCGGCCGTTCAGTCCTTGTACGTTTGCATTCTCGTGGGCGGCCCAATTCTTTAAATTCTGACCGCCGTTTCACAGCTTGTTCAAGTTCGCATTCTCCATATATTTATATGTCTGGTGGGGACTCAAGCTGGCCGGCAACCACGAGAAAGCGATCGATATCGCATTCAGCATCCTGTTTGTTCTAACACTCACATGTCTCATGATAACCCAGGGGTGCGCGCTCTATTACGAGGCATTGGTCATTTATGCTGACAAAAAAGCAAATGCTAGATACGGTTCTTGGGCGGCGTGGTCGATTGCTCGGGGAATGGACAGGAGCAGCAAAGACTCAGAGTAAGCGGGTTCTTTCCTCCATTATCCTCCTTATACTAACTGCTGCGCTGCAGGAAGGAGTTGAAAATGGATTCAGACTCGGAGTAGGTATTATGTCATTGGGAAAAGGCTGGGATATTACTGGGATAATAGTAGACCTTAGAGATAGACATTAGCGGAGGACAACTACCCTCATTTTCTCCGGATACTTACGAGTACTGTATATAGATCATAGAGTTACCTGGAATCTGATACTTATATTACTTTTGGGCCAGGCCGTCTGACGCATTCAATCTGGAATAAACGCGCGCGAGTCCCGGAATGAGAGCAACGGGCCGCGAAGCAAGTTGAAGTTCGTGATGACAATTGAACCAGACACGTGCACTTTGGTTGATTTTCATTATTTCCCTAAAATATTCAACCAGAGACGGATCTCATTTGAGGTTGATTTTCAAGTACTTAATTCTTTCATTTAACCCCCTGAAAGGGCGCGTTGAATCGAGTTGGCTTTTTCGTTCTTTTAGTTGAAGTAGAGTTGAAGTTCGGGCCGGGTTGATCATCAGATGCATCATCGGACAAGTATCCCACGCTGCCACCTCAACCTCCGACTCAGACTCGGTCTCGGTCTTCGGAATCTCCCCCAGAACTCTGAGATACTCTCTGGCCACCCAGGTCCGTGGAAAGCTAGGCTAGCTGGCAGTTTCCCGGTTGCCTCCTCCGCTGCGATTGTTGCCTGGTTCATGCGTTCAACTTATTATGGATGATTATAATTTGTGTCCTCAAGCACCTCCGAGTCTTGCTTCGATCCATCCGACATCTCAGCAGCGGATTCTCGACCGCTTACACGTCCCGATTCACAGAATGGTGCCGTAGACCCTGCTAGGGCTGCAATATCGGGCAATCTCGCCACTGGGCATGTTCTGGGCCGGTGTCAAGGCTCAAGAGACCGCGATTCCCGCGCAGCACCCTCCAAACTGTTCCCGGGTAGGCACGCAGAACTCAGCGCGCACCAGTTCTAAATCTCCAAGTCTCTTTGGCGGACGACGCGCCCTTTCCCTTTCTGGGCCGCTCATCGTGTTCGGGGCGCCTGCCAGCCGAACGAAAGCTCTCTGGATCACGTCCGATCGGTGCTGCGACAAGGAACTCAAGTATTGCGGCGGGATAATCTAATCTGTGACTCGAGTGTGCGCGCCACAGGATGCAGGTGGGTGGGCGCCAATCAACACGATCAAGCGTACCGTATCTAAGACACTGGGGCGGAGGCTTTTCTTCGTTCTGAACACCCGCATCTCTAGAAACTTCATTCAAAGAATTCTTAGACCTCGCCTGTACGCCACTCATGTTCGAGATATTTGCAAAGGAAGGTAAGCCTCTGCATTCATTCATCCGATGGATTGTGCTCATTGGGGGCGCCACCAGCCAGGTAAGGCGAGGCTGGCCGAAGCAGCTCGACGTGCCCAAGAGGACAAAGCCAGACGGGCCCCGGACGCGGCTCGACCGGCCTGGGAGGAGGCTCTTCGACAGACGTCGAAGGCCTTGGACGCTATAGACGAGCGTCTGAAGGCGGCTGGGCTGGTGCCGAAGCCTGCGGGGGACAAAGCTCAGCAGCTCACACATGAAGAGCTGCAGTGCGTGACGACGGCGCTGGGTGAGTTGCACGAGATTTTACTGCGGAGGTGCGGCAGCAGAAGGAGAGGGAAAGGGACGGGGTGGACAACCCATGCGTATCGAAGGCGTTGCAGTTGAGCGGCCGCCTCACGGTGATGGTAGCGAAGGTGGGGGAAATCGTGGAAGAACCAGGTGCGTCTTCGTCACTGAGCACGGGAGGGCTCAATATGCATGCGCATATAATTGTAGAGACAAGGCTCCAGCAACTCAGGGCCTTGGACGTGCCTACCGCTGATCGACTCGAGTGCAAGGACGGCGAGCACGCCAAGACCATCGCGCGCATCAAGGCCTAGCTGACGGCCCCCGAAGAAAAGAACGTGCTCTGGCTGCAAGGGCCGGCGGGCTGTGGCACGAGCAAGGTCGCCACCACGCTCTTCAAAACCTTCAAGTCGGCGGAACAGCACGGGGGCTGTTTTTCTTCGACAAAGACAATAACACCGCTGGGTCCATTATCCGGACGTTTGTGCTGTAGCTCGGCGCCCAGAACCCACTGTACCGTGGCGAGAAATGAACCTGGAGCGTCAGTTCACGGAGCTGCTCCTGAGGCCGCTTCAGACGCATCCGCCCAATGGACCGCTCGTCTTCATCCTGGACGGGCTCGAGTGGTGCGAGGAGCAGCGTATACTGCTGCATGTAAGTACTATAAATCCTAGTCAAGGGGTCGAAGCGCTTTCCGGCAAATGTGCGGCTTGTGGTATCATTCCGGACTTGTGGCGCTGCAAGTCCCCGGGCGATTGGAAGGACCTGAAGGGCAGCGGGCAGCTTCGAGGGCAGCGAGATGGTGGAGATGAAAGCGGCAGGGCCGTCGGATTTGATGTCCTAGATTTGCGTGTATCTCAGAGGAAAATATTTTGCGAATTGAATATTTTTAGGTGACATGCGGCGTGGGAACGATTGTTTGTCATCAACTACGTGGTGTCCGAAAACGGTGTTGGTGTCCTTCGTTCTCGCTCTGCAACGATGAATCTGTTCCGGTTATTGGGTGCGTGAAGCCTGTTTGTATTCTGAATGCAGGTCCTTTGAATTCTGGCAGGCGATTTGTCCCATTTGGCTTCGATTCTGATTTTGCTGCACAAAATCCAAACGACGCGTTCATGTCGAGGTCAGGCACCGCCGTCCCCGCCCGTCTGCTGCAATAGCTGAACGACCGACTGCGCAGGTATCTCCTTCAAAACGCAGGCCCTCTATGCCGGCGTCTTCATCGCCCGTTACCTCGACTTGCTGTTCCGCTGGGTCTCGCTCTACAACTTCTTCATGAAGCTCTTCTTCATCGCAAGCAGCTGCTATATCCTCTACCTTATGCGTTACCGCTTCCGGTGAGCCTTGCCTTATCCTCGCCGCTGCGTCCTCGGCCCCCTGACCGCCCGCGCGCCCGCCAGACCAACACACGACCCGTCGATCGACACGTTCCGTATCGAATACCTGCTGGGACCCTGCGTCGTGCTGTCGCTCGTCTTCAACTACCACTTCAACGTGACGGAGATCCTGTGGTCCTTCTCCATCTTCCTCGAGTCCGTCGCGATCCTGCCGCAGCTGTTCATGCTCCAGCGCACGGGCGAGGCCGAAACGATCACCACGCACTACCTCGCCGCGCTCGGCGCCTACCGTGCGCTGTACATCCCTAACTGGATATACCGGTGCGGCTCCTCCCACTCGCCCGTGTGTCTGCTGACACGTGGCGCCCCTGTAGATACTTCTCCGACAACGTCGTCGACCCCATCGCAGTAACGGCCGGGATCGTCCAGACGGGCCTCTACATCGACTTCTTCTACGTCTACTTCACAAAGTGCGCTCCCTCCCTTTCTCTTCTCTTCGCTCGTCTGACGTTCTTCCCAGAGTTCTGCAAGGCCAGAAGTTCGAGCTGCCTGCATGAGCCCGCGGGCCTCTGCACAGCATCAATGTATTTATGGGACGCCGTTGCGTGCGAGGGGGTGTCTTGCCTGTTGCCGGTGTACTTGTCCGGTCAATTGATAGAGCCGCATGCGCGATATAATAAGAGTGCGCTTTGCTTCCCAGGGGCGCTTGATTTATTTAACGTTGAACGTTGAGCGGCTGCGTGAATACGAATCAAATCCTAATCCAGATTGAGCTTGACAATGACATCGCTCAATCGTCTGTGTTTGAAATTAAAATTTACAAAGAAATATCAACGCTGTGACCAATCGCGACAGGCCTCCGCCGGTCCAGCTTCCATCTCGTACTCCGTCACCCGCTCGCACCCCCTCACGACCTCCCGCACGCTCGCCGACTCGCGGCTGCACAGCAGCAGCCGCACATTCGCCGGAAAGTCCCCCGACCCCTCGACCAGCAGCCGCAGCAACCCGCTGCAGCATCTCCCGCTCCGCGCGCCGTCTCCTCCGAGTGGCCGGCCCGCACCAGTGCAGCCCGTCCAGGATGAACAGCAGCGGCCCCGCGGGCGGCGCAGCGCGCAGCGCCTCCACAAGCAGCTTCGCGCACTGCATCTCCTGCGTCCCGGCCTCGAGGAACGGGTTCGCGCGCAGGGTCGCGCCGATCGCTTTGCGAGCGGGCCGCCGAGCTGCGCCGCGAGCGTCTGGAAGATGAACGCGGGGTCCTGTTCGCGTTGCGTTGTTGTTGGGGCGAAGCGGCCGCAGTCCAGGGGTCGCTCGAAGAAGAAGTGGGCGCAGAGCTGCTCCGCTAGAAAAAACTCATGGAAGAGCGTGGTGGCGACCGCGGCCTCCGCTGGCCCGCGCAGCCAGAGGACGTTCTGGGCGGTGGGGGCCGTCGCCCAGGCGGCGATGTGCGCGCGGGTCGCGGTGTGCTCGCCGTCCTCGCATCGGGGGCGGCGTGCGGTGTACATCGGGAGGGGGTGTAGGCGGCTGAGCGCGCTGCCGACATCTGTTTGTTGCGTGCATGCTTAACGGGCGCGTCTGTGATGGGGGACTAAGAGACGCACGGAGCTCGCCCACGTTGTGGGCCACGTTTCCGTGGGCGATAGCCGTGTGGAGTATGAGGCTGCTGTTCAAATCCGTGTCCGCTTTCGCCAGCCTTTGCTGTAGCCCCTTCACCTTCGCGGCGCCGCGCACGACACCGATGACTGCAGCGCAGATGGGCTCGGGCTGTTTGGGCTTGCATTCAGAATGAGGCTGGCGTGATTCAGGTGATCGGAAGCGCACCGAGAACGCGATGAGGGGCCCGACGATGTCGAGGATGGCGCAGATCGGCTTGAGGACCTCGTACCCGGCCTTGTACCGCGCCGCGTGCTTGGCCGACAGCGTCTTGGAGCGTCTATGGAACTCGCGCGCGCTGTCCAGCGACAGCTTCGTGGCTTCGAGGGACGAGAACGCGCGGACGCGCACGGTGAGCGTCCCGAGCGTAGCGCCCGCCCCCGAGTCGGGGCAGAGCGGGAGGACGATGCCCCCGTCTCCGACGTGCATCTCCAGCAGCTCGCCGAGCGGATACGTCGCCGTCGCCGCCAGCTTCGCCGCGCCCGCTTTCCACCACGCCGGGCGGCATTTCAGCTGGAACGCGATCTGCGAGGCGTCGTTCAACGCTACGCTGTGGGCTATCCGGGTGAATAAGATGGTGGTTTTGGACATCCATTGGACACTGACGGGGCGAAGCTCTCCTCCCAAAACGTGTGCGGCAAACAGTGCATACCGGTCTTTAGCCGACGCATGTACATGGATGGGCGCGGGGCCTTCGGGGCGCCCTCCGCTGAGAGTCACTCCATCGACTGCGATAATATCGATCCAGTTATTAGATTAATGACAAGGATAATCTGACTGACTGTGAAACTGGATGTGTTTCGGTCTCGATTTGGGACTAGTACGCGGGGGTGAGTCAGCCCTGAGCCTTATCTGACCTCGGTAGGAAGCAGACATACCGCTCGCGCGCGACGGACATGCTGAGTGTAGGAGGCGTGGAAATAATGGCAGGGGGGGCTATCGGGGCTGGCTAGGGCCCAGGATTCTCATGAATCCATAGGATGCTGTGCACTCCCTACCGCATTGCAGACACATGCCCTCTACAACAGCTTCATTGTGGGCGCCAAAAGAAACCGAAGGGTACTGGTCGCCTCGTGCAAGCCACAGATCCGGAGTGCGTTGGTGATAGTTTTACAGCTCCTCCAGAACGTAGTGGACATGTAAGAGCCAGAGAGCAATGGAGACCAGAGCAAGGCAGCCAGAGAACTTGAACCCAATCAGTCAGAATTCACTCTGCTCGGACCAGAAACGTCGACGGAACAGCCATTCAGACAGCCCATGAGAGAGTCTACCTGGGAAGACAGGTCCACCTGACTGAAACTCTATACTACTTGGATGATAGCGAATAATCTTGGGCGGAATCCAAGCGATTCGGACATGGTGGCGGAGCGTAACCAGGATTTCAAACTCCGCTCAGGGGCTTCCGAACAAACCCGAAACTCGTTGTCGGCCGTGCGCCGTCTTGCTTGCATCTGTGCTTTCTGTTTTTGTGTATCTCATCTGCAGTCTTCTGGCTACTCCGCACCAATGCCACCAAGGATCATACTTGAAAATCAATGAAAGACTGGCCTACAATTTCACGCTACGATATACGTGGCCTCTGTTGAGCTTAACGCGATCGTCGGCACCGCTGCTCAATACCTCTACGGCGGCAACGGCAGCCTCCAGGCTTCCTTCCTCAACCCAACGCAAAAATCTGTCCCAATCAACCGTCGCGCTTGGTTCTCCGTGGCTCCGAGCCCAAATTGCATGCTCGAGCAGGTAAATCGAGCTCGCGATGTGCCCGAGTAAAACCAGGAGGGAGCGAGGTAGGAGCGGATTGGTGGTTCTCTTGAAGAACGAAGGAAGTTGGTCTGTCACGTCCTGCAAGAGAGCAACAGAACCAGATTTGTCGGGAGAGAGCGAAATAATTCTGGCTGCCCACTACGTTACCCTCAATCAGATGACGATAACAGCAAGAAGCAAATCCTCTGACCTGACAGAAACTTTGAAGAGCGTAGCCGTCTCTGGTAGCTCGGATGAGATCCAAAGCCATGACATCGACAGTACCCTCCCATATTTTTTCCACAAGCGCATCGCGGATTAGACTGAATAAAGCTCAGAACTGTTTTCGACACCCTGACGCAGCATGAGGATACGCACCGTCCAAAACCTGTTTCCTCGATATATCCTTGCGCACCAAGTGCGGCCATACATTCTTCCATAGCCGTCACTGCTTTCAGTGCAGTGAAGCCCTTCACAGCCGGGGTGAGCAGCCTGAGTCGCGCTGCTTCTTCCTTGGTAGCGACGCCACATTCGCTCTTTCCCAACAACGATACTGCTCCAAACGTCAAATGGGTCAGGGCCGCGTAAAGGATGGTCGTGTTGGCCAAGTTCTCCATGTGCAGAGGGATGGATTCGAGAAGTTTAGTGCCGCCGTCAACTGCTCGGACTGTGGCATACGATCGAGCGATGGAAAGGCAGCGCTGGAGCGAGCCGATCGAGTGAATTGCCGAGTGTATTCTGGTAATATTGAGCATCGGCGCAATGGTCTTGATTCCCTGATTAGCCCCGCCCACCAGCCAAGCACGAGTAGAATTCAAAGATAATTCGGCAGTGGGAACCCCGTGTGTGCCAATTTTATCCTTGAGGCGATGAATCTGAATATTGTTTGACAAAGGCGTCGGGAAGGACTGGAATCGAAGGGGAACTAGGAAAAGAGAGAGCGCGCCGGAACCGGACGCAGCATCTCCTGTACGTGCTAAGGCGACGGACAGGTTGCCTTCAGCAGCGCTGGAGAACCATTTGAACCCATCAAGCAGATACGCCGACCCCAGATCTGTAGGCAAGGTGGCGGTAGGAATCGCCGTCGTCTCGGTTCTCGAGACATCAGATCCACCAGTGCTCTAATCAGGGATTTTAAACCAGTGCCGCACAATGGACAAAGCGACCAACATACCTCGGTCATCCATTGCCCAGATATGTATGAAGTACCGGGGTCGCGGCTGCCCAATGGTGAATATTCACCCTAGGAGATTTAGAATCCGTGCACCTTATGAGCTTGGGAAGTATTTCTTCTTTCATTTTATCACTGCCAAACAGTTCAATGACTGAGATCGCACCCATATTAGTTTATAGGCACACTCGGTACAATATAACTCACGGCGAGCTGCGCCATCAGTCATACCTAACGGGCACATAATCTGGGGATACGGTGTGAGCCTTCGGATTTTCTTGGAACCCAATGACACGCACAACGTGAAAGTCTCCCGTCATCAGCATACACTTGGAGAACATGTAGACTCTGCTATACTCGTGGTGTTTTCGCTCATAGGCATTGCTGAGGTACCCTTCCTTTGTGGCTATAGTCTTGAGAGCCCCCCACCCTTCGGAAGTTTGCAAGAGATCAACACGTTCACCCCATGCATTATACTGTGTGAGAGTGGGAAGTTGAACTTTACTGGCTAGTGGCCGCACAACTGCCATAGAGTGAGCCCAAATTTGCGAACTCTGGAAGCCTCGAACGTACCATTGATGAGGTCGTGACCCAAGCGAGTGAGGTCCGGCTCGACTTCATCCAACACGCTAGATATTCGAAACCGCGGTTAGTTTGAATCCGAAGTCTGTACAAAAACGCACCTCTCTGGGAGGATCCTCTTCAATAGTGAAGGTAAGACCGGGTCTGCCAAATACGGGTGCTCATTTGGCGGGGGCGTCTACCAGAAAGCTTAGAGGAAACCGAAGGTCAGCCGGAATGCTTAACTGACTTGGTGAAAAATGTCCTCGACTCGCATTGATGCAGACGAGTGTAAGAAAAACGAGGAAGGTTCAGTGACTAGGTAGCGCTGGAGTGGGTGCCAGTCGGCGTTCCGGTTTGCAGACGCGCCGAACGGATCACGGACAGCGTCCCCTGGAAACCATTTTGTGCCGCAGGTGTGGTTTGCGGAATAATAAAACCGAACCAAGCGTCAGCAGCAAACCCTTGGAAATGTGATAGCCCCCGCCTCTGAGGGCCTCCTAGTACTTGCAGCGAAAATAATTTTACATCACTGTAGATGAGTTCAAGTAGAGATGCCTTTACTTGATCCGCGGGCTGAAACGCCTGCCGGGTGAGTCGCCGCCGACCGCCGACGCGACTTGAAACGCCGTTGACGGGTTTCTGAAGTGTATCTTGGTCTTCGTCGAACCGTGGTGACGGCGTGGTCGATGGTGGTTCGCATGACCGGCCCGCCGGCTTAGGCCAGTGATGCCATCACTGCGACGGCAAAAAATGCACTTGCGTTTCAACTCGCATGGTCTTTTTCCATGTCGCCTTTGCGGTGTCTTGGCGCACCTCGAGTCCTCGACTCATACGCCGGACAGCGCTCCGTTCGGTAAGAAATGTGTGCGGAATCAGGCTCCGACTCGTGACGGCCGGCCAGAAGCTTGGAGTCCGGTCAGACCGAACCCTGGAGTTGAATAAAACGGCACCGCTATGTGTCCTCAGCCACAAACACCCACAGAGCTGCTAAGCGCTTGCATCTACTACCCCTCGCACCCTTAAAATTTCACCATGAAGCGCAGCGTCTTCACCTTGAACCCCAGGTCCGACGGCCCATGTCCTTTCCATGTTGAAGCTGTTCAATACATCCCACACGAGTCTTCCGATAATGGCTTTACTTTGATCTTCCTCCACGCCATGAATCTGCACAAGGAAACATTTGAACCCATGCTGCTTCATCTACTCAAGCAGGCAACCGCTGTCAGAATCAAAGACGTTTGGTGCATTGGTGGGTGCCATCCACTCCAACACGAAGCCCGAAATTGAATTCTCGTAGAGAACCCGAACCATGGGCGAAGCGCTCGTATCAACCATGAGTTACTCTCAACACCCAAGTACCATGGACAATGTAATCGCCTAGTTACGCCAATCATGTTCAACGGTTGATCTTTAACAGGGACAGCTGCAGATTATTCTGGTGCCGTTCATTCATTTTTAACTTCAACCGTCCACGGCACGGATTTCGCCAAACGGAAACTGATTGGTGTCGCGCATTCCGCGGCGGCGGCTTCACTGTAAGTCCCGTCGAAACTCGAAAGCAGTCCTACTTATTTCCGTGGAATGTCCGTCAGTCTCTTGATTCAGGACGAGTGGCCTAAAATCAACTTTCATGGATTGATATTTCTGGATCCAGCAATTCTTCATGGTGGAAAAGAGTCTCGAAGCCTATGTGAACTCTTCGGGAACTGGGCCAAGTCGAAGCGCCACACGTGGGATAGTCGCGACGCGGCCTTGTCGCAGCTTTCCAGAACAGCGTTCAAGCGGTGGAAACCCTTAGGCGTAGAACTTTTCGTGGCAAGTCTCTCTCACTAAATGACACCCCTGAATATCCACCGGGCCCAGGAACACGCATTACGCACCGGCGTGGACGGTACCTATGTGACATTGACATGCTCGCCGGTCCAAGAAGCTGTACGTACCTGGATTGCTCCTTCTACATGAAGACTCACACGACATCTAGGCATTTTATTTATCTCCCGATACAGACTTGGTTGGCCGTCCATTCGAGATATTTACGCAACTCGCAGCGGCCGACAAACTGCCCATACACCTGATTATATGCATCAATGACGAATACAAGTGAGTCTTTGGAGTACCAACATTGGCTTCAAGTCATTCAATACTTATAAGGGGCAAAACCGACGAGATGAAGCAGCTTCAAATCCAACACGTCAGCGCGACGACAAAAGGCAGTGTACAAATCGTTGAGGGCGGGCACATGGTCAGTCCCTTTGCGATACCTCGTCATCGACTGAAAGATTGTGATGCATAGTTTCCGCAAACTGAACCTCTGCTCTGCACACGGGCAATTCTGCAAGCTTTGGAAAAGTTACAGTCGGGGGCCGGCACACGCCTTTAACTGATCAGTTTCAAACCCAAATATACCCAAGGAACATACGCGGAAGTTGATAAACCCTTATCGAGGGCGGAGGTTGGAAACGGGAAAGATCTAGGAAGATACGCAGCAATGTCTGAATTTATTCTCATAGCTCAACTATTGCCAGAGTCGCAGACGGTAAATCTAAGCACGGTCATCTGTGGAAGAATGGTCGCCCGTGATTGGACCGCGTGCAATTCTACAAGTGGAAAAGTTGCAGTGAGCAACGACCACTTCGAAGAGTTTCATTTCGCATATCTAACGAACACGAGTGAAGACAATATTTTCAAGTTGGTCTACTGATTGGCAGCAGCGGCTGAAACGCTGAGCTCGGCCGAAACTGTACTTCAACCTTGGGGAAATTGGCGATCTACAGATATTAAGCAGAAGATTTCAAGATTTCAATTCACGTAGGAATAGTCCGAATTACATCCAGACATCTAGAGGGGGGCGGCAATTTAACTCGCAAGATGGCTTGTTGCTCCCTCCTAAGTCTTCGGTTCCTGGGTTCCTTCAACAAATTCGATTCCGCCAGTGAGCCATTTGTGCGGAGTGTAACCCATTTATTTGGTATGCTTCGCTGCATGAATTGGTTACATTTGGGCGTGCTCGCTACAGCTGGGGAACTTTCAGGCCCTCGGCAAATATGCCGCGAATCAGACGATCCAACTTTCGGAAGATTGCCATGACTACCAGCCATGCGGCTTTCAATTTGGGATACTCGAAGAAGCATCATCGAAAACTTGAAGTACCAGTACCAGCGCAAACTAACTTCCGAATTCAAGCTCCCCCCTGGCGCTCTGACGAAAGTGCTGTGTTTCAGAGTCTCACCTCCACGACTTCCACGGGATCACCAAATTTCCGCATCAACCATCTTCAAACTAGATCAAACCGGAGTGACCGGCGACCGCGCGGTCAGGAGCAAGTCCGGTCAGACCGAACCTGGCATGAAATGCAAATAAAATGGCACCGTTATGTGTCTTCTCTCACAATCCCCAAGCACTTACACTCACTACTTCAACTTTTTCGCCATGAAACGCAGCGTATTCACCTTGAACCCCAGGCCCGACGGCACATGTCCTTTTTATGTTGAAGCTGTTCAATATATCCCACACGAGTCTTCCGACAATAGGGTGTTTCAGAATTAGATATTTCAGCCTCAACTTGAGCCTCAACTTGACCCCAACTTGGCCCCAACTTGAGCCAAGTTGGGGTTCAAGTTGGGCCCTTGTTTGTGAAACACCTAAGTAAATGATTTCGCGAAGTTGAGGCAGAGTTGACATTCGGGTATCAGAAAGATGTGATGCAGGCCCAATAAGCGAAGTTGGGGCACAAGTTGAGGCCCAAGTTGGGGCCAAGTTGGATGTCAAGTCGAGGTCCTATGCACGATTTGACATCCAACTTGGTTTTCGGCTCCAACTTGGTCCCCAACTTGATGCCAAGTTGGGGTCCAAGTTGAGGCTCAAGTTGAGGCTTAAATATCTAATTCTGAAACACCCTAATGGCTTTACTTTGGTCTTCCTCCACGCCATGAATCTGCATAAGGAAACATTTGAACCCATGCTGCTTCATCTGTTCAAGCAAACATCGACTCTCCGGATCAAAGACGTTTGGTACATTGGTGGGTGCCATCCACTCCAACATGAAGCCCGAAATTGAATTCTCGTAGAGAACCCGAACCATGGGCGAAGCGCTCGTATCAACCACGAGTTACTCTCAACCCCCAAATACCATGGACAATGTAATTGCCTAATTACGCCGTATGACGATGTTCAACTGTTGATCCTTCAACAGGGACAGCTGCAGATTATTCCCGTGCCGTTCATTCATTTTTAACTTCAACCGTCCACGGCACGGATTTCGCCAAACGGAAACTGATTGGTGTCGCGCATTCCGCGGCGGCCGCTTCACTGTAAGTCCCGTCGAAACTCGAAAGCAGAAAGCAGTCCTACTTATCTGCGCTGAATGTCCATCAGTCTCTTAATTCCGGACGAGTGGCCTAAAATCAGCTTTCATGGATTGATATTTCTGGATCCAGCAATTCTTTATGGTGGAAAAGAGTCTCAAATCCTGTGCGAACTCTTTGCGAACTGGGCCAAGTCGAAACCCCACACGTGGGATAGTCGCGACGCGACTTTGTCGCAGCTTTCCAGAACAGCATTCAAGCGGTGGGACCCTTTGGGTGTGGAACTCTTTGTGGCAAGTCTCTCCCACTAAATGACACCCCTGAATATCCACCGGGCTCAGGAACACGCATTACGCACCGGCACGAACGGTTCCTCTGTGACATTGGCATGCTCGCCGGTCCAAGAAGCAGTACGTACCGAAATTGTTAACCCTCCATGAGGACTCAAGGGGCATCTAGGCATTTTATCTCTTTCCTCATACAGATTTGGTTGGCCGTCCCTTCGAGATGTTTACGCAGCTCACAGCGGCCGAAAAACTGCCCATACACCTGATTATATGCCCAAATGACGAATACAAGTGAGTATATTGCAAGCACCGACATTGACCTTGAGCCGTTACACATTAAAAGTGGTAAAACCGCTGGGATGAAGCAGCTTCAAATCGAGCACGTCAACACCACGGCAAAAGGCAGTGTTCAAATCGTCGAGGGCGGGCACGTGGTCAGTCCCTCCGGTACCGCCAGTCGTTGGCTGAAAGATTATTATTTAGTTTCCGCAAACCGAACCTCTGCTGTGCGCACGGGCAATTCTGCAAGCGTTGGAAAAATTGCAGTCGGGAGTGGGTACACGGCTTTGATAGTCTTATAAACAATATCCACCTCGCTACGCCTTTGATCACCTTCTAGCATGGGCGAAGGTCGATACACCATGTTAAGACGATACACATTTTAGGATCTAGCAAGATACATAGTCTTTAATATGGCTGGAACGAACTTGGAACGAACACCTATAATCAATTGCCAAAGCCGCTGATGCACGGTCATTTGCATGAGGAATGGGGGATAATCAATGGTCCGTGATTGAACCACGGGCAAGTCTTCAAAGTGGAAAGTCTTCAAAGTGGAAAGATCGCCTAGTGAACCGACTTTCAATAGCAGAGAACAATGGCCGGTTGTCATGTTTGCGCGGCCGGTCCCAAGAACGCCGGGATAAGCCGAAACTTATTCAACCCTGGGGATTTTTGCCGCAGATACACACGTTGCGGAGGAAATGGAAAATCGAGCGGAGGATTTAGGAATCACGTAGGAATAGTTTAGAATACATCTAGACATCTACTTATAAGAACACATGCGGCGGCAGTCACAGCTTGGCTCGCGGGACGGCTCGTTGCTCCCGTAACAAACGACGTAGAATTTTCCCGCTGGGACTCTTCGGGATAACTTCGACAAATTCGATTCCGCCTGTGAGCCACTTGTACCGAGACTTCGTTGCCGAGACATGCTGAAATTTTTGGGGTGAGGACATGCGTACGTGCAATTTATCAACACCTCACCTTGAAAATACTGTCTTTGACCTTCTTCTGGGCCTGAGCATCGTTCTTCACTTCGGAAGCAGTCTGCGGCTGGAGAAGGATGAAAGCGCATGGAAGCTCCCCGGAAAAGTCGTCCGGAACTCCGATGACCGCTGCATCCGCGACATCGGCATGATCCAAGAGATGGCCTTCTAGCTCGGCAGGTGCGACTTGGAGGCCGTTTACCTTGATCAATTCCTGCGGGCGGCCAGTACGATGAGCTAAGAGCTTCGGACAGATATTTTGAATCACTTTGATTCGATCAACAATGAAGATGTTCCCTTCTTCGTCAAAATAGGCCTAAGAGAACCAGTTAGATTATCAAGCACTATTAGATAATGCACGAGTACCTCGTCGCCAGTACGCAGCCATCTGGGTTACATGAGTTAAGGAATACGTGCTTGTGGAAAACCTACCCATCCTCGATGTAGCTTTCATTTGTACTGTTGACGAGAAATGGAGTAGGTGAGTCGCTCGCTCAGACGTTCAAAAAGAACAAACATACGCTGCCGGATTCTTATAATACCCCAACGTCACTTGAGGGCCTTGTACATATAGTTCCCCCCGTTCTCCAGTAGAACCCAATGTCCCATCGCTTTTTACTATCTTGGCCAGAGTGCCGGGTATAAGTTTCCCTCCACTTCCCAAGACACCGACCTTGGGCGAAATGGGGAACTTGAGATCGTGTGAGCGACTTGCGGGCATAAACGAAGAAGGGAAACAAACTATGGACACAGCCGCACAGGTTTCCGTCATTCCTGCGCCTCGCTGGTCAACGAATGGTACTTCAACAGAGCTCGATGCATACCGTATCCCTGGCCAAAATGGATGCCTGGCAATACACGTAGCAAGTTGTGTGTGAGTTCGGCACTGATTGGTGCCGCACCAGCTATGCAGGTTCGAACGCTGGATAAGTCGTAGCGCTTTACAGCAGGATGCTTTGATTTGATCCAAAGTCAAAACCGATTTGAAAAGTTGCATTCGAGGTGTACCTTGCATATAAGAAGCAACATGGGCGGCACAAGCCTGGTTCCTCATATAGCGCGACTTGGCGATACTGTAAGATGCAGTACTCACATCAGGTTCGTTATCCGATAGCGTGCAATACTGTCAAGCATTTTCTCGAAATTGAAATGTTTAGTGACCACCAACGTCATCTAGAAGCCATTGCGTCGGGAAAAACGATAAGGTAATGACTTGACCCACCCGCGTGTAAAAAACGAAGTGAAGCTGCGCGGTAAATTCAGCAGAGTTTTGATCTAGAATAGAATGGCCTAACGTTCATAAGAAGTCCGTACATGTCTGGAGGTCGCAGTCAACATCGAGTCAGTGGAAAGAAGACGGGTGTGCTGACGGTACATTGGCAGAACTGGTGAATCGGTCGTCAGTGGAGGATGGCGAGAGTTGAAAATTCTTACCTCCGGAACATACATCCCCGGGCCTATGTCGCTTCTCTTCCCATCTTAGTTCAGGGTCGTATACTTGAGTGATCGCTTCTGCTTGCAATATGTTGACGATGACATTGTAGTGGGAAATGCAGACGGCCTGTGAAGCTTGGATTCAGGGCCATGTCTCGATTGAATGAGTTCTATGAACTTTCCTTCGGTAGGCCCGTTGTCCCTGATGAAAACGCCATGTATGCGACTTTTGTCTTTGCCTCACCGGGGGGGAGAGCCGGTTGAGAAAATGGCAGGAGGGTTTTTCCGTGGGCAACTAAAGAGCCAATGGTAGGAGGGTACTCCGAGGTCGGCCCCACGCTAGTATCCATCACAATCGTACCATACTTCGCCAATCCTGCGGATTTTGCTGCATCCTGGACAAGTGCAACTGATTCCTTTTGGACGATTATAACCGCGGGGACCGCGAGTCTGAATAGATGTGCTTGATATGAAGAGCATCGGCACTTACCTATGTTTGGAAGTCGGAAACGACGTACCCATCTCGTCGGCCGTGCTAGCTGGGTTCATAGGGCTGGGGTGCGGGGTTAGGGCCGAGAAATATGCGGTCATAAGTATGGCCATACGCGATGGTCCCCCCGAGACGGTGGACAGCCCAACAAGAGACTGGATAATCTGCATGCACATTAATGAGCGCTTGAATTGCGTATGTAGCTGGAGTATACCTATGTCGTTGCTACTGATTAAAGCCACTGCAAACGAATCAGCATACGGCGAGGCGTTATTGTGATACGAACGCTCACCAATGTCACCGGGGGCTATATAATTCCAGCCCAGTCAGGGTCACCGTCTCGGCGTCGAATCCGTCAAGTCGGAACTCACTGATTTGCACGTATCCCGGCTCATGGAGAGCAGCACAGAGGTAGCCTACTCTAGAGCGCACCTACAACGGGTCAACAACGTCGCAGAAATCATATCATTCAT
Organism: Mycena rosella; assembly: GCA_029378255.1. NCBI lineage: Eukaryota > Fungi > Basidiomycota > Agaricomycetes > Agaricales > Mycenaceae > Mycena > Mycena rosella. Next base: position 18,323 of record JARKIE010000407.1, on the reverse strand, counting down.
CGGCGGCTGACTTCGCTGAAGCGTATTCCGCGGCCAGTCGCGTCGTCGACAAAGCAGACCCAGTCCGGTTTGGCAGGATTGCTCGAGTCGGGTTGCAAAAACGGGTTGTCGAGCATAAATTCTGGAACCGTCAGAGAGTCCGCCGGCGCAGCCAAGCTACGACTCGATTGGTACACAGTCATTTGTTGTAAAAGGGATGGGAACAAGAAGAGTTTATGGTTTGGCGGCTAGCCCGACCCTTCCGTCTTTACGTGGCGAGAAGCGCCTGACGTGTGGGGAGAATTTAAAACAAGAGAGAGTCCGAAGCCGTCAATTAACTCCATTCCGCACGGAACCGCCCGCTTTACCGCATCCCTGCCAGTAAGCTGAGGCGGCAAAAACCCTGCTTGGGAGAAGTTCTTTGCGCGCGTATCGAGTAGCCACTGGCCGCCACTGGACTCACTGGGCTGCATCGCGGTCAACTGACGTGGGTCTGGAATCATGATTTCGGAACAATTCCGATTCGGCTCAATGGGGTCAAAGACGTGCGCGACGCTGTACTTACGGTACCTCCACTGCCAGCAGCGCGAGGCGAAGCGCGCGGGCGAGCCGGCGCAGCCCAGCCGCCTCGGAATCGTGCCCGTTCAGGTTAGACTCATTTATTATGAGAAAGTGCGATAACTGCGGACGACGAATGTAAGTATATAGTTGTGTAGAGAGAAACAACACCTCGACGTCCGCAATTAAAAATATGTCAGCCAGACTCCGTGATCCGACGCGCGTAAATTGTACACACCAGCCAGCACCAGCCCCACCGTTCGCTCGCGTAATACACCAACCCCAAGCACACACCTGGTTATAATTTAACCTGCACCCCGGCTCCCTCGCTCTCCATCTTCAACACGTCAAAAAGCGCCTCCGCGAGCCCCGCCGGATGCGTTTGCACTACCTGCATACGCCGTCCGTGAGCGGAATAAACACGCAACAACGGAAGGACGCACTAGATGGCCGGCGCCGGGCACGCACGCGAGCGACGCGAGGTTGTGTGCGCCGCCCACCGCGTTGTCGAGGAAGTCGTCCTTGACCGCGCGGGACCTAGCGTAGCGCAGACGAAATCGACGTGAGCGGTTTACGACATGTCCATATGTAGGTGGGGGTAGCGCACAGATAGTCGTCCACAGCGCCCTGGATGAAGTGCGTCGGGAAGCGCTTGACGACGAGGCGCATGAGGTGATAGGCGACGGCGCTCGCGAGGCTGTCGCGGTACGTTGCCTGCGCCGCGTCAGCGGGAAGTAGCGTTTAACGGGGAGGAGTTCCTCGCGCACCGTCTCCTGCAATCGAGTGCACTTGAGCGTCACGCCCTCCGTGTCCGTGTCGGGGTACTCGAGTGTGGGGAGCGGCCGCAGACCCGCTTCCTGGGAGAACGTTCAGGGTTATCAATTGATAATTGAAGTAGATCGAGTCTCGGGCTGACCACGAATATCCTTAGGACGCGGTCGTCCCACGCGCGCCAGGGAGGGCGGGCCTTGAGCAGGCGGTATGCATCCGCGCGCGAGGGCCACACGTCGCGCCGGTGCGCAGAGCCGTCCGTGAGGAACTTCATGAGCGCCGGGACGGCCTGCGGGTTTATGCCCATCATCTCCACCATTACGAGGAAGGCGGGCGCGAGGGCGGGCTGGTAGGTCAGCGCGAGGATGCTGCAGCGGTCAAAGGATTAACAATGCGCGAATCGAAATGAGGGAGATGAGGAATCACATGGCGGGGCAGGACATGGAGTGCCCGACGAGGACGAGGCGGCGGGTGCGGAAATCGACGTCGACGCCGGTGCCCAGACCTGCGAGGAACGCGTGCAGGCCGCGCGCGTACTCTTGCCATCCGACTGGGCGTATATTTCAGAGGATTCCCAAGTATCCGAATGCATGCACGCACACACCGGCTCGTCGTCGTACCCGTCCCGCAGCGCGTGCTCATTGAGAACTGCCGCATCCCCGTGGTTCGGCGCGTCGATGGACCACACTTCCCTGATTTTTGGGCCTGCCGCGCCCCCGAGGCGCGCGTAGAGCTCCGCAATCGTCGGCTCGTACAGCTCCTTGTGGAACCCCGTCCCATGCGTGAAAACGAGAGTAAGCGCGTCGGGGTCGTTCAGGTGCGGCGAGGACGGGTCCCAATAGCGTTTTACAGAAAGGAGGAGCGGGTAGCGCGGACGGGGGTTAAAGGTGTAGGATTTCGAGGCCAAGAGAGACATGGGAGAGCGACTTACTGATTCCCGGGGAAGGACGCCGTATTTAGCTGCGCGGCGTCTTCGACGGATTTCTTGAGAGTCCGATCTGTCGTCACTGGAGGAGACTGATGCCGCCGAGACTACTGGATGGAGTTGAGACAAGGCTCGGGCATCGGCGAGTGCCACAGGGCCGCGTAGTAAACTTGCATCTGTCTTGCGCTTATTGAATATTGACTCTGAGCCTCGCCGTGGACGCTGCTTGAATCGATTAAAAACTTGAGGACTGCGGAGAGAATCTGTCTCCCAATTGTCGCCGAAGGAGTCTCCAGAGACAGAGTAGATAATTGTGCTTTTGTAGACGATCACGGTGGTAAGAGCAAAGGAGCGATCACGATTCACGCTTGCATCTGACCACCATGTTCTCCCCCTTTGAGCTCCCTTCTGGCATCCTCCTGCTCGTAACAGACCAGCTCTCCTCTCCTGCAGACTTCGTCCTCCACCGCGCCCTTGCCGAACAGCTCAAATCCCCAAAGTCTACCTCTGAATCGAAGCACGCGATCGTTCTCTCTGTCTCAGAACACCTCGCCCGCTGGAAAGCCATCGCCGCGAAATCTGTATGTATGTCCCGGGCCCCAGCGGCAAGAGCGCGTCCTCACGCGCGTAGAACGTGCACCTCGACCAGCACGCGTCATTTCTCTTTCTCGACGTCCTCGGCCTCGCTCGCGCCGGTGAACCCGCGACACTACGCCCCGTCCTCGACGCTGTGGTGGCCGCGCTGAAGCCCGACAAGGACACGCTCGTAATTCTGGATGACCTCGCCGCGCTCGAGTGGCTCGGCATCGCCTCTGTACTGGACCTCACGCGCTTTGTCCGCGCCCTCCACGCTGCGTGCCGTGCCGTGCGTCTCTCGCGCTTTCCCTGCCGCACGCGCTGAATGCCAGGTCCAGCGGAACGCGACGCTTCTCATCCGGCACCACGTCCTCGCGCCCGAACCGGACGACGCGCTCCGCGCGCTGCGCGAGCAATGCACGTTTCACATGGAGGTCCTCCCGCTCGCAAGCGGGCGCAGCGGGGCCGTCAGCGGTCAGGTATGTCTATGTGTTTATGTACGACGGCTGTTTGAATTCGGGGCTAGGTGGCCCTGCACGCGGGACCCGGGGTGTCGCGCGGGAGCGTGCGGCTGCTGCCCAGGAGTGCAGCACTGCAATACAAGCTCACGGAAGGGGGCGCAGTATTTTTCGAGCGCGGGACGGGCGCGGGGGTCCTGTAGGCGCAGCCAAAAAAAATTGTACATGGCAATTCCTACTTAGAATGAACTCAATCAAATCGGAAGCAGGTCCGACGCTAGGAGCAGGAGATAGCCAAAGGCGAGGGTCAGTCAAGTCTAAACGGATCGCCCAGGGAAATATATCTTCTCCATAATGTATCGTACACTAATCCCACGCGCGGGACGCCCGAAGCATTCCATGTAATGTATGTAGCATAGAGGTGCATATAACATGAGGACGACAGACTAGCGCTATCTTTTGACACCAGCGCCGCAAGACGCGACGATCCACCCAGACACCACTCAAAGCTTGCCAATAGTGGCAGCCGAGATGCTCTGGCCCGACGCCTTGGCGCGCTTGCGCAGCATTTGCGTCGATTTGTTCCCGCGCAGCCCTCCACCCCACTGCCTCCGCTGGTCCTCGTACTTGTCGGAGCTGGCACGCGATGAGCGACACGATCCACAAAAAGAAAGACGGGACGCACAAGTTGGCCTTGGCCGCGCTCACGATCGTCGCGAGCTCGCGCGTGTCCTCACTCTTGACGTCCTGCAGCGCGAGCACCGCGGCGGTCTTCTTGTGCACGACCGTCCCGAGGCGCGCCTTGCCCTTGACGATCACGTACGGGACGCCCATCTTGCGGCACAGCGCGGGCAGGAAGACGACGAGCTCGATGGGGTCGACGTCGTGCGCAATGACGACGAGCGACGCCTTCTTGGCCTCGATGAGCGCGACGGTGTGGTTTAGGCCGAACTTGACGAAGAGGGGCTTCTTCGAGTCCTGCGGGCGCGAGTCTTAGTGATGATGAAACAAACATGAGATGGGCGAACACACCTTGGTCGACGCGTCCTTGTTCTCGGCGGCGGCGGCGGCGGTCGCCTCGAGACGGGTCTTCTTCTCAAGCTTGGTCTCGGGGCGGTACTTGTTGAGCAGCTTGAACAGCTGGGTAGCGGTGTTCTTGTCGAGGGTGTGCGCGAACTGGGCGATGGCGGGGGGGACCTTGAGGCGCTGGTGGAGGATGACCTTCTGGCGCTGGAGGCGGATGTACTCGGGCCACTTGACGAAGCGCGTCAGGTCGGTCTGGGGCTGGATGTCCTGGCCTGGGGACGAGTCAGAGTCGGCGTGGGCGTCGTCGCACACCGCAGAACCACGCACCGATACCGAAGTTCTTCGGCGCCGACTCGAAAAGGGGGTTCTTCTTGGTCTTGGTGGGCTTGCTGGCGCCAAACGGCGCGGGCGCGGGCTTCTTTCCGGCGGTCTTGGTGGCCTTGGGCTGGTCATTGAGACGGGTCAGCGCTGCGGCTTAAACGAGTTCAAGCCGCAGGCGCCCCGGAGCTCTAGCGCCCGCACGGGTGTGCGGGCCCAGCATACACGCACGTCCTCACCGCCCGAAGGCAGGCTCGGTGCGGTAAAAGAACGTCTCCATGAAGGAGGGTGGTTCGCTGGCGGGTTCTGCATTCCTCTATCAGCGAAAAGCGAAAACGGTATCCACAAAGAGGACTTGCCATCCAGCTCAGATTGCGGCGCGAGGAGAGCGTATGAACCCTGCAGAGGGAGCATTGGGGCGCGCGGCGACGGGGCTTACCATTTTGGCGAGTGTCTTGAGGGTGGGCGAGGTGGGAGAGAAAGAGGATGAAAAACGCGATTTATGTCAAAAAAATTCGCTGGGAACCGACGGAACCGATCGGAACCGCGCACAGCCACCTCCGCTCGGTGCCGATTTTTCAACTTGCTGGGAGAGTTCGAGAGTCAAGCATCAGCAAGTCCGACCAATACCGCGGGGCCGACAAGTGTTGAATATTAACGTCGACCCGGAATCATGTTGCGTTTTACGACTGTGAGCTCGCGGGACCGAGAACGTGCAATCAACTTGGATAATGATTTGTGCGTATGTATTCTTGGAAAACGATCTATGTGTGAGTGCGGGAATGACCCGACAAGAATAAAATGAAAAAGGAGATTTAACTTGTTTTGGTTGACCCGCACAATAAAGTGCGGGACCCGCGGGAAGGGGAACACGAGGACGAAGCAATAGTGCTCCAACCTAAAAAACCTCACCCGGAACGACTCTTAATCTAAAGAGGCTTATGCGATGCTGCGGCTCTGATAATAATCGGGAAGACGACCGGTCAAGGTAAAACAAAGACCACGAAGATGAACAAGCGTATAGCCACCAGGGGGAGACAAAAGAATGGCGCAAGAATCCGCCGCAGACACGAGACGAGGCCACTCGGACGAGAAACCAAGCTAGGAACCAACGAAGATAACCGAGAGCAACCCGAGAAATAAACAATCCCACTGGCAGGAGATATATTCAAGAGACCGCGAGCTAAGCGAAACCAAACCAGATCGAAAGACAGAAACGACTACCTCGTTAAGAGAAGATGGGGCATATGTACAGAACCAAAACAACATAGACGCCCAGCCAAGGTAAAAGCACAAGGACTAACAGGCGTAGAGACCAGGCAGCAAATAAATTGCAGAAGTGCCTCGAGACTGCGTGGACATCGATTGGGCCTCAGATTTGCCTCCTGGTCGACGACTCTCGGATGGTTGATTTCAGACTCAGGACTCAACTTGAAGTCAAACTCGTGCTTTTATTCGTCCGAGCCCAGTTCGTACTTGCACATATCTCTGGATCCTCCGACCCAGCCTAAACCCAGGCCGGAAGAATGTCATGCAAAGTACCTCACTCTTGGATGGTTGATTTCGGACTCGGGACTCAACTTGAAGTTAAACTCGTGCTTTTACTCGTCCGAGCCCAGTTCGTACTTGCACATAAATTGAATGTCTCTGGATCCTCCGACCCAGCCTAGACCAAGGCCGGAAGAATATCATGCAAAGAGATAAGCAGCAAGAAATATAGCACAGCGTTGATCGAGTCGATAAGCATCAAGAAATATCAGAGCAGAATTCGGCGATTTCTAGTCTCCACACCAACCTCTTTCTGTAAATGAGTTAATGGAATCCACAGGAAATGGTATCTTTGTCACCTACCATGTTCAGGCTGGTGTCGTGCTCAGATCGAGAGTCGCCCTCTCCAAAACAGCCTTCCCACCACTAACACGAAAATGATAGGACCCCCTCATCGCAGGCGGCGAAAAGCTCAAATCGAAATCCTCCGCATCCCAGAATTCGACACTATCCGCCAGGAGGAAGATCTCGATGCATGCGAGCTGCGGTAGGGATGGCAAGAAAGCGCCGAATTGCTCTATGTAATCGCTGGGCGGGAACATCTTCTGAACAGGCATGTTTCTTGGGTCATTGTCCGATTCGCCGGCACTGTCCGACTCGCCGGCACTGTCCGACTCGCCGCCACTGTCCAACTCGCCGCCACTGTCCGACTCGCCGCCACTGTCCGACTCGCCGCCACTGTCCGATTCGTTGTTATCGTTCCATATGTCGTTACCCTCCGATTCGTCGTTGATCCGGTACTGTTCTATACGAAGACTCTGGAGCTTCGTCAACAAAATCAAGCTCTCCCGATATTCTGGCTGTTCGGTTGTCAGTAAACTAAGGCTATGACATGATTTTGCTCTGTACTCACTATCCGTGCAGTGCTGATGCAGATATCAAGATGAGTGAGGTTGGGGAATGCTGATACCAGCTGCGCAAGCGATGCGGGACACAATTCGTCCTTCATTTTGACCACATCGCCATCAGCATCAAGAGCTTCCACGTGGAGTTTCGTTAGGGACAAATGAGTTGGCAGCGGAACGATGCGAAATTCGGGGAATTCATAGCGGCTCCGTTGGACGAATTTAAGAGCTAGCTCATGTAGTAGCCGTGGGCGAGCACATACTACTGCGGCATCTTCAATTAGGCCTTTGAATGAGCGAAGATGAGGCAAAAATGAGAGATCATTCTTGAGTTTTGTTCCAGGCACGTTTAGCGTCAAGTGCAAGAGCTGTGGGTTAGAATCCAAGAAGGGGAAGAAGTCTGTGGGTGCCGGAGAGTCCGGATCCCTGAACTCTTTGTCGGCTGGATCCACATTTACGGAAAGGTTCAGGGTCGCTAGGGCGGGAAGGTGGACCCGGTTTATATCGGCCACGAGTTCACTGTATCCGTTCCATGGACAATATATGTATCCAAAGTCGTGCATGGGAATTCGGAGACTCAAATGGAAAGTGTGGAGAAGAGGGGAAGAAGACGGCAGCATTTGCATGGCTTCTGCAAGTCTGTAGCACAGTTTGTCGCCGATTTCACCGTAGTTTTCTTCTATTAGCAAAGCCCATTTAGCGCACACTCGGACCACTTGCGATTGCGAGAGTGGAAACCTACTCTTCTCATGGACACTAAGATCGAGATCGAGGCCTAGCACTTCGAGCCCTCGGATTTGAACAAACTATGCCTTTGTCAACTGGGAAATTAAGGAAACCACATTACTCACATTGAAGTTGGCGTTAAGCCCTGAAGAGGAGACGACGAGTTCTTTTACATTCGGAAAGTTCCCCGGAGCTCCGAGAATTTTGCCCAGCTCGTCTATACCAGCCGCCAAATTCCAATGTAAAGCGCGTAACACTGATCGTCCTGTGGGTGAGCCCAGCGCGAGCATGCTAAGCGCTTTATTAGAAGCCGGAGTTCTAGCCTTGATTGTTTGCGCATTCGGAAACCGGCCGTCGTCCGTCAAACGCAGCTGGCGGATTAGTGTCGCTGGATGCAATTTCCAGGCGACTGTCGGTCCGTCGCTCAGGAGTTGAATTAGCCGAGAAGATTGGGAGGCGGTAAGCGGAGGATCGATGAGGTTGGAATAGAGAAGAACTGAGAATACAGAGTAGAATGCATGGGAGAGTGAGCAGAGGCGGGCCACTGATTGACGGGACGAAAGGCGCGCGATGTTCTCCCAGAGTTCAAGAGGCACATCTAAGATATTATAGGACAGGTCGGGGGACTGTTTTGTGCTTCTGGACGCGAGATTTAGTGTGCTATTTGGTAGTCCTGTCCAAATCGCCCTCGGAGGTGATAAACGCCACGTACCGCTTCGTGAGACTGCCTCCGGCACCCTGGGCATTCAATATCAGACACAGGAGTCCCAAAACAAATCGTAGACAGCACCTTTACTTTTTCCATCGATTGCAGGACAAGAACGGCTTTTGTTTGTGTTGCCAAACATCGCGCTCCTTCAAGTTTGGATCCAAACAGGGACAAGCGCGACCTCTCGAACTCCGGGATGAAAATCTCGGAAATAGTAAGGGGCATTGTATCGCTTCTCGGAGGACCCCAATTGAATGCGGAAGATGTCGATTGGGCCTCAGAGTTACATCACTCTTGGATGGTTGATTTCGGACTCGGGACTCAACTTGAAGTTAAACTCGTGCTTTTACTCGTCCGAGCCCAGTTCGTACTTGCACATGAATTGAATGTCTCTGGATCCTCCGACCCAGCTTAAACCAAGGCCGGAAGAATATCATGCAAAGAGATAAGCAGCAAGAAATATAGTACAGCATTGATCGAGTCGATAAGCATCAAGGAATATCAGAGCAGAATTCGGCGATTTCTAGTCTCCACACCAACCTCTTTCTGTAAATGAGTCAATGGAATCCACAGGAAATGGTATCTTTGTCACCTACCATGTTCAGGCTGGTGTCGTGCTCAGATCGAGAGTCGCCCTCTCCAAAACAGCCTTCCCGCCATTGACACGAAAATGATAGGACCCCCTCATCGCAGGCGGCGAAAAGATCAAATCAAAATCCTCCTCATCCCAGAATTCGACACTATTCGCCAGGAGGAAGATCTCGATGCATGCGAGCTGTGGCAGGGATGGCAAGAAAGCGTCGAATTGCTCTATGTAGTCGCTGGGCGGGAACATCTTCTGGACAGGCATGGTTCTTGGTTCACCGTCCGATTCGTCCGATTCGTTGTTATCGTTCCATATGTCGTTACCCACCGATTCGTCGTTGATCCGGTACTGTTCTATACGAAGACTCTGGAGTTTCGTCAACAAAATCAAGCTCTCGCGATATTCTAGCTGTTCGGTTGTCAGTAAACCAAGGCTATAACGTGATTTTGCTCTGTACTCACTATCCGTACAGTGCTGATGCAGATATCGAGATGAGTGAGGTTGGGGAATGCTGATACCAACTGCGCAAGCGATGCGGGACACAATTCGTCCTTCATTTTGACCACATCGCCGTCAGCACCAAGAGCTTCCACGTGGAGTTTCGTTAGGGACAAATGAGTTGGCAGCGGAACGATGCGAAATTTGGGGAAATCATAGCGGCTCCGTTGGACGAATTTGAGGGCTAGCTCATCCAGTAGCCGTGGGCGAGCACATACTACTGCGGCATGTTTAATTAAGCCTTTGAACGAGCGGAGATGAGGCAAAAATGAGAGATCATTCTTGAGCTTTGTTCCAGGCACGTCTAACGTCAAGTGCAAGAGCTGTGGGTTAGAATCCAAGAAGGGGAAGAAGTCTGTGGGTGCCGGAGAGGGATTCCTGAACTTTTCGTCGGCTGGATCCAGATTTACGGAAAGGTCCAGGGTTACGAGGGCGGGAAGGTGGACCCGGTTTATATCGGCCACGAGTTCACGGTATCCGCTCCATGGACAATATATGTATACCCCGTCGTGCATGGGAATTCGGAGACTCAAATGGAAAGTGTGGAGAAGAGGGGAAGAAGACGGCAGCATTTGCATGGCTTCTGCAAGTCTGTAGCACAGTTTGTTGCCGATTTCACCGTAGTCTTCGTCTATTGGAAAAGCCCATTTAGCGCACACTCGGACCACTTGCGATTACGAGTGGAAAACCTACTCATCTCATGAGGCCTAGCACTTCGAGCCCTCGGATTTGAACAAACTATACCTTTGTCAACTGGGAAATTAAGAAAACCACATGAAACTCACATTGAAGTTGGTGTTCAACCCTTTAGAGGAGACGACGAGTTCTTTTACATTTGGAAAGTTCCCTGGCGCTCCGAGAATTTTGCCCAGCTCGTCTATACCAGCCGCCAAATTCCAATGTAAAGCGCGTAACACTGATCCTCTCGCAGGTGAGCTCAGCGCGAGCGTACTGAGAGCCTTGCTCGAAGCCGGAGTTTCAGCCTTGATCGTCTGCGAATTAGGAAACCCGTCGGCCGTCAAACGCAGCTTGCGGATTAGTGTCGCTGGATGCGGTTTCCAGGCGGCTGCTGGTCCGTCGCTCAGGAGTTGGATGAGCCGGGAAGATTGGGAGGCGGTAAGCGGAGGATCGATGAGGTTGGAATAGAGAAGAACTGTCACAGTCAAGGCTTGCGTCCAACTCTACAAGAGAGTGGATTGGGAGGTGCAAGTGATCTCGAAAAGATGATCGAATAAAAGACTAAAGAACTACAAGTGAATAGCTACTCTACTTATACTGTTTGTCGAACCGTGTGAACTTAAGTAGCTAAGTATATAATACAATGAGGTTACCAGGCGAATCGTGATTGGAGACGTCAAGTGTCAAGTGTCAATACTAAATATAGTTCATGGAAACGACTATTGTGTTCCGATTATTGTGTTCCGTTGCCGTGTGATCTTTAGCCAGCAAAGTCCTCCCACGTTATGCCATCGGCGTGAAGCGCTCGTGCAACAAGCGCTGGGGTCACGTGCTCATCGATCGGTGTTGGAGCGATTAGATTGGAGTCAAATCGTGACATTACCCCCCCTCTAGACTCAACGTCCTCGTTGATTTCGATGAAGACATTGGTTTCGGGAATAAATAGTTTTTTCGTCAAGTATTGTTGCGACTCCTCGCGGTGTTTGTATCTTTTGATTAAATAGTCCCAATGTCCGGCCGGCAGGACTGGGACAGCGCGAATATAGATCCCGTGATCCTTGTTGTATTTATCAAGGATTTTCTTGGCGTTCGTCAAGTGACGCCGTGGTTCCCACGTCCTCTCCCCAGGAGGGTAATTTTTCCACTTTATTAAATACTGGAAGCCCTTTCCACGCTTGCGGTGCTTCAAAATCTCCTCCACCTCGTACTCCTCGTGACCCTGCACGATCTGCGGCGCCGGCCGTTCCTCTCTCCGATGTGTCGGTGGCTCGACATAAGGCGTCAGCAGTGCCTCATTGAAACCGGATGTGACTTGTCCGTTTCAGGCAACCTGAGCCGATATGCCGAGGCCCCGACTTTCCCTAGAATCTCGTAAGGCCCCAGCCTTCTATCGTCGAGCTTCTTAGTCGGACGATCCGTGGTGATGTCTTTGGCCTCCAGCCACACCTTATCGCCGACTTTGAAATCAGGCGCCTGGCGCCTATGAATATTATAATATTTTTTCATTGTTTTCTGGGTTTTTTCCAGCGCAGCCGCTGCCTCGTCACGGATCTTTTTCATTTTCTCGGCAAAGTCGTTCGCGGCCTCGTTGCGCGACTCGACTGCATTTTCTATCCCCTTCCAGGGGTGGTATCCGGTGTTCACAAAGAACGGCGACATGCTCGTCGACGAGCTTTGTTTGTCATTGTGAGTGAACTCGGCCAAAGCGAGCCACTCTGCCCAGTCCGACTGCCGATAATTTACGAACACGCGGAGGTATTTTTCGATCTCCTGGTTCATGCGTTCCGTCTGTCCATCAGTGATCGGATGGAAGGCGGTGCTCGGGTTCATTTCTATCCCAAGTAGCCGGTTGAGCTCTCGCATGAAACCGGAAACGTATCTCGGATCCCGGTCCGAGATAATCTTCCGTGGCACGCCGTGATATCTAATCACGCGATCCCGGGTCAACCGGGCCATTCCCTCGGAGGTCAACTCCATGTTCGTGGGTTCAGCATGGATCATCTTCGAGAATGTATCCACCCAAACTTGAATAGCGTTAAAGCCGTTGCTGAACGGCAACGGCCCGATGAGATCCTCCGATATGATCTGCCAAGGTCCTTCTGCAATCTTGTGCGGGTTCAGCTTCCCTTGCTGATATCGGTGGATACGTGTCCTCTGGCACGCTTCGCATTCCTTGATATAAATAGAAACCTGGTTGCCGAGCCTCGGCCACCAGTAGTTTCGCTCTATTAACTCCTGCGTTCGGTTTTCCCCTGGATGGCCGAGCAGGGCCGAGTCATGATGTAGACCAATAATTTTATTTCTAAGTTCCTCATTGCGAGGAACATAAATCAGACCGTTATAATAAATAAGGTCGTCGATCTTCTCCCATCCCGGGAGGTTTTTCTCAAGCGCTAGCTTGACGCTTTTGTCCACGTGCTTTGTAGCCTTGATTTGTGACATAATCTCGGCCTCCGGTCCTTCCATTGTGATCTCCTGAGATCGGAAGTACTCCGGTTTGAGAAGGACGACATTCTCGTTGTCGTTCTTCCCTTGATCGTGGTCCGCCCGGCGGGATAATAAATCGGCTTTTTTGTTGAGGGCGCCGGCCCGGTGCGACAATGTGAAGTCGTATTCGGATAGTTCCACTATCCATCGTGCTTGCCGCCTGTTCACCTTCTGCGGACTTTTAAAATACTGGAGGTTCTGATGGTCTGTCAGAATCTCGAACGTCTCCCGTGCGCCCATCAAGAGCGATCGCCACTCCTCGAGTGCGAGCATGATCGCGAGCATCTCTTTGTCGTAGATCTCGTAGTTGCGCTCCGTCTCATTGAGGCCGTGGGATTGGAACGCCACCGGGCGCCACCCCCCCTCTTGCTCCTGACTGAGCACAGCTCCCGTCGCTCCCTCCGACGCGTCGGCTTCCAGCCGGAATTTCCCGTGATCCGTGGGAAGCGCCAAGACCGCGTCTTCGGCAATCCGGTCCTTAAGCTTCTGGAACGCGGATTTTTGTTCCTCTCCCCAGGAGAAGCCTTCTTTTCCGGTAAGCCGCGTAAGCGGCTTGCTACCTCGCTGTAGCCACGCACGAATCTCCGATAGAAGTTCGTGAATCCCAAAAACGCCTGCACCTGCTTGAGGTTCTTGGGTTCAGGCCACTCGGTGATGCCACGGATCTTAACAGGATCCATGCGCATCGAGTTGTGGCCAATAATAACGCCGAGATACTCGATCTCGGACTTCTCGAAGTCGCATTTCTGGGGTTTTAGGAATAATTGATTTTCCTGGAGTATATCTAATACTCGTTTAACAATAATACGGTGCTCCTCCAGGGTGTCCGTGAAGATAAGGATATCGTCGAGGTAGACAATGACTTTTCCCTCGTTTATGAGCTCGCGAAGGATGTCGTTCATCATTGTTTGGAAAGTGGCGGGCGAATTGGTAAGCCCGAAGAACATGACCAGCGGTTCGAACAAGCCGCGATTGGTCCGGAATGCTGCCTTCCACTCATCTCCCTCTTTGATTCGAATATTATTATATCCCCACCGAATATCCAATTTGGTGAAGATCTTTGCACCTCGAAGCTTGTGTACTAGCTCCGAAATAAGCGGTAAGGGATAACGATTCTTGATCGTCATCTCGTTTAATTTACGGTAATCCTGTACCGGTCGAAGGCTTCCATCCTTCTTTTTAATAAAAAAGAACGCCGAGGCCATCGGCGACTTGGACGGCCGGATGCGTCCCGATTGCAAGTTCTCCTCCAGGAACTTGGTCAACTCCCCCTGCTCGTTCACCGACAACGGGTAAATCTTGCAATCTACAGCCTTTGATCCTGGCTTGAGTTCGATGGCATGATCCCATGGACGCTTCTCCGGCAGTTTGTCAAACGACTCCTTGGCGAACACCTTGATGTATTCGCGATACTGCTCCGGGACGGCGTCTTCCGTCATCTTCTGCTTCTCCACATATGCCTTCTCCGCCATCTGCTGAGCCTGCGTCCCCTTCATGCGCAAGTCCACGTGTTCCGCGAAATCAACCATCAAGATTGATTCGCCCTCCTCGAGGGGTTCTTTTTCACACCCTTCGGCAGCTTCGTTGCCGGTCATGTTGCACTCCGGAGGGCAACGGTTGAATTTAATTGTCTGGCCTCGCCAGTCGATTGTGGGGTTGTGTTTAAACAACCAGTCATAACCAATAAACATTCTGGCCTTCCCGAGGCCCGTGACAAGGAACCGCATCCGTTCTTGATGCGCTCCGATTCCCATGATCAACTCAGCGTAATGAGTGATCCGTCCGCCCACATTCTCGGAGCCATCTGCATTCCGAGCAATGATCTTCTGATCAAGCTCCTTGAGCTCGAAGCCCTCGGCCTTGGCGTAGGCCCGGTCAATACACGTGGTAGTGCATCCGTTGTCCAACAACGCCTTGATCCGGCGTGTTTTCCCTGTGTCGAGTGACGTCAACTCGACTGGAACCAGCATCTCGTGCTTGCTCCGTTGCTTCTGGAACTCCCGGAGCTCCTGTGACAGGTGATCTTCGTTGATCCCCATCGCACGTCGTGCGAGCCACTTCGCGGCTTCAAGCTTCTTAAGCCCGAACGGAATCCGCGTGTGCTCCGGTGCTTTCGGCACCTCTGGCGCTTCCTCCTCTTTCGAGGATTGAGCCATCGCAGCTGAGCTGCCCTTTTTCTCCGCACTATTTTTCTCACTGGTTTGGGTTCCAGGGGCCTTTTTGTTCTGAACGGTTTTTGATAAGGTACATATTTTTTGGGGTTTTTCTACAGACTCTACTACTTTATTGTTCTTAGTACGTAAAGCGGTGCGTTTCTCTATATATTTTACAAATTCATTCTCGGAAATTGGGTCTACAGAAAGTACAGTGTATTTATTGTTCATAATGTTCGTGGGGAAGGGGGCGCCGGGTCGGCCATGACCGGGGCCCTCTTTAAAAATCCTGGCCGTATTTGGCCCGCGCTTGTTCAAAAAGGAATTTAAAGTCCTCCTTGGACATATCGTCAGTCCGCAACGAGCGGACATTGATCTTTCCGCGCTCCCGGCGCGGTTTCGGGCACTCCCGTGCCATGTGGCCCTCCTGACCACAGTTGTAACACTTGAAGGCCGAGGCCTTCGTCTTGGACGCATCAACGTCCATCGGCACTGGCACCCCGGGCGCCGGTTTGTGCGCCAAGTACGGTGCGCTCCCCTTGGTATTACCGGCAGGGGCAGCCGGGATCTTTGCCGGGACCCAAAAGTGGGTGCCGGTCTTCTGCTGTGCCTGGCGCAGCTTGTTCCGCTCGAGGATGCGATTGATGGTCATCATCCTCTTTTTCAACCCGGAGTAATTCTCCGGGATTTCGATTCCACCAGCGTAAAGCTGGTCTCGGACTTCCTGGCTGACCAGGTTCTCCAGGTTCTCGCACAGGAACCGGTCGTGGTCCCCGTACTGGTTCTGCGGGCTGTATCCCGCTTCCTCGGCATTCAACTCGAAGGCCTGGATGAAGTCGCCTAAGGACGACTTCCCTTGCCTCGTGGTGGTGAGGCGAATGTAGGCCAGCTGGCTCACATTCTGGTCCTTGAAGGTCCCCGCTAGGGCCTCCAAAAACATCTTGAGTGTGTAGCCTTTCGGCAACACCTCATCTCCGAACTGGTCCTCCCTGAGGACTGTCCTGCGCCAGTTGCGCGCCCAAATGGATGCGGGGCAGGCGCTGCCATCGCTGCTGCCAAGCAGCGAGATCGTGAAGGCGATCTTCGCCTTCTGGGAGGGGAACTCCTCGCCGTAGGCCCACATGTAATTCTTGAGGGCCTCAATCCAAGTGTTCCACTTGGATTTGTCGTTGCCGTCAAAGATGAACGGCGTCTTGGCGAGGGTGATTTTTGAGGAACCAGTCCTCGGGGTGGGAGACGTGAAGTGGATGGGGGCGGCGGGTCTCGAGGGCATCCCGTAGACAGGGGAGCCTTGTTCAGGGGTTTGCGGCAATGGCCGCGGCGGTGATGCCGGGTAATCGGCTGGTTGGTCCGTCATCGGGACCGGCTGCCCTGTGGGATACACAAGGCGGGGTGATGGGGATCCGGCATTGCTGGACATGGCGGCGGGATCCGGGAAGCTGTGGAACAGCTGGGATGCGGTTGGTGGTGCGAGCGACTGCTCGACTTCGGATTCGGACGGGGTAAGGGATGGTAGCGGCGCAGGAAGTGCGCGAGGGATGACAATGGGATTTAGGGGAGCGGGGTGTCTGGGGTTGCGATAAACTCGCGGCGAGTCGATGTGTAACGGCGTCGAATGGAACGGGTTGGGTGAGCGGAGCGAAGGCGGGAGTCGGGGTAGGTCGTATAGCGAAGTAGTCGCTGGTGGTGGTGGGGATGGGCTGGGTGAGCCCGAGGGTGCGCGAAACGTCGCGGCTTGTTCGATTCCGCACGAGGCGGGTGGTGGGGTTCGAAGCGGTCTCTTGCGAATAGAACTATCCCGGGTCTTCTACGACACCCCCGGTGATAGCGAGGTAGTCCTCCCCGAAGGTTGAACTAGCACTCCTGCGACTGTCTTAGTGCTGGGACGGACTCAACGTTTCCCGTAGCACGACGTCTGTCTATTTTAAATGGACCGCACACGAGGGGCGCTGCAATTGTTTTACGTCGGTGTGGACGACGTGAATGGTGGGGAGGGGAGTGTGGAACTTCAGATACGAGAGAACCAAGTAGAGGTAAGAAATGACGACTGCGAAGTGCAGTGTCGAGTGGGTAGAGTTTTTGTGCAAGGAGTGCACGGGGAGGGTGAGGAAAGGAGGTCGGGGTGGGGCGGTACGAGGGTAAGAAGGTGAGTCTTTTATTATGTCACAGTCAAGGCTTGCGTCCAACTCTACAAGAGAGTGGATTGGGAGGTGCAAGTGATCTCGAAAAGATGATCGAATAAAAGACTAAAGAACTACAAGTGAATAGCTACTCTACTTATACTGTTTGTCGAACCGTGTGAACTTAAGTAGCTAAGTATATAATACAATGAGGTTACCAGGCGAATCGTGATTGGAGACGTCAAGTGTCAAGTGTCAATACTAAATATAGTTCATGGAAACGACTATTGTGTTCCGACTATTGTGTTCCGTTGCCGTGTGATCTTTAGCCAGCAAAGTCCTCCCACGTTATGCCATCGGCGTGAAGCGCTCGTGCAACAAGCGCTGGGGTCACGTGCTCATCGATCGGTGTTGGAGCGATTAGATTGGAGTCAAATCGTGACAAGAACTGAGAATACAGAGTAGAATGCATGGGAGAGTGAGCAGAGGCGGGCCACTGATTGACGGGACGAAAGGCGCGCGATGTTCTCCCAGAGTTCAAGAGGCACATCCAAGATGTTATAGGACACGTTGGGGGACTGTTTTTTGTTTCTGGACGCGAGATTCAGTGTCCTATTCGGTACTATCCTGTCCAAATCGCCCTCGGAGGTGATAAACGCCACGTACCGCTTCGTGAGACCGCCCCGGGCACCCTGGGCACCCAATATCAGACAGAGAAGTCCCACAATAAGTCATAGACAGCACCTTTGCTTTCTTCATCGATTACAGGACAAGAACGACTTTTGTTTGTGTTGCCAAACATCGCGCTCCTTTGGATCCAAACAGGGACAAGCGCGATCTCTCTTTCTTCCCGAACTCCACGATGAAAATCTCGGAAACAGTAACGGGCATTGTGTCATTTCTCGGAGGACCCCAATTTAATACAGAAGACATCGATTGTGCCTCGGATCTTCCTCCCGGTCAACGACTCCTGGAATGGTTGGTTTCGCAGGTGCAAGCGGACGACGGCACGGAAGTGTCCGAGTCACTTAGAGCTGGGCTACACGCGATATCATTAGAGGATGCGGAACTCAAAATTTAAGTAGGTTTCCTCCGTCTCATAAGCATTCGGCTTGATGTTGTTAGGTTGCGTGCCACTCCGAGTCGAAAGGCAGGGACGTCGACTGCGGTCACTCAATTCGAGTCAAATTTTGAGTACGTACCGCCGTGGAGACTCAGGTAAGGGATATCGCACAGCTCACTTTCTGTCTAACACAACTCAAGGGCAAAAGAGGAATACATGCGCGCTGAGGCGGCTCTTCTGGAAACTGAGACGGAGGTGCTCAAGGCACCTGATCTCTGTACAGAGCTGCCTCCCAGAGC
>JARKIE010000406.1:0-77832 GCA_029378255.1 Mycena rosella | reverse complement strand
ATCTGAAGACATGTCGGGTCAATCAACATAATTTGTGGCCCCCCGGCACGACCGGGGGCTTACCACTGTCAAAATTCAATTCTCGGTTGGGCCCCACGACGGTTTCGAAAATTCATCTAGCCGTCTGAACTGACATGTTGAATGACAGGTGGACTCACCGTTGAATATATAAAGTGCTCTCTGCGCCTCAGTCACCTCAGTTTCTCCCCAGCCTCATCGCCTTGTCATCCAATGCATTTCTTCAAATACGCCCTTGGTTCTCTTGCTCTTGCTGGAGGTGCACTCGCTCAAAGCGGGGGCATCCTCTCTGTTTTCGCGCAGTCCCAGACCTGTGACCCGGGCGCTATAACTGGCATCGAGAGTGGGCTCGTCTGCGGGACCTGCTATCCTCTAAATCAAGGTTGGCCGGCACTCTCTGCGGAACGGGAAAGACTCACAGCGGAACCACAGCGTACCCATCTGTCTACCTGGGAAATATTGGCCAAGGCACCATTTGGGGCGTGTTCGGGGATGTAAGTTCTATAGCAATTCTCGAAGAATTATCCTGATGTACTTGCAGTCAAGCTGTAACAGCGAGATTGCCCAGATGCAAGGCGGCGGATGCCTTGGAGGCTCTGTCAGTTCTGTCCGCATAGCCTGCCCGGGTGCCACTCAAGCGGCTGTCCCCACTGCGGCGGCCGCCCAGTAACAGAGATGCGGGATTCAGCGTAGTGTTTCTGATCAGCTCTGTAAAGAATAAACTTTCCCTTTTGCGAATTGTTTATTGTTTCATTTTTTCATGCCGTAGGAAGCGCTTTCCCACTGGCAGCAAGGTGTTGAATTACATGGTACTTAGTTATTATAATCAACTCACGTCCTCTATCCGACGCGATGGTGTACCCAAATCGGGTTCCCACGAAGCAAAATGTCATATTTTTCTCTGACGCCCTCAGTTTGCATTGTTTGGGGTGTTTGCAAACACCAAGCGATGTTTCGACGCCAGAATGTATGAACTTGTAAATATCTCGAACCTCGGCCCAGCTATGATTTTGTCCGACCGGGACCTAGCATATTGGGCTTCGAGCCCCATTTTGTCCGTTCCGAACCGAGGTTTGAAGCCAAAAATCTCAAAATCCTGTCCGACAGCGGGGCTAGCCTCGAAAGGAATAATCAGAAGTCCTGGTAGGACGTGCCGCGAAGGCGGCCCGCATTCAGCTCGGTAATAACACGGTCGTAGGTCATCATCTTGCTCTGCATCTGAAGCGTAAGACTCGGCGTGACGCTAGACTGTGCACGGGCCATCATCAGCGGGGGACGTGACGCCAAAGAGTAGCAAGCTCACTGCAAGGCTGCTTTTGCTTTCGTCACAGGGAACTTCGAGTTCGCGGAAGCCAGATCGTAGAATATCTTGAATCAATTCACCCGGCGGCGAGGAATCGCGTAGAGAACAGAGCAGCTCTTCACTCCCCTTCCAAGTCGACTTGACATTTAGGCAGATTTATATGAGGTATCTCCGCATTGATATAAGATGATACATATGGCGTTCACTTTGTACATTTATTCTTTCGCGCAATATATTGGTTCGCGCGCAATAATTGTTTTTTCGCGCCAATTCCCATTTTTCACACGCATTCGGCACTCTTTTCCCACGCGGGTTGGGCTGTTTTCGCGCAATCTTCCACTTTTTTCGCGCGTATTTTGTGACAGTTTTTCTCGCACTAAGACACCTAAGGTAGTAACTGTTTAATCAACGCTACTATGGCCTCGTCTATGATCACCTCCTCGCCCTTCAAGACACTTCTCTTGTCTGGAGTCTCCTTCAGGCTCGCACACGTCTGTCGGTGGCATTCCCTTGTCATTGTACCACCGGTCCGAAGGTCTCGAGCGTGTCGTGAATCTCTGAGCCTGGACGTTCTTCTCTGATCAGAGCTCCCAACACCCCAGTCGTTGAGGTCCACAGCCTCTCCCACTCCTTTGTACAGAACATCTGGTTATGGCACCAGCTACAATGTGTCGGCTCTGGAGGACACACAGCAAGGGTCATTCGGTGGTCCGAAACCGTGATCTGAGCTCTGGCCAAAGCACGGTAAGCCACTGCCCCGAGAAGACCCTCATCGGCAGCGCCGATATCAGTGGCGGGGATGGCCATTAGTTCATCGAAGGCCTGAGTGATCCAGCCTGTGAGATGGTAATCACACCCCATCCTGAATCGGAGGGGAGCGGTTAGCTCCTCGTGTTCTCCAGGTGATGAATGGCATATTCAATGCCCTTCTCGACGAGAAAGAAATGACTGGTTTTGAGAATGGCACAGAGAACATGCAGAGGGGGGACTTTAAGACTCCTTCTGCGGTGTAGCATCGTAAGTCAATACGGGCAGGCAAAACCTTTCTGTGACTCACCCTTGTATATTGAAAACAAACTCGAGGAACTCTTCACATTCGGCGGGAGTAAATTGAGATGGGAGTTCGACGGCGGTATCATCACTTGTGCCGTCCAAACCCGCTTTTCTGGCCTTCTCGACAAAGTCTCTGGTGCTGTCTTTCATGGAGACCACAGGATGGTTGGGGAAGGGCAAGGTGAGCATCCCATTGAAGAAATCGCTTTGCACAATGAGATGCTGCCGGTAGACATTGTAAATTGTGCCATCGACTGCCTGAAAATCATTAGATCTGAGTATCACAATAAAAATTGATCACTGTATACCTTCAGAGTGAGTGTACCGTCAGCAAAGTAGAGTGCAGGGTGTCTCCTCATCACGGTGGACGTAGTGAAGAGCAAAAAGTTTCGATCACATGGTCGATCACTCTTATCCTCCCGACTATGGAGGCACTCGAATTTCCTGAAAACATACCACCCCTTCCTGCAAATCCTCATCCCTGGTCCGCAAATGTTCTAACAGCCCATCAAGTCCTCGACACTGCATACACTCGAGCGGTGCAAAGTTTGCGGCAGGAAGCCAATGATTCGCTACGATACAAGCTCCTATCTTCGAATATCGTCGACAACATGGTACCCATACTCGAGGGCTTGGAGGATGAGGTTCCTCGGCCGTGGATTGATGAATGTGCAAATATCCTGGGGCCCCTGGTGTATGAGCTACAAGTCTCTGCGCTCGCGGCTGAAGGAATGTAAGTCTGGCATGTAATACTCAGCAGTACCAACACTGAGTATTTACCTGCAGAGAGCGAGATGATATTGAACTCCTCCAGCCTGTAACAGAGGAGCGCAATGGCAAACGAGGTCGGCCTCGGAAGCACGTCAATGTGGAATACCTCCAGGAGGCCACTGCTTCTAACCGTAACATTAAAGTCGGTGCACTTGCGGCAGCCCTTGGAGTCCATCGCCACACTTGAGGAGGCGAATGAGAGAGCTTGGTGTTGCAAAAAGATTTGATGACCTGGACGACGATGAGCTAGATGCAATTACGCGACAGTACAAGGTCAAGAAACCGACCTCTGGACTTCGCTACCTCCGTGGGCATTTCCGACGTTACGGACTCCGGGTGCAGAGGGAACGGGCAAGGCATTCTCTGAAAAGAGTTGATGCTCTTGGTCAGGCACTGCGGACGCACCTTGCTATCAAACGTCGCCGGTACAAAGTTCCCCGTCCCAATTATCTCTGGCATTGCGATGGGCATCACAAGCTCATCTGGTGGGGCATCGTAATCCACGGGTTTATCGATGGTTTCTGCAGAACGGCAAGAGGACATGATGAGCACTTTGTTCCGCCTGTTAACAGATTTTACAGATCACCGCACTCAAAGCCAGCACCAACAATCTCGCATCTACCGTGCTGGAGGTCTTCATGGCAGCCATTCAGAAGTACGGCACGCCGTCGAGATTGCGGGGAGACAGAGGGGGCGAGAACACCAAGGTGGCAATCTGGATGGTAATGCACAGAGGACCTAGTCGTGCATCATTTATGTGGGGATCGTATGTGAATTTGTTTGCATGATTTCCGTTAACTTGACATTATATTCTCCCAGGTCTACACGAAACACCAGAATTGAAAGATTGTGGGTGGAAGTCGGTACCCAGTTTGCCCGACGGTGGCGGGCATTCTTCACCCGGCTCGGTCGACTCCATAATCTCGACCGTAAGAACCCCGGGCATCTCTGGCTGCTGCATCGATTATTTCTTCATGAATTAAACGACGATTGCCATGAGTTCCAAGAGGAATGGAATCTGCACCCCATATCTGGTAGAATGACAATCGATCAGAGTCCAGCTGTGAGTAGGCCACCATTCGTCTTGAATATAGCTGACCTTTCTTTTCTCTCCAGGCGTATACGGGGTTTCGATATATCAAAAGGGGGGCAAGGCCCCATGTGCACTGATATATCAACGTCTCCAGTGGTAGAATGTTGCTGATATATCAGCGGTAACCTATCCCCTTTCGTCGGCCTGGGCGCGCGTGCGCCGCTCCGCTCGTTGGGCGGTGCGTCGTATGCGCCTCGTGGTCCGTGCACGACCGGCGACACTTGATGTCGCATCAATCCGCCCTAAACAGGAATTGTATTTACCTTTGTTTATCCACATCCCTTCTCGTCCCTACCGCGCTCACGCTCCGCTGCCCTTCCGTCGCGCCGTGCCTCCCTCCACTTGAGCGCACACATAGCCTGGCCTCTTTTAAATCCCCCTGTTGTCTGTCTAGGGCTCCCAATAGCCAGCACTTCCTACTGGACCCCCTTCAATCTGCTCTCCTACCTGCCGACCCTCGCCTTCCCCCGCACCCCAGCCCTAGCGTAGCATCGGAGCACGTTGCGGGGCCCTCATCTGTCTCATTTGAGCCCACGCGCTCGCTGCTCCGCCGCCCGTACGCCCCGCAATCGCTGGAATACCCCCGCCACTGGCCCCGTAGCTCGGGCGCTCCCTTTGCACTCTACATCCGTTGCACGGCATTGGGGCGTCGTGCGGCGCACTCACCCGTCTCGTTTGAGCTCGCGCGCTCGCCGCTCCGCCCTCTGCATGGCCCCCAATCGCCCCAATACCCCCGCCGCTGCTCCCGCCGCTCGGGCGCTTCCGCTGCGCCCTGCATTCCTTGCGCGGCATCGGAGCATCGTGCGGAGACCTCCCCTATTCCTTTTGAGCCCGCACGCTCGCCGCTCCGCCGCCCGTACGCCCCGCAATCGCTGGAATACCCCGCCGCTGGCCCCGCAGCTCGGGTGCTCCCTTTGCACTCTACATCCGTTGCACGGCATTGGGGCGTCGTGCGGCGCACTCACCCGTCTCGTTTGAGCTCGCGCGCTCGCCGCTCCGCCCTCTGCACGGCCCGCAATCACCCCAATACCCCGCCGCTGCTCCGCCGTTCGGGCGCTCCCGCTGCGCCCTGCATTCCTTGCGCGGCATTGGGCCATCGTGCGGAGACCTCCCCATTCCTTTTGAGCCTACATGCTCGCCGCTCCGCCCTCTGCATGGCCCGCAATCGCCCCAATACCTCCGCCGCTGCTCCCGCCGTTCTGGCGCTCCCCTTGCGCTCCGCATCCCCAGGCCGGCATTGGGGCATCGTGCGGCACCCTCCCCCGTCTCTTTTGGGCCCGCACGCTCGCCGCTCCGCCCTCTGCACGGCCCGCAATCGCCCCAATACCCCCGCTGCTCCCGCTGCTCGGGCGCTCCCGCTGCGCACTGCACTCCTTGCGCGGCATTGGGGCATCGTGCGGCACCCTCCCCGTCTCCTTTGAGCCCGCACGCTTGCCGCTCCTCCGCCCACACACCCTGCAATCGCTCCACTATCCCCGCCGCTGTCCCCCTCATCCCTCTTCTACATATCCTTGTTTACATGTTCTTGCTCGCAAACTCCTAGATCACATTCACCAACTCCGTTCTCACTCTCCCTACATATTGACACTGGTCGACGATGTTTCCCTTTTACGTCGGACTTAATAATATTTTTTTCAAAGGAAAAATCACGCTGTCCGACCACAAGACCGCTCCCAATTACAAGCTGGAAAGGTGCTTGGTGCCCAGTTGGTTAAAGTGCCAGCCGTTGCAGTCTTTATATAATTGGCTCACTTCGGTTCGAACCTGGTCTTTCCATATTTTACTCCCTTTCGAGTTTCCTTTTTCTTTTTTGGTACAAGTCCAACTCCCCAGAAGCAACGCACAAAACGATATAAAACACAATTAAGTCATATCCCATGGTAAATTCATAACGTGTCGCATGTATACATAGCTTATATCTCCTACCTACAGGATATTCACGCCCTAGAAAGCCGTCGAATCAGCGCGACGACTCCAAAAAGAAAGGGAGAACAAGACTCACTTTTTCCTTGGATGCCTTTGCGGCCGGGCGATTTGTAAGCCTGTCGATCAGTGCCTGGTCCTTCTTTGCCTGCTCCTCGTCCAACTTCTTCTGCTTCATCTCCTTCATCTGCGCCCGCGTAAGCTTTCGCTCGCCCATGAATTCGCTTCCATCTAGGAACTTTGTGGCCTTCCGCGAACGTGCCTCGCGAGGCGCTGGGACGACAACCGGTGGCTTCTGATGCTCGAAGACAATTTCGTGCGGGTTGGCGGCCGCCTCTACCTTGCGACGCACTTTCCCAGGTGTGGAGGGCCTCGCAGCCTGCGCAGCTGCCCTGCGTGCATCGACGGCGCTATTGAACCGGCTGCAGTCGTTGCTGCTACTAAAGATTAGGGGCGGCGCGGCCACTTGAGCATTCGTAGCATTGGTGAGCGGGGTAGGCGGACTGTCCAAGTCCATCTCCTCATCCGCCACTGCATCCTTCCCGCCCTGCCTCCCTGGTACTTTCTTCGCCACCCTCACCACTGCCGCCTTCGCTGCCTGCGCCACCTTCGGCGCAGGCGCTGCTGGCTTATGCACTGCCTTTGCCTTAGGCTTCGGCTTGGTGGGCGCGTTACGCTTTGCTGCGGCAGGTGCAGGAGGCGAGGGAGAAGACGTTGGCATGCTCCGCGTCAGGCTGCTCTTTGTATGCGCTCGGAACTGGTCGAATGATTGTTCACGTGGGCGGGTAATCCATGTTGGGGCGCACCAGACGTCGGGCGCAGCTGCGGGTCGGCGGACCCTATGACGCGGTTGCTCTCGAAGCTCGCGCCTCGGTAAATTGGGCGCGGAGGGGGGCGAAGGGGCGTAGGCGTAGTGGATCTCGCTTCGATTGTGAATGAGGGCACTGAGCTCGCTGGTGGGGGCAACGTGGGCCAGTCATCTGGTGTCGACGAGGGTGATGGGGGCCGCTCGACGGAGGTAACGGAGGCATGCCGTATGCATTAGTCGGAAGGAACAGGCCCGTCATATCGTCCCCTGTGTTGGCCCCCATCTCAAAGTCCCCGCCCTGCTGGAATACGCCAGAAAAGTCAAGTCCGTCAGACATGTCGTCCATGAAGTCGGTGGCTGGGAGTGGGGCAGCTGTGGGCACAGACACAAGAGACGCAAGAAGCGCCAGAGCTGGTGGGCTGGGTGTTTCAAGCATAGTTTCGGGAAGAGGGGCCAACGCGGGCACAGTGGCCGCCGTCGAGGTAGTTGTCAACACTTTCTTTTTTTTCTTCATACGCTTCGGCTTAGGCTTGCCCGTGGCGGTTTCTGGGGCAGGCGGCTCAATAATGGCCTCGATGATGGGCTGGAGTCGGGAGGCTGGCTCGTTGGGGTTTTCCGTGGATTCTAGGCCGGTGATTGTCTCAGATGCGCGACTCAGGCGAACGTCGGGTGCTATCGCGCTGCTCATCAGCTACAGCAGACCAGAAACCCAGGCGAACGTACCAAAGCATCGCTGAAGCCACTCTTGGAACGGCGCCGATACAATAGTCTCGAAGTCGGCGAAAGACGCAATGAAGTTGTTGCCGGTGGGTGATTGACCAGAGGTGACGCTGAGAAGACGCTGGTAAGTTACGGCAGCGAAGTCCAAATTGGGACTTACCACTTCATACCCAACTCGCCAGCAATTCGCGGATTTGGCCCTCCCCACATGCTGAACCCGTACCATCCAGTCATCCGCATGAGGATGGCATGTACTCGCTGCATTACCGCCCACGACTCGTCAATGGATCTTTGCCAAGAAAGTCAGACAATTCATGCGGTAGACTGAAATTTGCATACGTTTGGAGCTCTGCTGGACTTCGTTCGTCCGCACCACGCTCGGAGTCACCCTCTGGCATGTCCCCCGCCTTCTCGCGCTCTATCGCCGTGTCAATCGCCTTGAGCTCTTCCTCCGTCGCCTCCGAAAACAGCGCCTTCACCACCCGCATCCGCAAACGCATCCTCGCCGCTGCGGTTGCCTTGACACGCGCCACCTGGACGCTATCCTCCTCGTCAACCCAGCTCTCAATTTTTTGGGACATCGAATGCTCGTTCAACGCGTCGTGGCCCTGGCGAGTGCACTCTGCGCGAATCAGAGGGTTATTGCGCATCTGGAACACCTCAATCGGTTTGTGTACGCGTTTCTGCGTCGGCTTGGCCCTAAAAAGCGCACACGCGAGGCTGTTCTCCGATTTATGGTGCTTCGCGGCGGTCCCTGGGAGTTTTTTGCGGCTATTTCGAAAGAAATTTTCGATTTGCTGCAGTGGTGGTGAGCGCAAAATGTAAAGGATGTAACTACGCGACTGACCTTTTTTCGAGCTACAATCGCGAGGCCTAGGGCATGGAGCTCTGCAGGGGACATGGGCGGTGCATCCTGATCAGTCGGCAGCGGCATCCCAAGCACAGATTGTTCGGGGAACTGCTGGAACCACGCCTCGTACAGTGGGCCCCAAAACTTGTAGAGCTTGCCCGAGGCTTGGTAGCGAATGAAGTCGGGCATGTGCAGCATGAAGAACCCCCTCTGCAGGTCATTGTGCCAGGTTTTGGGCGCCATTCTGTAGTATGGGGGGCGAAAAGAGCTGATATATCACGTGGAAAATATTGACCCTTGTACGCGTTTCATTTTCTACCAAAAGATTTCATCGAAACAGACCCAATTTAGATCAGTGTGTGCGTCTACTATGCCTCAAATGACAAAAGCCCTCCCGTTATTCCAAAACCAGTTTTTAGTGTTCTGTACCGACCGGTAAGATTTATGGCAGTCTTAATACATAAATAAGCGACTTGCCCTCCTTTTCGCAACAATCATGCCGTCCAACACCATATCTATGTTGTCGAGGGTGATGTCCGCTTCCTCGGGGAACTGCTGGAACCACGCATCATAGAACGTGACCCAGAATCGAGCCAATTTGTGCTGGTCCCACCACCGGACGAAATGGGGGAGATGCATTAGGAGGAATTCTTTTTGGTCCGTGCTGAATATTGCTGGGGGGACATTGTGCGTGATCTAGGCGCATTCTAACCGCCCACTGATATGAGCCGCAGCTCCTCAACACGTTTCAAATTCCTCGCCTCAATCTGTGAATTTTGCGGTAACCCATTCCAGAAAGGTTTTCCCAAACGAGCTCACCTTCCATCAGGTGTTTCTGGTCAATCCATCAGCATGTGCTCATTGTCGTGATTATCCGCATAAAATCAGGCCAGCCGCCTGTTTCAGCCATTGTCATCGCATTCTCATCTCTCCTCCCACCACCACCTTCCTCCGCAACTCCATGGCCACCCCCGTTCTCAACGCAATCAACGCCTCCAACCCTCAAGCAGAGATGGACGCGTTGACTGCGAAGGTTGCGCAGTTGACCACAATGTGTTTGGACATGACCAAGCTCTGCATTGACGTCCAAGGCGAGTTCCATCAGCTAATCCCCTGCTCATATTTACATATGTTCTATAGGTGTTGTCCCCGGCGTGGCGCTCTCCAAGCAAGCGCTCGAGATGACTGCCCTTTGTCTCGATGTCAAAGGTAATGCACTTTTTTCTTGCTTGAAATTGATATTAACCCTCTTTAGGCCTCGTCCCACCTGCCTTCATCGCAGCTGCGCAACATGCCGCAGTTATCATCGTGGCGGCATCTGTCGCTCCTCCGCCCCACGATCCGCTCTGGGTTCAAGGCGTCGCACTTACCCCGGCCCAGCTCGAGGCCAAGTTTGGCCCAGGCGGCCTCGGAGACGACCTGCCCTGGCAGGTGGTTTGCATTGGTCGTGAGCCCGGTCTCTATGCCAGCGTGTGAGTCGCCGCTACTCTGTATACTTTCCCGTTTACTGATTCTTTCCTGTGCTTAGCGACGACGCCAACGACCAGCTCAACAGGGTGCCGAACCAGTTCCGCGCCAAGAAGCAGACTCGCGTGGAGGCCCTCGCCTTTTACCGCCACCGCTATGAAGCCGGCAAGGTGCAGAAAGTGGAACGAGGTGCCGGAGGACGACTAGTCGCCAAACACCGTGTACGCATCTGCCTCCCCTCAGTCCTCTCTTTCTGATTTTTGTTCCAGGCCACGCTGTGTTGACTACGCTCTCGGGATCGGGGTGTGTGCTACGTAGTCTGTCCGTGGATGTATTATGGTCTTGATTATGCGTCATTTTCATGCAAACGTTAATCGTGATATACACCATGGGGATAAGAGCAGGCGTAAGCAGTAGTGATAAATCACAATAGATCGCAACATAAATTTCAGTTCGGGGCTTCAAACTCTATCACGGATTGCTGCGCTGCTTCTAGCCGCTGCCTGCGCACCTCCCTCAACACCGCAGAGTTGACCACAATGCGCCAGTGGGTCCACGGCGCACTGCTGCGAGTAGGTGAAGTGCACCACACGAAATCCGCCAACACGCTCGGCTTGAAGACACCATCGAATTCGCTCCTCTGTGGTCGGTGGTGTAAGTTTACCCGAATTGAGCTCGCAACGCGGATCTGCGCGATTTGAACCGAAGTCAGGACCAAGGCCCCTGCCACCAGTTGCTGATGTTGATGCGTGGAGAGTGGTGTAACCCCGGATGAGAATCTCCGTGGGTCAATCCTGCCCACTGGCGTGTGCTGGGAATCTTCGCAAGTGTTTGTTCAGAATCGTCGTTGCTTTCATTTGTTAGATGGAATTCATTTGTTGTTTATGGATGGACTTACTCGAGGGAGCTCAAGAGCATTGCGCGCTCTAGCACGGAATCCACTGATTTCTCCCGATCCGCCAAGGATGCGGACCGTCCCACACCCTGCGCAAGCGTCGCAAGTGCATCACAAGCTGCTCGCTCGTTCGATGTTAGTGACGCCCCCGTTGTGCCTACCGCACCGTGCGAGTCAGAGGCACCATCCATGCCGGGCACAATGTTTCGCGGTTGGCTCTCCCCGTCAAAGTAGCTCCCGGCGCGTGGATCAAAAAACCAGTGGTTGTCCTCTGCGGGACCCAGCTCATTCTCGTCGTGGGCTGCAATGAGAGGGGTTGAGTTTTGGGATGATATTGTTTGCGTTTCTTGAGCTTTGTTGCAGCCCTAGGAGTTAGCACCAGTTAGATTACATATAGCTCTGAAAACAAAAATACACACCGCTTGTCTGCTACTTGAACACGACGAGCTTCGCGAATCTGTGGGTTCCTGGTAGCCATTTGAGTGTAAATGGTTGGTATATCAGGTCTCACTGACCTTGCGTAATGTCGTGCAACCGCCTTGCGGTGACCGACCGCTTTTTCTTCGGCGGAGCGTCTGCATCGCCCATTAATTAATTTCCCTGACGAAACTCGGAAGAGATGTACCCTGGAGCATACTCGTCAGCGTCGTTGGGAATGACTTTTCGACGAGACTTAAATTTTGCCATGGTTGTTGGAGGAAACCAGATCTTGATGTACCGTGTTTGTCGACACACTAATACCTCTGTTTCAAAAATATTTTCCTTCACACTTCAAACTGTACCATAATCACGTACCCTTATGAACGTATGGCCCCCCTGAGTCGATTTATGAGGCTGTAGTGGCCTCCCTAAAATTCAGTGCTCCTCCTTTCGGTCAACAATACTGTTCCTGATTTTTTACCTTGATAGTTCGGCCCAACCAAACATTCTAAGCGGTTCCACTAGCAGTTCCAAGCTATATGGCCATCGCGAGATTCACACCAGGGCAGTAAATGAGCACCGCTGCTGCCAAACATTTACTGTTGACATATTGAGCACGCCACTTCACAGGCTGTTCCGGTAAGCCCGAGAATGTTATGGAGTCCTTTGGACAATTTTTCTTCTTTTCTGTCAGACCTACACGGAGTCTTGGAGGCATATACACAGTGTTCACCGCACCTTTGATCTTGTCCCTGATTTTCGAACCTACTCAAATTCAAAATTTAGATGGCCATATTCAACCTGAATGTACTATGTAGATGGCCATATTCAACCTGATTCCAAAAAAATAGCCCACCAATGTGTACGGTTAAACGAGCGAGGGTGGATATTCGGGAGTATTGTCCCATTGCGAGATCAGTCACACAGTGACCCTCCTTATATCCACCGTCACCCGCAAATTTTCGCCACCCACTCAGAGGAGCCCCACTCCGGTAAGCACCCATTTCCCGCTTGTCAATGGATTCGACCGTGCAAGTCTCGTGAGCCGTACGTGGAGTCTCACCATAGGCATTCGGCGGCTCTTTACGACTTGCTCGCATGTCGGTTCATCGACGAGTGGCTGCTTTCTTTTGCACGATTGTCTTACAAATACCTTTCCAGTGCCTCGGGGCGCGCCCCCGGATGGGCCATGGCGCGTCAGACTCGTAGCGGTGTCCAATTTTCACCCTATGAGCTCGATGGTGTCCACCTGTACCCGCGAGACGCTGAGATTATATGTCTTGGGATTTCTATTGAAAAGATGTTAGAGGATGCCATGTGCGCAGCCGATTTACATGCAGCTCACCTCGACAGCCCAAAGCCCGTACCTCCCGGCGATGAGGAGTGGGAGGACGAGCCTACCCTGACCTCCAGATCGCCTTCACCGCTTTCCAGTGTGGGGGATTCACTCTCCTCTTGCTCCTCCTGCTCCTTGTCTACCGACTCAGACTCTCCTTTGCCCTCCGCCCCCTCTGCTCCCTCTCCCCCCTCCGACCGTCTCCATTCCCGTGTCCATCCCTGTCGCTGTCGCAGATGTCTCCCGACCACCTGCCATCGAGAACTCCTTCAACTCAGACTCTGCTTTGCCCTCCGCCCCCTCCCCTTCCTCTCCCGCTCCGACTATCTCCATCCCAGTGCCCATCCTTGTTGTTGTCGCCGACGCCTCCCACCCACCTCCGGCCATCGAGAAGTCGCGAAGGAAGGTGCGAGCGGTAGGCCGGCGTGCTCAACTTCGACAAGCGCAGGCCCAAACACCGTATGACCGCCCACAGAAACTCCGGTCCCAGGAGCATCGCCAGCAGCCCTCCATCACGGTCGACTACGACGTCAAAAATCTCCCTTCATCCAGTGGGGGCTCCTGGGTCGGTGTCCAACCCAGGCACAAGAAACCCACCCGCGAGATGTTTACACTGCCTGAGTTGACGGAGCAGGGATGTCGAGTTATTGAATGGAACGGACGGTATGTGGTCCACTATTTCCTCCTTCTCATCATTCTAATCCGGATCGTAGGGATCCTAAGCTCATCGTCGACGAGCAGGGACGCATCGTCGCAGTCCTGCTTGGGAGGCCCGAGGACCCGGACTGGGACTACGTTGTGCGGCAGGCCTTCAAAGCTATGCGCCATGCGCGCCGCCGTGCACGTGCCGCCGGGATGTGGACCGCATTCTCGCATCGCCGCGGCAACTATCTCGCACTCACAACCGGGGTCTCGTTCGGCGGCGGACAATTGGTGAGTAGCGTGTCTGCTGTTTTACAATGTTACTAACCTAAGTCGCACAGCGCCCGGGTAATCTCAGGAACACTCGCTTCTTCCGGCGTCTGATCAAGCGCCTGCTCACGAATAAATACATTCGCCGCCTGGCTGGCTTTCAATCTGGTACATTTTGACTACCCGCTGTTTACATCTTCCTCACCGGTAGCACTAGGCGGATTTGCGCTCTATGCCCCCAAATTATATCGCTACTACTGTCTGATCCTCAAGGCGCTCTTTGAACGCCAGCCCGGGCTTGTCCACAATTTTACCAATTCGATATTCCCAGCCGCCACGTTCAATTGCGGCCCCGACGCCGTCACCGTCGAACATCTAGATTTTCTCAATCTTTCCCATGGCTTTTGCGGCATCACGTCCGGCGGCTGTTTCGACCACACAAAGGGCGGACATGTGCATATGCGCCAGTGGCGCCTCGTCATCCAATGCCCCAGCGGCTCCTCGCTCCTCATACCATCTGCGACTGTTGACCACGGCAACACCCCTATCCAGCCCGGCGAATCTCGCCACTCCATGACCCAGTACGCCGCAGGGGGCTTGTTTCGATGGGTGACGTACGGTCATCAAACCGCCAAGGACTTACTTGCGCAGCGCGACGGGAAGCACAAGCGAGCTGTATTTGATGGAGAGCCGGGGTCGCGTTGGGCGTGGGCCCTTGATCTATTTTCCAAGATTGATGAATTGGACGCTGATCGCGCGGAGGTGTTCGGCAGAGGTGGACGCCTCTAGATGTATATATCCTACGTAGATATCTCTCTTGCTAATACGTCTTGCCTACTACTGCTGCAAATAAAGTGTGAGCATTGCGAATGAGAAGTGAACTCAAGCACGGTAGTTTTTTTGTGATGGAATCCGGATTATTAATCAAACTTGTGAAACACCTCAACATTCGAAGCGCATGGTGCGCGTATCAAAGATGGCGGGTAAAAGAGAAGGTATATTACACGAGCGTTCTCATATCTCCCAAAGATATGCCAGACGCAGCCACCCAGACAGACGACCAGACGAACGAGGCTGTGAATGCGATAGAACACAAATTGAAGCATGGTAAGCTCAACTTTTTTTCTTTATCTGCTGTTTGTCGAGGCCGACTAGATTATTTCTGTAGAAGCTATTCAATATGTCCATGGCACTCATCCCGGGCCTCCAAGCACTGAAATGCTACGCTGGCTGGCGAAGAATGATGTCCCGAAAGAAGCACTGGTGCCGATCATAGCGTTCGCAGATTTAACTGAAGCCGAGGAGAAACAAATGGCGGCGATGCGCAAGGAAAATCTTGCACGTTTATTGCGTTTGCGGGAGTTAGGCAAAGAGGAGCGCTTGAAAAGGTGGCCCAGGGTATTTTGAATGGGGAGCTAGCGGTAGATGAGCGAATATCTGATAGCCAGAGACTTGGCAAAACCGAATTCCCAAGAAAACTTTTGATTAATATTACAATTTAGCGATGCACGGATTGATATGATGCTAGAAAGGGAGGCTCGTGTCTCCATCTTCCTTGGCATGATCCTCAGCAGCCTCACGCGACGCGGTGGCAAAGACCCTGCCCCAGTAGTTTCCGACCTTCTCAAATGCGCGCTCAGCGTCAACACTGCAGCAGGTCGGTTCGAGAGTGAGGAGGGGAAGGGATGGGGACGCACATGTTGGTGAAAATCTCGTCGCACCCATCGACCGCAAAATATATTGTTCCCACCTGCTTCCGGCGGGAGGCGTTCTCTGGCTTCTCGAAAACATCTGTGAGGGAGGGGCAGAGCGGGAGGTACAGTGCCATGTGGGGGAGAGTCGCGGCAGCGAGCATCGGCCAGTCGCAGGGATCGAGATTGCTACCATCGTCTTCGAATGGGTTCGATGGGTGTTCGAGCTCGATAATATAATTGCTGTAAAAGGTGATTAGCAGAGTTTTTGCAGCGCACAGGCGACCTTACTAGTCATGGGTCATATACCCTTCAAGGGTCATATACCAGAGGCCGGATCGGTATGCCCCATTGGGTGAGTCGCCCTCCAGCTCGTCGGAAGATGTCGAGGATGGCATTTGAGTGAGTCACAGTTTGATGTCCGATTAGATCGGACCACTGAAAGCGTTCCGATGTCTGATCGGTCCGCTGTTCCGCTCCCAATGCGGAGACACCGTGCATCAATTAAGCGCTGGCTTCCTTTCTCACCCGGACCGCATCATTCTCTCCCTCACCGATGGCGCTCACTCCAGCACAGCGGGTAAGTCGTTTGAAGGATGCTGGACCTCAGTTAACGACATCATAGGACAACATCCTCGACCGCATCCGGAGATTTCAGGCCACAACGGGGCTCCGGTTTCTCCCCGACCCCAGTTTAATATGCGGGACTGCGGGATGTGGTGCTCCGAACTCCGTGTACTGCTGCGAAGATTGCTTCACACCAGTATTCGTGTGCAAGCAATGCATCTTGGACATGCATTGCCTCATGCCGCTGCATCGCATTGAGGTAAGTGTGGATTCATTATGTCTTTTCCCTTCACTGATTTTTGGCCAGACTTTTGGAGCGGATGGCCTGCGCTCGGGGGGCCTCAAGGATCTCGGTCTTCGAGTGCAGCTAGGCCATCCTCTGCCGGAAGTCTGTCCGTTCGCCATTGCGGACAATAACTTCAAGATTATTGATGCGCGTGGGGCCCATCCAGTGGGGCTGGATTATTGCGGGTGCGCTGATGCGCTGGGGCTTGGCGAACAGCTGTTATTGGAGCGATTATACCCGGATAACATTTCGGCGCCTACCACTGCCATTGGGTTCGCGATGGCACATGTTGCGTTCGATCTCGCGACGTCCGCGTAATTTCTTATCCAATATGGTCTTGGTCTGATTTTGTTTGATTGAAGCCTGCCACTACCGAATCCAAGGCCGACGTTGGAGTCTGACTCAGAGGTAAGTTTTTTATTTGCGGAAACAGATCTCTGCTGAAGCTCAGGCAAGGAGGCTGCGCGTCGTGCTGCATTTCGCAAATGGAGTCGCAAATGGAGTCAGATGGGGTTCCTCAAGCAACGTGCCCACGAGGGTGGAACAATCATCACAAGCTGTTCGGTGTGCCCAGCCCGAACGCCAAAACCATGAACCGTAGGTAGGCCCTATCTTTTTTTCTGTCATCTGATTACGCCGATCTGAGATTGGCATTTTGTAGCTACGGTTTCTAATATATCACGCTTTATTATGGTGTGTTTTCTGGGCCTTCTCCTCTGCACCTAAGAAATCCCCTTCCCCGATGGCTTTGAAGAGAAAGGTGTCCGGTATGTATATACATACAGCGGCACAGAGACATGTGCTGATTTATTTTAGAAGAATTCCGGAGCTCCCCGCCCGGCCTTCCCATGGGACGCACCGATGGTGAGGGGCCGGAGCGCGAGTGGGCGGTGACCCCATTGTCCAAAAGCAAGAGGGGGATGGGGGCGGGGTCACGACGCGACACAATCAACGACCATTGGGATATGGCCGTGTGGAATGAGTATGACGCCTTGGCTCACGTTGTCAGACGTCTTGGCTCACGTTGTCAGTACCGGCACCCTACACAGTGATTGGGATATGACCGCATGGAACAAGGGGTTTCAATCCCTGCTTGACGCCGTTGAGGGCAACATTCAGCCCACCAAATCCGATTCCGCAGCTGCATCGGACATTTCCATGTGCGTTTCTCGGTCTTTTTCTCTTCTTCACGATGTTAGCTTATACTACTCTGCTAGGGATGATGGCTATATCGACGAACCGGAGCGCGTCGAGGAGGGGGTCACATTTCTTGATTGCGTACATAGAAGGTAAGCTTTAAATTTTTGCTCGACTTAATTTTGATTTTTTTTGGTAGTGATTGGGAGAAGCGGGCACGGCAGTGGGAGCGCACCCAACACCTGCTTTCACATCCGTGCGTCCCTTGTTTCGCACATGGATACGATACTCACAGTAGCTTTCAGCACACACCTTGTCTGGGCGAGCGATCGTCCATATCCCATGAAGGCTGGCAAGTACGAGGCGATAATGCCTGACTATCTCAGCAAGCGGGCGCCCAGGAAAATATTGGATGAATGTAGCGTCTCGGAGGTGGGCGACGGGCTGAGCGATGAGTAATTCGTTAGTGTATTATACAATTACTCTTCACTCCGTTCAAATGGCGGCATCAAAACAATTCAATTTATTCGAGCCCACAAGCAAATCATATCATAGTACTACAATTTGCTGCGGAAAACTGGGATGTTGGGAAGCTCGTCATTGTCCTCTATGTCCGGCTCCACGAGCAGAGGCATATCACTATAATCGAAGTTATCTTCAATTGTACAGTCAGCCAGGGTGATGGTTTTGCCCTCAGGGACAGCGACGAGATTGAGGCGACAGCCAACATCGTATGCCATGAAAAGGGTCTTGCTTTTTTTTTTCGTCTTAGGAGGGATCGGCGACATGAGGCGGTAACGTACCTGAAGATGAAATCCAGTTTTTCATTGCGTTCCCCATAATTGAGGTCTGTAATAGGGCCGTGTTTCCAATCTAGATAATATATTAAGATTTATTTATGCGGGGACCCTGCCAGTACTCACGGGTGCATGTAGTGGTGTGCATTAGACGACAAAAACGCTGACAGTGATTGCGATGATCCATCAGTGACACATGGCAACTCGCGATTGTTGATCAACATCACACCGCATTGGGCCGAGCCAGTGAGTGCGTGGTCGCTCGCTGGCTCGGCCCAGCCCCATTTCAGCCCGCTCTCCCCGATCCTATTCAATGGCTAGCAAGCGCAAGGAACGGGAGTTTCACACAAGCTTCCCCAGAGTCCCGGCGGCCGCAGCGGCCAGTTCCTCGTCTAGGGGAACCATCTTGGAGATGGCTCATCTGCGCACCGATGGTAGCGTCACCCAAGAGGTCAAGATTTTACCTATCCACGCCCACGTGGCAGGTGCGATGCGCCTGTCTGGTCTCCATCCGGACGACAACATCCCTGTCCCCTCCGTTGCTGCCTCATCGCGTGTTTTCGACCTCTATGAGCAAGATGAAGCTGATGTCGCAGCGGATGTGGACCTCGGTGAGGAAGACGCACCTAGGGATATGCGCGATTCGGTGCGCTACAATTTCTTTCGGGCGTGATTCAGTGCTGACTCATTTTGTCCCTTTCTTTTCAGGACTATCCACTTCGAGAGTGGGTTCTGGAAAATCGCGACCAGTTTCTGGTCGAGATACTTCGCTGGGAAGGTCGCGGGGATCATCGAGAGTACTCGGTCTGTCCCTCCTGCAGCAAAGAGAAGGCGGAATATCGCTGCAAGATATGCATTGCCGGGGGAGAGATAGTGTGTAAGGCATGTGTGATCCAGCAGCACCAGAAGAATCCGTTGCATTCTGTCGAGGTGCGCAGTGTTCAGTTTATTGAAGGGGATTCCATTAACTCTCTTAAAAGATGTGGAACGGCACATGCTTCGAAAAGACGTCCCTGAAGAAAGTGGGTGTGCGAATCCAGCTGGGCCACTGGCACCAGCGCGAGCGGCGATGTCCAGTGCCCATCCCCGCGCCAGGGGATGCCTTCGTCATCGTGGACGACAACGGCATTCACGAGGTGGCGCTTAGCTACTGCGGTTGCGGCAGCGGCGGCACGCCTACAAGGCAGCTGCTGCGAGCGGGACTGTACCCGGCTACAGCGCAGTACCCCCGTACCGCTGCAAAATTTGCGGTGCTTCGACGGTTTCATTTGCTCTCGCTTCAGTCCAAGTGCTCGGCGTATGAATTTTACCACAGTCTCGCTCGGGGACGGACAACACGGGTCTGTTCCCCGCCAAGGTACGCTCATCAGGGTTAATTAAAACCATCACAACTGACGCGGACGGTTAGGATCGATACCACGAATTTCTCCGCATGACGCGAGAGTGGCGCAACCTTCAAATGTTAAAGCGTGCAGGTCGAGGACATGCAGCAAGCGGGATTGCTGGCACGGCACCTGGCGAGTGCGCACTTCTGTGCCCGGCGTGCCCCCAGCCCGGCAAGAACTTGCCCGCGGACTGGATGGACGCCCCAGAGGCGAAACAGTACGTCTTTTGTTTCGCCCACATAACACATCTGACAACTATCTAGATTCCTTTACGCCCTGTTCCTCGCAATAGACGCGAATTTCCGGTTGAAGCGGAAGGACGTGTCGAACGAGGAGGTGGATCCGGGGCTCGGGCCCGGGTGGGCGTTCTTCTGCGAGGTCAAGACGTACATGCAGCATCTCGCCGATAATTGGAATCAAAAGCAAGAGGTACGTGTATATTACCGTGCAATTATAGATTTCCTATTGATTGCGGACTCAGAGGAGCACTTGTGTCGCCCATGACGCCGTAGACAAGCCTGATCGTGAGGCTCGGGGAACAGCAGCCTCGGGGATTGGGGCGGTCGACTGTGCTCGACACGATATGAAGCGGCCGAGCGCAGTGGGCGATTTGCAGCTTGGAGAAAAGTAAGTCAATTAAATCTCGATTCTGGGCCGATTCTGATGTTCCCAGGTACATTAACATGGACTACATGTTCTTTCTCAGCATTGCGGGCACGGAGCTGGTCCGATTTTGCGTCTCATACAACATTGCATGCCAATGGCACAAAAACATCTGGGCACGAATGGAAAATTACAAATCCGAGCTTCATTACGAGGGCGATCGGAAATATATGTCCTTCCTCGTCCCAAAATTCCACCTCCCGGCCCACATTGAGGCCTGTAACCTCTTGTTTTCCTTCAATCTCCGGCCCGACGTCGGCCAGACGGATGGGGAAGCGCCCGAGCGCGGATGGGCAAGCGCAAACACACTTGCAACAAGCACGAAGGAGATGGGGCCGGGGGCTAGACGCGATGCCCTCGACGACCATTTCAACGACTCGAATCATAAGAAGATTATTGCATTGGGTGCGTTGCGAAGCTACTTGCAAGGCTGGGAAGACTAACCTATTTTCCAGGGGGTGTCATGGTGAAGAAGGTGGAGGATGCAGTGTCGATGATGGAGGAGATGCAGGGGGCATTCGCGCATATGGAGGCGTCGCTGACTCCGGAGGCGATCGGGGAGGAGATTGGGCCTATCCCGGAATGGACGACGATGGCAGAGGCTTGGGAGCGGGATTTGACCCAGCCCAACCCCTTCGAGACGTTGCGGAAGGACCAACACCTGGCGAAGGTCAGACAGGAGCTGGCGGAGGAGGCAGCCGCACGCCAGATGGCTGGGAAGGAAGACGCGAACGAGGTGCGCGACGAGATGCATATCACAGAGGTTGTCGCCATGGGATTGCAGCTAGAAGAGCAGCAGTGAGTCGTTAATACCTTCTTGGTCATGGTGTTCCTGAACAGAGTTTTAGGCGTGTTTTACGCTTCGATGCCAAGGCTACAGGGCTGCATCCGACGGCGGACCAGACCAGGTCGATGGTGGAGCGCACCAGCAAGCTGCGCAGGAAGATCCTGGCGTGGATCGAGATCCAGCGCGGGTTCTTCCCCATCGTCGATCGCTTGCGGAAACTGCAAGACGCCGCTCGCGTACGCATCGCCAAGACCCAGCCAGTTGCCGGGCTGCAAGTCTACGAAATCGGGCTGTGGCTACCGTCCGCAATGATGAAGCAGGCCGGTGCAGCTCACGGGCTCAGCAAGTTTATGCGGGAGTGCGTCATGCATGAATACCGGCTCCGCGTTGGGCAGGGGAACGAGGCGCTGCATGAGATACGACGCCAGCTGCTGGTGCGCAGCCACCTATACCAGCAGAAGGATGCCTACTCGAGAGGCGTGCGGGAGAACATGCGCTCGGGCAGCAAGATCGAGCTGTGCGACGATCGTATCCGACGTATGACGGCACAGTATCGCGTGGCACGTCAGACGCTGGTCGTGCTGGGGCCGGTGCTGGGGCGGAATGAGTGGGAGGTGACGCTGAAGCAGCTGCTAGATGAGGACGTCAGGGGGATGCCGCACGCTCAGTTTGGCGACCCGGTGCGGCAGAGGGGCGGGCAAGCACGGCGGAAGACGTACCGGGAGCGCAGGCAGCGTCGCCGTGCCAAGCGACCGAGGGCCGTGAAGGCGCCGGCGGTGCTTTCGTGGATCTGGGTCGTCGAGGCACAACAGGTGGCCCCGGGCTCGCCGCAGGCGATGAATGAAGGTCTGTTTGTCTCCGAGACCGACAACGCGTTGCTAACACTGTTTGCAGCGGTGAGGATTGAATGGGCCAAGGCCCGCGCGCGCGCGATGCGTTGGACCGAAGAGGTGGACTTGCTAGAGGAGGAGATGCGTCGGATCCTCGCGTTTCTTACATGGCGTGCAGCGTGGTGGCAGGCCAAAGTCGACCAGCGTGGATTGGAGGATGGACCACAACGCGAGGGGGAGCGGGCCTATGCAATGCGGCAAGCGAAGCTGCAGATGGACCTGCACACTTCGTTCACGAATCTGTGGGCGCATCTCCCGGAGATCATTTGCGACGGAAGGAAGGTCGTTGAGGAAGAGAGGGCGGCAGCATTTGCCTCGAGCGCGGCGTACGCAGCAGAGGCGGCAGGCGACGACAGTGGAGAGGACGCCACGGTGAAGGGTGTGGAGGGTGAGGGTGGCGAGGATGGTGATGGTATCGAAGAGGAGGAGGAAGACGAAGGGAGCTTCCCTGTCCCTGCATTTGCGCTCGCTGAGATCGACCCCTTGTACGTTTTGGACTAATAGCTGATCCCCGTGTATTGTATTTTTTTTTCGGATTTTTACACATTAATTTACTCTATTTACGAGCCAATGGCGACAGACGATGTCGAGGCACTCCTCCACGTCGTCTTCCCAAAATGGATGATTAGGTCATCGATCAAGCAAACAGAGACATACACGTCCTCATCGCAGGCGACGACGACGAGGCCTCTTAGCAGTATGCTCGGCGCTGTTGGGCCGAATTAAGGTATGGCTCTGGTTGCCCATGCCTGATATATCAGAAAAAGCCCACAATCGGAGACCTAGATATATCAGTGCTGTTGGGAGCTTGTAGGCCGCTGATATATCATCCCCCAGACTGTGGACTGTTGAAATAAAGGTAAGCCACGGCCTTTACTCGGGAATAGCAGAAGACCCTCGCAATCGCGCAGGGGATTTATTCAACAACTACAAGGTAATATACAGAACTCGCTAGGAACCAATTAAACTAAGTAAAGAGAGAATTAGAACAATAGGTAAAAAGTAAGGTACAAGGGACAAAATGCGATGCGGAACACAGTGAATGAAAGGAACGTACTAATTGCCTTGATAATGATCCAAGGCACGGTGTCGGAGATAGCGAGCAACGGACTCGGAATTCCAACACACCCCCACGAGTACGCATGCGAGCTATAACCCCCGCAAACTCTGCACAGTGCACCCCCGCAAGCTCACCATGCCTCCGAGTCGAACTCATCGGAGTCGGAGTCCAACCCAATGACCATCGCGGCGGTCCCGGCTTTTTTCTTGCGCTTCGCAGTCTCCCAAGCGGACTTCTCGGGGCAGTCCGACTTGAAATGCCCCTTCTTGTCGCAGAAGTAGCACGTAACACTTCCGGGATCGCGGCGTGCAGCGATCGCGGCCATAGCTTCGTCACCGGAGTTGTCGGAAGGAGTGGGGGCATCGGGGGATGAGGTCTGGCGAGTTTCCTCGTTGAGTAGACGAGTGATAACATGGTTAACCGTGAGCTGCTCGGGTGGGGTTGCATCAAAGTTAATGATGACCGCGTCGTAGGAAGAAGGAAGACCCATCGTGAGTGCCAAAATCTGATCCTGTGCCGTCACTTCTATTGCTGCATGCTCCATCCGCAACACCAGCGTCTGGATACGGCCGATCCATGCCTCCATCGTCTCGTTGTCAATCTTCTTCGCCGTCAAGAACCTGCGACGAAGCGCCAGACTCGTTGCAAAGCCTGCCGCACGATGCAACCTCTGCAAATTTTCCCAAACCTCCATTGGGTCGCGCGACGTCATGTGCGCAAGCTGTCCATCCTCCACACGCAAAATCAACTCTGCGCGTGCCTCCGCCATCTTCCCCGCGTCTCTCTTCGCAACCAGCTCGTCCCTCTCCTTCCTCATCTCTTCTGCAGTCTTCTCTGCTCCGTCAGTCTTCTTTTTACTGACCAGAACCTCCACAACACCCCAGAGTCCCTTCCGAACAAGGGCAGCCTCCGCGCGCATGGCCCACTCGGCGTAATTGGTGTTCCCGAGGCGAGCGAAACGGATAAGTTCGTCGGACATAGTGGTGATGGTGTAATGGTAGTGAATCGTCGTCAGTCGCGAGTGAGCGCCTCGTATCGTCGTGAGTGCGTTCGGATCGGCAGTTCGTCGGTGCGTCAAGCCAGTTACGTCGTCGGCTGTCAGCGGTTCTTCTTGTGCGTCAGACCGTTCTCGCACAGTCGGGTCGTCAGCGAGTTCTTCTTTGCCCCTTCACGGTCTCGGGGGACTTAGCAAATCGGTGTAAGACTAGAGACCAACGATCGTCGATGAGGATCACTAGAATGGCAGCGAGCGAGCAGAACGAAGCTAGAGGGTATGCTGCGCGATTGTGTTGAAATAAAGGTAAGCCACGGCCTTTACTCGGGAATAGCAGAAGACCCTCGCAATCGCGCAGGGGATTTATTCAACAACTACAAGGTAATATACAGAACTCGCTAGGAACCAATTAAACTAAGTAAAGAGAGAATTAGAACAATAGGTAAAAAAGTAAGGTACAAGGGACAAAATGCGATGCGGAACACAGTGAATGAAAGGAACGTACTAATTGCCTTGATAATGATCCAAGGCACGGTGTCGGAGATAGCGAGCAACGGACTCGGAATTCCAACATGGACTTCTCTCAGGATATCCGTTTCCTCGGTCAGACCACCGAGGGAATTTATCGAGAGGACCCCTGGATGGTATTCATCCAGACGTCATTAACCGTTATTACGGTGTTGCAGGTGCTCGCCGCCGCCGACCTCGCAACCAAACAGGGGCAGGCATTGCATCTGATGATGAGGGCGAGAGCGACGCAGATGGGCCGTCTGTGGAGGAGGAACTGGAGAATCAGATCGGCGCTGACCTGGCTCAGAACATTCGCCACGAACCTGTCCCGGTTGCACGGCATCGCTCCCCGTTCAAGGACCCTGACCTTGAGTCCGATTTCCTAGAACTCTTGGAAGGCCTTCTGGAGCAGCCCGATGCATTACCGGAAGACTATGGGGTTCTGGAGGATGAGTGGGAGGAGGAGGATTACCCCGAGATTGAAATCATCAAGCCGGGTAGGCGCGGTAAAGAGCTGGTGATAGCGCTCCCGCGCCCCGACTGGTTTCCCAGAGCCGCTCGCTGGGTACAGGCTCTGGACTTGTTGACGAGATTCTTGGATGAAATCGAAGGCACCGAATCAGCGTCAGGGAACGAGGACGGTTCTCAAGACCTGGGATCAGACGATTCGGAATAGCTTCTAGATGAGTTATATACTCGTTAATTTATTGCTTAATTTCTTTGTACACACATGCAATAGTACGATGGGGACGAGTATCATCGAAAGAAACTGTGTGTTGAGGACCACCGACCGACACCATGGGCATGCAGCTAATAGCAGCGTATCAGCAGCGCGAGGGCCGACAACGAGAACTGTGGCCGAAGCAGCGCCCAACCACCGCCTTGACATTTTATGAGCCTACTATAGCAGAGATTGGGTGGTCAGTTGAAGGAATTGAGACGAAAACTGAGTGAGTTTACCTGCATTTTGTTGTGCCGGCCGTCTGTATTGATCCCATCAGCAGTGCGAGCACCCTCAACAAAAACTGCGGGCTCGGAGGTGCCCAGACGCACCTCCATCCCCTTGCGATGCTTCGAAAGGAGAGGGTGGACGGTTAGTTGAAGCAATTTGAGCAAGAACTGAGGGATATACCTTCATTCCTCTGCCCGGCTGCCATGCTGATGCCATCAGCAGTAGTAAGGCCTGCGACTAGAATCGCAGCTTGGAAGGCGCACAGACGCGCCAAAATCCTCTTGCGATGCTTCGCAAGAAGAGGGTGGGCGGTTATTACAATGAGTTGGGACAGAAATTGAGTGAGATACCTGGACTTTTCTTCCTGGGCATGCTGATGGGACCGGTGGTGGCCGCCTCGTCGCCGACGCGTTTGCGCTCGGAGCCGTGTGGGCGCATTACAGTTGCATTGCGTAGCATCTAAAGCAGAGGTTAGTAGCTTACTTGGAAGAATTCGGCCCAGAATTGACTGACCTGGCGGCATTTCTGTCTGCAGGCTGCTTGGGTGGCTGTTTGATGGGATCGGTGCTGGCCGCCACGTCGCCGACGCGTTTGCGCTCAGAGCCGCGCGGGCGCATTACAGTTGCGTTGCGCAGCATCTAAAGCAGAGGTTAGTAACTTACTTGGAAGAATTCGGCCCAGAATTGACTGACTTGGCGGCATTTCTGTCTGCAGGCTGCTTGGGTGGCTGTTTGATGGGATCGATGGTAGCCGCCACGTCGCCGACGCGTTTGCGCTCGGAGCCGCGCGGGCGCATTACATTTGCGTTGCGTAGCATCTAAAGCAGAGGTTAGTAACTTACTTGGAAGAATTCGGCCCAGAATTGACTGACCTGGCGGCATTTCTGTCTGCAGGCTGCTTGGGTGGCTGTTTGATGGGATCGGTGCTGGCCGCCACGTCGCCGACGCGTTTGCGCTCGGAGCCGCGCGGGCGCATTAC
Organism: Mycena rosella; assembly: GCA_029378255.1. Classification (NCBI taxonomy): domain Eukaryota; kingdom Fungi; phylum Basidiomycota; class Agaricomycetes; order Agaricales; family Mycenaceae; genus Mycena; species Mycena rosella. Next base: position 51,566 of record JARKIE010000406.1, on the reverse strand, counting down.
AGTTGCGTTGCGCAGCATCTAAAGCAGAGGTTAGTAACTTACTTGGAAGAATTCGGCCCAGAATTGACTGACCTGGCGGCATTTCTGTCTGCAGGCTGCTTGGGTGGCTGTTTGATGGGATCGGTGCTGGCCGCCATGTCGCCGACGCGTTTGCGCTCGGAGCCGCGGGGGCGCATCACAGTTGCGTTGCATAGCATCTAAAGCAGAGGTTAGTAAACAGCATCTAAAGCAGAGGTTAGCAACTTACTTGGAAAAAATCGGGCCAGAATTGTCTGACCTGGTGGACCTGCAGTTTTGTTGTCCAGAGTGCTTTGATGTGATCAGTGGTGTTCGCGCTCCCGCCGGCACATTTGGACGTGGAGGCGCAAAAACACCGCGCATTTGTCTCTCGCATCTCTTGACGGAGATGTTCGCGCTTGAGTTCAAGGGATTCAGCCAAATGAGTGAGTTACCGGCACTGTATTTGCAGACATCAATATTCCCGGTCCCACAGCAGTTCGGAGGGCGTCAGGGATTCCTTTTCGCTCAGGCTCCCAAAAGAGGGCAGAACATAGAGGTATCTCTTGAACAGAACAGATGTAGGTTACAGGAGGAGTTTGGTGAAGAATCGTCGAGGAAGGAGGCAAGAGGCTATTTCCTTTTTCAGACATCAACAACTCTCTCCCCAACATCGCATCGCGTCGCGTCGCGTTCCTTCAACATAACACCGTGCGAACGTGACAGTTCGCGTCGAGGATTCACGGACGTCCGTTGGTCTTCCCCTCCCTCCAAGACCTCCCCAAAATTCGCCAAACTCCTCCAGTATCGCCCATGTCAGACGGAACTTTGCCTCGCGACATTGCTGCATCTGCGGCTGCATTTTTGGCGGCGCTAGAGGCCCAGGGCGCAGACCTTCCCCCAGCGTTTGCTGAAGTTCATGCCCATCTTTCTGGTGCCATGGCCCGGTATCCAGAGACTATGCCTTCCATCGGCGCTCGGGTGTCACCTGCCACAAGTCTTCGCACTCAGCCTGTGCAGTTGGTACAGACCCGCCCCCAGATTGCTCCTATACCTCGGAGGGGCAGGGTGAATCCGAGATGCCAAAGTGAACCGTTGGAAGATCAAGAGCTCTCCGAGGATTTCAGAGCGGGTGTGTCCCAGGTTATACTGCTTGAATCATCGTTAAATTCTATCCAGTTCTTGCGCATAGGCTCCGGACTCCCAGACCTTCTACCCGCTCATCGACTCCGCAAACCCCCTCCAGCCCTTCTTTATTTTCGCCCCCCAGCTCATCAAAAATGCAAGGAAGCTCGCCGCCGGTGTTCAAAGGTTTGTCCAGTTGGCCACCTAAATATTTTGCGATTGCTGATTATATTCAAAGTGTTTGCCCCTCTATCGCCGTTGCACTTGAATCCCACATCCCCATCACGCTCACCATCGCGCTCAATGTCGCGCTCGCGCTCATCATCGCCCTCACCATTGAACTCACTGGCGTGCTCACCATCCCGCTTCCCATCACGCATACCGTCTCGTCTACCTTCGCGGTCCCTGTCCCCCTCGCCCGCGTCGCTCTTAGGCAAGCGAACTGCCTCGCAGCTCGAGAGTGAAGATCAGGAGGATGATACAGATTGGCGGCAGCGAGAGGAGGAGGCCCAACGTTGGCGAGGAACGTGGACTGGCCTCAAAATCACCATTCCTCCCCTTCGTGGGGGGCGCATCGCGGGAGGAGCTGGGCACGAGGGCGGTGGAGGAGGTGCTGGCGGAGGGGGCCTCCTGCTCATCTATGGACAGAAGATTGTGTCCGGCGGGGGGATCGGAAACGCACTGCGAGTGATGCCAATATTGGCATGATGCATTGTGGTGCGCCGGACTGCAGCAGTTGTCAGGGTGCCGCAGGTGGGGGTGGTCACGAAAATGAGGGGGAGGATGATGAACAGCAGAACAACAACAATTCACAGACCGGCCAAAGGAAACGTCGCAAGGTACCTGCTGGCTGGCGGATCGAACCTTCGGGGGGTCCACCAGTAACCAAACGCGCTGGCGAGCTCTTGGGCAAGCTCCTCGCCATCTATGGCCGCCAGAATCGACTCGAGCTTGATGATCTTTTGGTGGGAACTACCTCAGAGCTGCCGGTCGGAAATGATATGGCAGCGATTGTGCAGCGACTAAGCTCCCAGTCCAAAGCTCTCAAAGTCGGGGAGCTTCAGTACATGCTGGCTCTCGTACAGCTTGTGCTCCATGTTGATAGGTACAGTCTTGTCTTTTCTTTGCATTCATTTGTATCCTCATCGTATCTTCAGTCTCAAGGCCGACGCCAAACTGAAATACCTTCGGAAGGTTACGGTGCAGGATCTGGCTGAAAAGTATGCTCCCGGGACGCATCCGAATACTTTTAGGGATTGGGTCAACTGGGGCAAAAGACTTCTGCTTCTCTGTGCCGCTGGTAACGTCCTCGTTTCGTGTATACTGAATGAGCTCTGATATAAATTATGCAGGAACCTGTTATATCTTACCGAAATTGCTGCCCTTGATCTGAGGACCAACATCACTCGCAAGAGTACCACAGAGCCGGATGTGTTGTCCCTGGCCACTGCGTTGAGGGAGGTGCGACGTAAGTGTTGACTTGCCAGTATCATTATTTTTTACTCATTTGTTATACAGACGGCATGTGGCTGCCCATGGTCCGTCGGCTTATGGTCCCGATATACTACCTGCGGTCCACAGGAGGGTACATACAGGATCTACGTCTGCATTATCCCACCCCAGTGCCAGACGGTCAGAGTCCTAAGACGATCTCCTTTGGCTTTGGGGATATTCAATCCAGTGATGAGATTTTTGACCGCATCGAGACTAAGTAAGTGAACGAGGGTTCATTCTTAATCCTTTCTAATTCTATTTCACAGTTATCCGAAGCTTCTGCCTCGCTCCTCAGAGTGGGACTTCACTGCCATGCCAGCCTGGAAACCACTCGAGGATCCTCGGCTGTTAAAGCTGGCTCCGGTACATGTCATCCAGACGCCGCTCCTGTACAAGAAATCCGGATGTCCTGTCACCTAAAAAAATCGCAATAAATGGACTGACGCCCAGCGCAAGAAAGCGGAGGGAGCTTCTGTTGCTACCGACCTTCAGGATTTAGAGGATCAGGTGTGTTTATTCTGTACAGCGTCTTTATATTTGATTCTCACCATCAAGTTCGTTGCTGCTAGCTTTCTGAACTTCATGAGGGCGGCACGGCTAAGCTGGGAAGCTATGTTGAAATCAGCAGCAAAATACTAGACGGGTAAGCAAGGGTGCTTTCTGTGTCCGGAATACCCGACCGACCTCTTTTCAGTCATGCACTCAGAATTAACGACTCCACGGGCAAGCTGTTGTCCTTCTTATTCACCGTCCCTCCAGAATATCGTCAGCTTCTTTCTGATGCTATACTGCGTATTCATGAATGCATGCCTGGCGAATTCAAAGATGAAGATTCCCGTGCCGAATTCTTCAAGTACCTGTCGTGTCACTACTCTTGGTATGCGCGATATGCGGAGAAGGTAAGTATCGTGTCCTGTATCCTGTTTTTTTTCTCTCTCTCTCAGACTGTGATTAGGGAGGGAATGCGCCGAAAGGTGGACATCCTGACAAGATCCGCAAGGACCACAAAGGCCGGGTCAATTTCGAGCAGCGATATCCACATCCTTCCAAAGACATGGGAAATGTGAATGAGTATGTATCGCTCACAGAGGCCTACACTGATTTTTTTGAGCTCCTCCGAGTTGCAGTACACTTTCTTTCTTTGTTTTCTATGAGGTGCTGACTTGCTTCCAGCTCAAGGAGTACCTCCCAGAAGATTACGATGAGCTGAGCATTTATGTGGAAGCTCTGCCCTTGGACGCCGCCTCTCCCTACTACCCTTTCGGCGGTTTTGTGATAAATATCAGTGCTTGTAAGTGGGCGCATCGGGACAAGGGAGACAAGCGCCTTTGCCTGGTCGTCCCCTTCGGCTCATTTACCGGGGGACAGCTATGTCTCTACGAGACAGGGTTTTCCTTCGATCTCCAACTCGGGGATGTTCTCATATTTCCATCGTGCGACTTAACGCACTTCAATTTGCACTTCAGTGGTCAACGCGGCACGCTGGTCCTGCATTCTGATCGTCAAGGTGATAGCTGGATCCGGGATTACCACGGATGGTCCTCTTTTTTCGTTCGTCATTCTTAGTAGTAGATAGCTAGCTCTCGGCTCTCAGCTCGTACAATGAAAAAATTATTGGTATTAATGCTTCAGGATGTTTCCCAACATGCTATATTACTGGAATGAAACTGAGAGATACGTGTAACGACTGTGTGATAGACATAGACATGGGAGATCAAGATGGAGGAAAGTCCGGTCGGGAATGAGTGATATGGAACGGTAAAATAGTAGAGGCGCATCTGCCAAAGAACTTATCTCTTGCCGGACCAAGGATCCCTATCTGCCCGTCCCTTACCCATGCTCCGGAACCGGGGACGGTGGGATACAGAGGTATGGCCAGTCGACCCAGTTGATTCACTGGTCATGCTATGAGCAGCTGTTGATGACGAGCTAGGGTTGCTGGAGGAGCCAGCGCTGCTCAGATGAGGAGCTGGGTTAGGAGGTGCTGTGGACCAGCTGGGGTTGCCGAAGCTGCTAAAGCACGCCGGTGTTTGGGCCCATTCGGGAGTCGAAGGAGCGGTGTAGTCGCTTGTCGAGGATGTGTCGAAAGAAGGTGTCGAAGAAGAAGCGATGGCCGATGGGGTGGCTCCACCAGACGGGATTGCACCCGATGAGAACATCATGCCCATATAATCATCGGGAGCAGCAAAGTCATCGAAAAATAGGGGAGGGTCAATGTTGGGGGGAGATTCCGGCGCTGGGGAGGGTGCTGGAGTAGGGGACTTGGGGTTCAAAATGCGCAGGGGTGACTTCCATGCGTTCGCGATGACGGACAGAAGGGGAGTCCCGGCTAGTGTCGGTGCAGGGGGAGGGAAGTCGTCATCGTCGCTGCTGACGACGACCACATCTTCTTCTGAGTTTTGCGAGGGCCCGGCTCCAGGCTCTGATTCAGGCCCTTCGCTAGTCCCAGGGATGAAGAGAGGCTTGGGCTTAAGTACCCCTGGAGTCGGTGTAAGTGATGTCACGATTGAAGTATGTGAGCGTACCTGAAGAGATCCGAGTACACATTTTGGCTGCTCTTCTCATATCTGACTCGTCTTCTGGCTCTGTCTTGACCGCTGGAAAGGGATTAGATACAGACAAAGGTTGGCGTACATAGGATTGTTACCAATTTCTTCCTTGATCTTGAGTTTTTTCGCTATAAAGATGAGTGTCGGTAAGGGAAAAGACCACAAAAAAAAAAGAGGAAGACACACCGGGCTTGCGAGGGTCATGACAATGTCTTCAGAAGGCACGGTGTCAATGTCCGACCCCAAGTCCTCGCTCTCAGGCTCCGTGTCCGAGGCGTCCCAATCTTGGTACCTCTTTTCAGGAATCTTGATCTTCGACGCTTTAAAACTGAATTAGCATCTGCATGCGCAAGGATGGGAGTGGCTCACCTAAGAAAAGTACTCGGTCGGCCTTGCTGGTGCCCTTCTGCTTGCAATGGTCGGCAAGCTCAACACCAGTGGGGAGCGGATCTCCAGCAAGGGCAAGTTCCCGGCCGTCTTTGTAAACACCCAGCCACGTCTGCTTCTGGACCTCGGGAGGATCATTGGGATCACCATGATAGGGTTGGCGTTCAAGGAACTCAATGGCCTTTGGAACTAATGTCTTGATCTCTCGGTTAACACGACTACAGCTCCAGGCGGTGTTCAAGACGAGAGGGTTGGATGGGGTACTTAAGACGACCAACCCAGCAGTGCGCCAGAGGTTAAGCGTCGCCGATGAAGGGACCTTGGTGGAACGAAGGTCACCATTCTAAAGAACATTAGAGAGAGGGGAATGCAGGTTAGGTCTCACTTACGAGCAAGCCTTCCGGTAGGAAGACCAGCTTCCCGTATTGGACGTGCTCTCCCTCTTTTTGCACGGCTCTCGTCTGCGACCATGATTCAGCGACAATAAAGATTAAAAAGAAAAAGAAAGCTGACTTTGCCTTTCTCCTTGGACGATCTCTGTTTTTTGGCTGGAGGTGGTTCAGTGTCGGTTTTGGATGAACACTTTTTGCGAAGACCAGCATTGGTCTCTGCCTCAGCCTCCTCTATGGATACGGAACCCTTGGATGACTTGCCCACAGAGGAGGAAGAGCCAGAGGAAGAGCCAGAGAGCTTGCCCGCATCACGGAAGTTGCGGATGAAATTTCCGACACTGGACTTGAGCGCTGGGTGGGCACTTTCGATGTGCCCGCAGCTTTTGCAAACCAGCTTGCCCTCGACCTCGTGGGTTTCCATGCATCGGATACAGATGCACTGCGTGCCGTCTGAGTCCTTGCCCCGACACATGGTCGAGTCCATGTCGGCCGGAGGGAGAGTGAGAGGTGAGGGAAGTGAGATGGAGCGTTTTTTTTTCTGTCACAAGGGGCTCAAACAGTGACTTCAATTTTGCTTCCGCCGCCGCCAGGAATGATTTCGGGCAGAGGGAGGAACACATTTGAGTGCCGGAGGGGAATTTGAAGATGGGGACAACAGTTTACTGGGTTTTACAACACAGTACATGGGCCAGATGAGGTTGAGATTATCTACACCTAGTGTAAGCCCACCTGCACTGAGTCGGGAGCGCCTGATGGCGGGCGGTTGAGGGAGTAGAGACACAGGGGCAAACATTCCCAAAAAGGGAATTCTGGAAAAGCGCGCGAATCTGGCAATTATTGCGCGCGAAATATGCCAAAATATTGCGCGCAAATAAATGTACAAAGTGAACGCCATAAATACATAGGATCCGCACCCATTGAAGCGAGACCAATCCTTCAGAAGATAATCGTTTGCAACTGCCCGATCCACCCCCCTACATCGCCACCGTGAGCGAGTTCATCAAGTCAACGCTATCCTGCGCCTTCTTCTTCTGCAACCACCAGTCATCAGCTAGCATCCTCGAGCCACATAAAAAAAAAGCAACGACCGCCGGATCTCCGTCTGCAGGATCGCCATGAGGAGGGACATGCGTCGTGCGGGTCCGGGGTTTATCAAGCGAGGTACGAGCTAGGAATGATAAAGCGTCTGTCAAGAGAGACTAGGGGGAACGAAGGATATGGTGGCGCGGGGGTTATCCTTGACGAGGTGTGGAGGGGGGCATCGCCTGGATATCATCCGTTGGTCCGCATTTGTGGGATTTGGCACAAATATCCATGAAACTATGGCGTTCACTTTGTACATTTATTCTTTTGCGCAATATATTGGTTCGCGCGCAATATTGCACTTTTTCCCGCAATTTTCCTCTTTTCGCGTGCAAATTGGGATATTTTTCCCGCGCAAATTGGGATTCGTTCTTGCATTAAGAGGAACCACTTAATCAATGCTGCTACGGCCTTGTCCATGATCACCTCTTCCCCTTTAAGACTCTCCAGCCTCCTTCAGCTGGCTCTTTCAGGCTCTCGTTACACACCGGTGCCAGCTGAGTTGGTACCGCCAAAGTCAAAGCATGTGCCGATTGGCCATCCACCAAAGTTAAATGTTTTTTGGAGACGGAGTCCTCCAGGCCCATGTATGGAAGGTGTAAAATATGCAAATACCTCCGCCTGATGGTCAGCTCTTTCAACACTTCTTATTGGCCAAGATGAGATATTTGAGCTTTTCATGCTCAACAGTCCGGTTTTGAATCCAGTTCCAACTGAATGGCTCATACGCGGTCACCGGATATTTATCTACTATCCATCACTTTAGTATTGAAACTCACCTAGAATCTACCTCACTTTTAGATGGATAGTCTCCGGGAGTACCGGGAACCGATGTATGTCCCCGCCATGAATATTAAAAATTTTGAGAGAAACGGCGGCACAAGGGATGCAATCCCATCCCGAGGCCATCAAACAGCATCAATCCCACTGATTTAAATTTAAAATCCGTTCTAACTGTTGCCCTGCTCATCTGAGCACTCCGCCGTTTTTCAGGAGCATTCTAAATAGCCTTAAATACCTTCAGAGAAAAAAGACGGAACGAAAATCCATTGCAAATGCACAGAGTTAATATTAAGGTTTCGAGGGTCACTGGCGGAGTTTGAATTGCTTTGATCTGGGCTGATTTACATTCTGTTTTGGCTCCCGCCGCCGTCTCCGGTCGATTTTTGCGGTGTTTTCTTGGGAAGACTGGTTTCACTAGTCCCCTAATCCCCCTCGAGAAGCCCAGATAATTTTATTGGACAGAGGATGTGTTCTGTGTAAATTTAGGGGGAAACCTCTGGTTTGATGCGTCGGGGACATGATCTCGATGACTACTACCCGGGTTCACCTCATTCCTTTTTCATATCCTACATGTATACATGTGTCGGTGTCGGTTCAATTTCCGGCTCTTCCGAAGGGAATCGGTATAAAATTGAGCAAGATACAAGAGGATTTTCAATTTCTCAATACCAAAGTGACGGATAATACTCAATCTTTTGGGGACAGTGGGAATGATGGCAACGTCGGCTCAACTCGCGATCAGACGATGACCGTGTGACCAACTCGCATCGACTCCGCTCGCACTGCGGCCGCCGGCAACACTGAGCTGACGGCGTGGAATTTGACGAACTGATGGGTTGCTGATGGATGCCGTCCCGCCGCGAAGATTTGCGGAATGTATATGTAAAAGAAAGCCAGCAAAACGAATGGACTGCAGCTTTCGAAATGGAGTCGAGGTCCCGTGGAAGGCAGCAGCCAGATTCGACTTCATGATGGCAGGTGCACAGAGGATTCATATTCTTCCGCTGCCAGGACTCAGGCTGACAGGAGGCAGCGACTCCGAGAGGAGGCCCGAGGGTGGCGGCGGGCTCAGAGGAGTTTGAGGAGAGGGATAAAGGTTAGGTGGTTTAAAACCACATTATATGTCCCAGATGAGCCCGATAGCTTCTCAACCCAATGTGTGAACCCACCTGTCGGGAGCGCCTGATGGCGGGAGGTTGAGGGAGTAGAGACACAGGGGCAAACATTCCCAAAAAGGGAATTTGGAAAAGCGCGCGAATCTGGCAATTATTTGCGCGCGAAATATTGCGCGCAAATAAATGTACAATGTGAACGCCATATGCAACAGTCTGATCGTTGCGCTTCCCTGTTAAAGACTGTACCTTGTTTGTGCGAAGTCAACCAGAAATGACGGCCGTGGGAAAATCATACAGCTTTGGCGGATCAAAGATCTGTACCGCCTCGCGAGTCGCTCTCCTGAGCCTGAGTGTGCACTCTTCTTTCGCTGTCCCCACCTCCCTCCCAGCGCTGCCGCTTTTAACTCCCCCATACCATAAGTGAGACTACCCTCGACAATGCAGTTCACGTATCGCACTTCAGCAATCATGTACGCATCCCCAGCGCGCGCCCCATCTAATCCACTGACTAAGAGGCTTCGGAACCATTCAGTTGGGGTGAGGCTCCTAGTCTCCGCTCGATACTGAATCAAAGCCGCTGCTTTACAGCCGTAGCGTTCCTCTTAGATGTCACGTACGTGAATTCGCTCCAGCTCTAGCTAAGACTGAGGCCCGTCCAGGTCCGTCATCCTCCTCACCGTCTCGATTATCATCTCCCCCCAGTGAGCACATTCCTCTCAGTTTCTCGCTGGCTCACGTCGATTCTGTTAGTCGCGATGGCTGGTTCCGCATATTGATGCTGGTTCTTCTCGTCTTTTGCGCCGCTGGCGCCGCCTTCACCAGCGTGCGGTGGTGGCGGTTGCACAAGGCACAGACACAGGCTTCGATTCCGTACTACGGGGCACCGCCGCCTGCAGTCCCCGCCAGATAAACTCAACGTTGGAGGATCCAACAACGAAGCCTACATTTCCCCCTACCTGCTCAGGCGACGCGATGACTTTCGGTGCGGAGAATACCGTGTATTATATGTCTCGCAAAGTTCAATACTATCTCACACACCTTGCTATGTCCCCATGGATCTGTTCTTTCTCCATGATTCATCCTCGTTGATTCCGGCCTCAACGCACCGTCTAAACATCGTGTAAACGTCAGTTTTAGCTCGAAATTCAATTAAGGAACCTGCTCTTATTGGCGCAGTTTACTTAGATGGGTTGATGAGCGACGGGGTAAGCGTCACTCTAGATAATCACAGATAGATTGTAGTGGTTGAGGATAAAAGTACTTATTAACATAGTGCAGAATACATCGGCTTAAATACTGTGAGGCTCGGGCATCGGGGACGCTTATTCATATGCCTCGGTGAGGCTTCGGGCTTGTACAAAGATGAGTCATAATAAACTAGAATGGTCTGCATACTGGCAGATTGTTCCATAGGGTTCCAGGAACTTCCTGGGATAACTCCAATACTCCCCCTCAAGCTGGCAGTATGCCCATGTTCGAAGTGAACTGATCATTCTTCATGCGAGGTAGTGCCTTCGTCAGAATGTCTGCAATCATCTCGTTAGTTGGACAATACTCAACATTGATAATACCGGTCTCGATGCATTCCCGGATGAAGTGATTCTCGATGCGGAAATGTTTCGATCTCGCGTGGTGCTGTGGATCGTGTGCAATCGTTATTGCGGACTGGTTGTCAGAGTAGACTAAGGTCGGATCTCCTGGAAAATTGAAGGGCAATGCTTCAAATAAATATCGTAGCCAGATTGCGGCTCGAGTTGCAGCGGCAAGCGCTGAATATTCCGCCTCGGCCGTGCTAAGTGCAACCGTTGGTTGCTTCTTGGAATGCCAAGCGATGGGGCCTCCTGCGAGAAGGTAGACGTAACCCGAGACTGATTTGCTGTGGTCTGGATTCGATGCAAAATCGGCGTCACTGTACGCGCGTAGTGGTTGAAGATTGAGTTCGGATCGATATCCAATCCTCCAAAAGTGATCCGATGGTCACGCGTTCCCTTCAGGTAACGGAAGATCCTCTTCCATCACGAAAATGTGAGGAGCGATGAAAGGCCAAATAAAGCCTTATAAGGGTCAAAAGGCATACCAGGCTTGGCGGGCCTGTAAAAATACAGAAGGCATTGTAAAAGATCTTTTCTAAATTTCAAGTCTTATCAGCCCGGCGAGACTTTGCCGGGCTCTCCAAACTTCGCCAAGCTTTCCAAAATGGACCTTGCTTTCACGAGTTCGGAGCGCATTCGGGCTCATATAATGCTTCATCTTCCTCCTTGGTATACACCATGCTTCTCATTGATCCCCAGAATCAGGTGGATTTGGCGCTGCTCATAATCCGGAAACAGGCACAAAAATCACACAAAATGCGACAGAAAAAAGGGGGCAAAACGGATGAATTGAAAAATATAGTACGATATACAGATGTAGTACTAGGCAGCAGTGGTGAGGGCAGGTGCAGGTGCAGGGGCCGGTGCAGGGGCCGGCGCAGGGGAGGGGTTTTGCGCGACAGCGTCAGCCACAGCCTTCTTCGCGGCACGAGCAGCCTTGAGCTGTGCCAGATGGCTGGGGGCGCTGCTAGCGGTTGCGGGCTTGCTACCCGAGGTTATGCCGAGCACGACCCTGCGAACATGTCAGAGGAATAAACGGCGCGCGAAAAGCGCACGACTCACTGGTTCCACAAACAAATGATCTCCTCCCCCCACTCCTCGTTGTCGAAGAGGTCGTAGATGGTCCAGAAAAACTCCTCATAGTTGAAATGGTCGCCGTCCGTCTTGTACCACTCTTGCTTGGAAGAGAGTCCGAAGTACACCTAGCGCGTGTGAGATTGGTAACAATCAGCAGTGATGGACGTACCTGTGTAGCGACCCCGGCAATGGTGCGACGGCTGAAGGTGATTAGGCCGATAACGCTTGCATTGCCCGGCCGGCCTTTGTGGAAGCCTTCGCCCTCGAGCGCCGAGTTGGGCCCCATGTACATGGCCTTGCCCGACTGAATACAACGTGTCAGTTCCAGTCCATGGGCCTCAAGAGAGGACGTACCCGCAGAAGCACCTCGCCCTTCAACGCATTGTCGAGGACTGCCTCCCATGCCGGATGGTCGAGGTCTTCTCCGATCGGGAACTCTTGCCCCAACGGAAAGACGAAAGCGGGGAGCTGGGCGCCAGTGACGTGCTTCTCGCCTTGAGCAATCTCCAAGTACGTCCTGAATGAAGGAGCATCAGCGGCGTGTTTAGAAGGAGCAAGATCTTACGTTTCATTGGCAGGCCACTCCATCGGGCAAAGGTAGGATGTGTCAGCCCGCGATGGGCCTTTGACGTCAAGTTAGGTAGCGCAGGATTGAGCGGAGTGGTGGGGTCTACATGCAGCCATGCCGGTATCCTTGTCTTGAGCGTCGATGTGTCCTCGGACCGTACGGCTTCCATGCCTATGGTGAGCTGTAGCAAGATCAGGGTATGCAGGAACACTGTTGAGTACTGCGAATACCTGTTTCTCAATCGCTCGGCGTTCCACGGGCTTATTCGATATCGACAGGAGGTACTCGTGGAATCCGGGGAATTTCTTCCACAGAATGGTCCAGGCCTCCGCAAGGCGCTCACTGCGATGAAGGCGAGTCAGGTAGTCGTCCATAGATGCTGAGGTGCTTACTCAGTCTCTTCCTCGTCGCCTGACATCGCAGAGTCCGCCTTGCAGCCGTATTCGATGACGGCCGCGACATTCACGAAGGGCCCGGGGTGGCGTCCAATGATGCGGCCATAGCCCACATAGTCGTCAGGCGCATCGTCTTTGGCTTGGGCCTTCTTGGGCTTCTTGGAAGGTGTCGGCTCGGGGTCGTTGTCGTTGTCGCTGGACTCTGGCCTGGGGTGATGGATATCAGACAGGCTTGCGATCATAACAAGGCCATACTTATCCCGCTTCGAAGCACGACGCCCACGTCTTTTGGTCAAGCCATGAACTAGGCTCTTCAAGCGTGAAATCTCTTCTTGAAGCGTCTCCGTGGTCACGGCCTGATTTGCTGGAGTCGTGGTGTTGGTGACCTGTTGCAGCGGCGTCTGAGGAGTAGCCTGCGGATTCGGAGCCATCCTACAGCTGGAGGTAAGTGAATGGTGAGCCCAAGACAGAGCGGGGAAGCGAACTGGGAAGCTGGGTGGATTTCGGGAGGATTGAAAGATGGGGGGGAGGATCAAGGTGCATGTGATGGAGTACCACCTCTTATCTATGCTGCGCGCGCTGTATCCGCAGGCTCAAACACCAACCTCCTGGAGCCATCACGTGGGCGTATCGCGCCGCGCCGCCCAGCCAGAGATAAGGAAACTCAGTCAGCAGCCAGGACGGTCACACGTCGTCCATTCTCTTGCTGAGCCGCGACTACATGCCCTATCTTTTTGTCGCTGAGAGGCTGGCGCGACGACTTCAATCAGCCTTGGGAGGTAAATCAGATTTCTACCAATTTTGCGCGTTCTGACGCGTCGATAGGGCACTGGGGAAGATTATACAGAACTTTCGCCTCGGATGGCACAATTGTTGCTTCCGTTCCCGGAGAGCCCGCTGCGGCACAAAAATCCCGAGGCTGAAGAGCCTGTCGAACAGGTGTGCTGCGGATTGAAAGTTACGTCTCATTGTGCTGACTTGGATCTGTGTCTCAGATGCCGGCGGTTATTGAGCGTACCCTGAGCCCCGAGCCAAGGCAGGATCGTGACACGTACATTGCTCGTCTCACTACGCGGCAAGTTCTCCTCGAGAACACATAAGCTCGCAGCGCTTCCAGACGGTCTTGAAGCTTGAAGAACAACCGCATGTATCGCCACAAGATCCTGCGAGTCAATTACACCGGTTACGATGTACGTCTCGGTCAAGATTGTTTAAACCCCCGCATGCACTCGGACGTCATGTCGCTCGCACCTGAAGGTGCTTCACACCCCTTCTCGTATTCACAAATCATCGGAATTTTCCACGCAGACGTCGTCAACACAGCCGCCGGAGCAAACCCTCGCCCGGAATCTATGGAGTTCCTTTGGGTGCGGCAGTATCGACTCGATTCCTCGTGGCGCGGGGGCTTTAAACGCAAGCGGCTGTTCCGTGTGGAATTCATTCCTGACACGGACCCGAATGCGTTCGGCTTTTTGAACCCCGATGAAGTAATCCGCGGTGCGCACATCGTTCCGGCCTTCGCGAGCGGTCGCACCGAGGATTTGCTTGCCAGTGGCTGAGTCGGACGCCTACCAAGAGACGGATTGACAGATGATGAGGACTGGCGCTTTTACTACGTCAACTTGTGCGTATCCTTTCTTTTGTTCTAAATGCGACACTGACTTCTGTCACTTTCAGCTTCGTGGATCGTGATATGTACATGTGTTACATTGGTGGCGGAGTCGGACACTACCGGGTCGAAATCCCAGCAGACAAGCAGCCCGCAGTTGTGGACACAGGCATGGACGAAGAGGAGGAGGAGGAGGACCCACCGCCAGAAATCAACGCTGAGCCTCCGACCACCAGAGCCCGCTCGTCCCTGTCGCAAAACTTGGAAGAGGACGTGGAGGAGGTACCCCCAGTGCGTGGTGACGACTCGCCATCCAACTCCCGACCTGGCTCTTCACTGTCACAAAATTCACAGGCATTGGTGCGTTCGGGCTCATCGGGATCATCATCGGGATCATCATCATCGTCCGAGTCGGGACGCGACGATGGCTCGGATGGCGACGAGGACCAGGATGAGGGGCAGGACTTGGGGCCGGAGGACGGTGACGGTTGGGTAGACGAGGAGGTTCAGGAGGGATATACCCCGCTATAGGCGCCTGCGGGGGTTCGGATCATCAACAGCCCTTTTTATGTTACCCCTTTCTCGCCAAAGTAACTACCTTGAATCAGAAAATTGACAAAACTGAAGGGCCCTTCCCTTTTAGACGCCCGCGCGGTCATAATCATGTGATGTGACCCGACGTGTCTGTAGACATGTTTCCATTTAATACAATATATCATTTTCCCCTGGCTGTCATGCGCCTTACATAGCCTCACAATTCGAACTCAGGCTGCCAGGCCTTCAGCATCCTGATGATGACCTGGCAAGGCCTTACCAAAGCTATATCTGCGTGGTGCGGCCTTATATGGCCTTACAAACCCAATCGGGCAAGGCGACCACCAACAGGTAATAACACGGAGATCACATTTTCGTGATGTCATCGCTGTCCAGTGTGTCGCGCTCGGGCTGCTGGTGTACGCTCCGACTCTGGTGACTGCATAGGCAATATCTGGGCGACTTATGGTAGCAGGCCAGATCAGTGAGCCCATATACTCGGCAAAACTGTGGCCTCGCTCGTCTGCTGTCTTGCCTTGGTCCCGGTTTTTCTCCAGGACGACATTCGGGTCCATCGGCGTCTTCACTGGCGACATCTGGTCGTACCCAAAACGCTTCAAGACTCCGTCGATGTAATGCTCTTGCGAAATCTGGATGGTCTTCGCCACGCGGTCGCGGTAAATCTCGATACCTATCAGTTTCTTGGGCTCGCCAAGGTCGTTAATCTCGACTTCTTGGTTCAGCGCGGCCTCGGTGGCAGAGAGCATGGTGGTACTGTTGCTAAATAGTAGTAAGTCATCCACCCAGACCGTTATAATGACATATTGGTCTTGAATTTGGTGCAGATATACGCCGCGGTCGACTTCGAGTCGACTGAAGCCATGCTTCGTGAGTATGGAATGCAGTTTGCGATTCCACTCCCTGCCTGACTGCTTCAGTCCGTACAGGGTTTTCTTGAGACGACATTTTCGTCCCGAACCATCATCGAAACCGGGAGGTTGTTCCATAAACACCTCTTCTTGCAAGTCTCCATTCAGGTATGCTCCTTTCACATCTAACTGCTTCATCTCAAGGTCTTTGACGGCAGCTATTGCTAGGAGTGCTCT
The DNA here is from genome assembly GCA_029378255.1 of Mycena rosella. Lineage (NCBI taxonomy): Eukaryota > Fungi > Basidiomycota > Agaricomycetes > Agaricales > Mycenaceae > Mycena > Mycena rosella. Next base: position 35,760 of record JARKIE010000406.1, on the reverse strand, counting down.
GAGCGACTCAAGTCGGACGACTGGTGCAAAGGTATCGAAATAGTCGATGCCGGGGACTTGTGAGTAGCCCTTGGCCACCAATCTCGCTTTATAGCGCACAATCTCCCCCTGCTGACCTGTCTTTAGGTCAAATACCCATCGGCATCCGACAGGCTTTCGTTCTGCGGGGCATTCTTCGAGCTCCCACGTACGCATCGCAGACAAGTTCTCAAGCTCTGCGACGATGGCCTGCTCCCAAAGCGGCCATTCGGGCGACGATCTCGCCTCTTCGATACTCCGGGGAATGCTGGGTTTCCCCGGGTCTATTTCTCCGACTGCAGCCTTGTACGCGAAGTGCGCAACGGGGTTTCCGTTCTCTGCGTCATCTTCTTCGTCGTCTACTTCGGGCTCGGGGGCTGTGTTCCGAGTTGCGCGGCTTGTCTTTGGCCTGCGCGCATTGGGGTTTCCAAGTTGGAGATAGTTGTGCTCCGTGACAGTACGTGTCAGTTTTCGGAGTGGGAAAGGATTAAGCTGATTGGGCTTTGGATTAGGTTCCGTGCTCGCGCGAGGTGTCGACGGCGCCGAGGATGATGATTTCGGCTGGGGTGTGCTCGCCAATTTCGGCGGCAGTGCGGGTGCTGGTGTAGACGGGGGGACTGGTACTGGACCTGGTACGTTCTGTGTCGTCGGTTGCATCGGTGCTGGCTGATTTGCTGGTTTGGCTGATGTGCTGTTCGTATTCCCATTCTTCTCCCCCTCGGATGGCACATTTGACTCAATTTCAATGAATTCAACAGCGGGGTCAGTAAATTGGAAGTTACGGGAGGTCTTGACGCGGTGAGTCCTTGTATCGTAGTACCGAATTGCTTTCGGTCCGTCTAGATAGCCACAAAATATATGTTTTAGTGCCCGCCTGTCGATTTTCGACAGTTGTTTGACGTCCTCGCGGAAAATCCAAACTGGTGCTCCAAACTCTTGGAAGTGAGATACACTGGGTTTCTCCTTCGTGAATACCTCGTGCGGTGTTATCCCGCCGGGTAGGGCCTTCGTCGGCGATCGATTTCGAATATAAGCAGCGTGTGTCACGGCAAACTCCCACAAACTGTTGGGTAAGTCCTTTTCCGTTAGCATCGCTCTCACCAGCTCGACTAGGGTCCGGTTCAATCTCTCAGAAACTCCGTTCTGGGACTGGGAATAAGGCGCGGTTTGATGGATCTCGATACCCTTTGCCGCGAGAGCTGATTTCAGCTTCTCATTTAGGTACTCCCGTCCCTCGTCGATGCGAATCCACTTTGGCTTATAGCCATACTGCCGTTCCAACCACTCAATGTGCTCCAACGGATATTGGCCTTGCCATTTCGAAATGTGGCTGCTCCTCCTGTGTCGTCTATGCGCGGAATGGACAATAAGTTGTTCATAGCTGTCGGTGCGTACAATGCGTTGTATAAGATAACTATCTCCTTCTGACCATTGATATGGCTCTCGAGGGTAATAGTGCCACGTCCGTGGGCTTTAACAGCGTTGTCGCCGAGTCCATTGATGGTTTCGCCATCAAGCGGGGTGTAATCCGTGAAGATGTCCCGATCGTTGGCAATATGGACCGTGCAGCCGGAATCGGCAAGCCACGCGTCCCTTGATAGACGCGAATCAAAGTGGGGGTTGGGCTGGATCGCCATGAAGGCAGACTGTGGGTCGGAATTATCGGGAACCTGGTCGGTGCCTACGTTAGCTGAGTTTCCCTTTCTCTTACCACTGTTCCACTTACCTTTACCCTTTCCACCGTTTTTCTTCGGGCCTTGGCCTTCTTTGGCTCCGCCCTTGCCCCAGCAATCCTTGGCCATGTGCCCTGCCTTTCCGCAGTTAAAACAACCATCAGTGATGTTGTTAGAGGACTTGCTGTGCTGTCCGAACAGTGCTGATGATCCCGTAGATTCTCCGGCTTTCTCCTTCCGGCGTCGATGCTCCTCAAGAATGAGGGCGACCAGCTCGTGAGAGCTGACAGTGACAGGGCTTGCAGGCCCACCGGGTGAAGGTACGTTGGCCAGCACGGGGTTAGTTGTTAACTTCCCGTTATTTGCCGCCAGGTACGAGCTCGTGAATGAGTCCCAACTTTCTGGGAGAGAGGTGATCAACGCGATGAGAAATTCCTGGTCTGATACCAGGCTACTCATTGTGTTCAGCTGCTCTTGAATAGATCGAAGCTCCGTGATGTGAGCTCCAATGTCAGTGCCTTCTTCGGCAATCGTACGGTAGAGCCTCCGTCGATATGACATGATACCTAGCTGACCTCTGGCTTCTTTGACAGTGCAAAGTTGCGCCCACATCTGGGCCGCAGTTGTAGCTCCCGCAAGATGTACCATCTGGGAATTTCCCAAAGCAAGTTCAATTTTGCTTCGTGCTTTGCCATCGGCCTTGGTCCATGCTGATATCAATTTCTTCTCATCCGCAGTTGGCTTCGCAGGGTCTGCTGCCCTCGGATAAGCCTCGGTGCCATCAATGTAACCCTCAAGTTCATTGTCACGGAGTATCGCCAGTATGCGACGCTTCCATGGCATCCAATTCTCCTCATTGAGGAGTTCAATGCGTGTAGAGTGTTCGGTCATGTCCAGAAGCGAGTAGATTGGTACGGGTCTGTCTTACAGAGTTGTCGGGGAGTTGTCGGGGCTGATTCTTCGATGAGAATAGAGTGTCGCTAATAAACTGTGTGATTATAGATTCAGGCCGGGGCCCATAACCTATTGGCGCAGTTTACTTAGATGGGTTGATGAGCGACGGGGTAAGCGTCACTCTAGATAATCACACAGATAGATTGTAGTGGTTGAGGATAAAAGTACTTATTAACATAGTGCAGAATACATCGGCTTAAATACTGTGAGGCTCGGGCATCGGGGACGCTTATTCATATGCCTCGGTGAGGCTTCGGGCTTGTACAAAGATGAGTCATAATAAACTAGAATGGTCTGCATACTGGCAGATTGTTCCATAGGGTTCCGGGAACTTCCTGGGATAACTCCAATAGCTCTACTTCGTCTCTGCTCCGTGCCTCGGGGCCTACTCCGCCAGCTAACCACTCTCGTCACAAATACGATCAATTCTGGCACCGAATTCGTCTAGTGAGCGCAGGCCTCAAATTGATCACTCGTTGAACTGACGATCTCCAGTTATTGTGAGTTCCACGTACAAAGAGTTACTGGCGCTGAACATTCAAATTCTTAGTCGTCCTCCTGCTTGCGGGTCTCCTGTGCGTCGTCCATCTCAACAATCTCTCCGTTCCCTAATCCGCAGGCGAAGGATCCTTGGACAATACATATACCTCTACTTCAGCTACACCCTGCCCTGCCCTAGGTATCATGGTCATTTTCCTGCCCCGCCTCGTCGCTCACTCTCCGCACCACAGATGCAAGTACGCCTGGACTATCGTCCGGGGCTCGGATCCTTGGCCCTCGCAACGTGCTTCGTCGCCATTCAATCGTGCCGGTTATGGCGGATGCCCCGCATCCAACACGATGCCACTGGCGCGAACAACGACCGCGTCTAGCGCTCAATGATGCATCGCCGGATGTTTCTTCTTGAAAAATGGTGGAAGAAACAGTTAAAATGGTGCACATAGTCCTTCAATCATGCCATGTACCCGACTATTATGTGTTATATTTCCTCACACTTTCTCTCGGGCGGCACAGAATTTGCCCCAGACGGACTAGAACATAACAAGTTGATTGAAATTTGAAGGCCATATAGCACTGTGAAGCCGCGCCTCAAAACGAAAGCTATCTATCTACGACAATTTGATCCTTCTTCAAGTGCACAACCTCCGGTGCATTTTCTGCATTTTCTGAACGATCATTGAATTAAATGACTGGGCCACATACGGGACTAGACCTCGTACCTGTTGTTCGACACTCCTCATCTCCCCGACACAGCAGGCGGCGGGTGCATATACGGCACCAGGGCCGCTGAAGCGCGACGATCCATTAGCCGGAATCGGCACGCCTGGACGAGCCCGAGGAGCCCGAGGAGCCCGCTGAGCAGCAGCATCGCGATGACCATGACCGCCCAGGGGCCCCGTGTACCTGTTCGAGGGTGAGCAAGAGGGCGCGACTTGGAGGCGGGGAATGCTCGCCTGTGGAGCGCGAATATGTAGACGAGGTACGAGAGCATGCCGGCTGGTCTGCAATTCCAAGTCAACACAACACATAGACGGCCAGATCGAAACGGACGCACGGGAGGCTCGAGGCGAATAGCAAGGCTGGGACGAGCGTGGGTTAGCCAGAGTGGCCTCGGCATTTGCACTGCAGGCCCTCACCATGACTGGAGTTCGATTAGCGCACACACTCGTTGAGAGGACTCGGGAGAAAACGTACAAGATGGCTCGGTGGTGGAGTGTCATAGGCATTTCTAAGGTTGGGAGCGGGAAACAGAAAAGATAGTTTGGAGGAAAGACGGCAAAGGCGGTGGCTAAAAAAACGCCGCTGAAATAACAAGCGGGAGCGAGGGAGGGTTCTTTAATTAGTTGAAGCTTAAGCCAGCTAGCGGCGATGCGAAAGCGTAAATTTGATGTTTCCTAGTTATCTTCCATATTCGATGGTGCCTTCTGTCATGATCAGTATGTACAGTTAGGATATGCGTCGACGATCATGGTTGTGTTACAATCCACGCCATGATCTGGGGACCTATTGGAGTCAGCGGTGGACGAGCGGTGGGCAGACGTATGCGACGACCCAAAACAAAATGAGGCTAGCTACATGCGTCTGCATACTGTACTATTACGACGAAGTGTTCACAGGGCGTCACCTCAATTATTCATTTTTCCTACTGTTCATTTCTCAGCAATCACTCGGCAAGTGTGGAATCCGGCGGATGCCGGAGCGAAAATTTCGTGTTTTTCAACCTATTTGGGCAGGAAATTGCTCGGTCACCGTCACCTACGCCACAAGTCAGCTCACAGGGGGCCTTCACCCGTCACCTGAAAACTTGGTCGTAATACTACAGTAAGCCGGAGACACATTTCTCAACTGATATGTCACACATCGTCCTTTCCTTTGCACCACCACCTTGTATTGAATTTATGCATGCAGGGCGCCGCGGATGTTTTCCCCGTTAGCCAAGCGGTCCCTGCGTTAGGACCATGCACTACTAGCACCATCGCACCTGAGTTGAACAGGTGCATGGCATGAACTGGACGCGATACTCCAGTTGAACATCTGGACCGACTCCTTCCACGCTTTAGCTAATCTATGTGCACATTGTACGGCTCGCTAACTTAAACCTGGCCCCTGATCATCCTCTCAATGATGTTTGAACTTCCACTTGATTCTCTTCGATGACCTCCCGCTTGTCGGTCCGAATTTTATATGGCCGCCGTTCTTCCTCTCAATGATGTTGAACTTTCGCTTGATTCTCTTCGATGACCTCTGGCTTGTCTGTCCGAATTATATATCGGTGGGAACGACTATCTTCACGTCTGAAGTCGGTTTGCGAGACTAGGTCCGAATCCCGAATCCAGCGAAACTCAAATCTCCGACCATTTATCCGTTGCTTGCTTCAGATTTCCGCCGGCCCGCATCCAGCCGTCGATCCTCCCTTGTGACCGTCGTACCTTGATGAAAAATGGACAGGTATAAGCTTAAGTGCACGATTCGCGAACCCAAATCTGCCCCCATCCTACGACGACATGCTGGCGACAAAGTTGATTGCTTTGCTCGTATTCTGCGCCGGAATATCAGCGCAACCGCGCACAGTCCCTCCCGATGCGGCGGTCATTGTACGAGGATCTGGCACCCAGACTGGGGAATTCCATACCATCCAAGCGGCGTTTGCTTCTCTGCCCAGTGACAGCTCAGCACAGGTCATCTTCTTATATCCCTGTAACTCTTGGAGCAACCAGAGGCAACGCGCAATCTGACCGCGCCTACAGGGACGTACACAGAACAAGTACACTTGACCCGAGCCGGGAATCTGACGGTAATCCCATTCTCAAAGCGCTGATAAGTTATCGCAGATGATGGGATACACTGAAAACACCAAAAACTACGCAGCGAACACTGTACGCCTTTCCTTCAACCTGTCCCAGGGACAAGTCGGTGGAGGCGATCTTGCTGCGATGCTCAGAATTGACACGAATAATTTTTCGCTGTACAACATCGATGTTGTGAACACCGTTAGTAGCTGCTGCGACATTCATTGCTTTTTCCGTCACCTAACGCCGATACCTCAGTTCGGTCCACACAATACGACAGGTGCGCAGGCTCTGGCTGTTGCGGGATACGGCACCAATCTCGGGTTCTCTGCCGTTGGATTCTATGGGTGCTTGTTATTCTGCTGCAGACTTTACACTCATCGGTCAATTGTTTCCTAGATACCAAGACACGCTCCGTACCGAAAAAGGTGTCCAATTTCACTGGTTGTGTTATATCGAAGGCGCCGTCGAATTCATTTTCGGGCAGCATGGCCATGTATTCTTTCACCGCAATACTATCACGTCAGTAGGGCCCGGAGTTATCACCGCCGACGCCAGACACTTCCGACGAAAGTCTCTTCATAATAAATGAGTCCAAGATTACCACCAGCGCCGCTGCGACCACAGACTTGATGGGACAGGTCTTCCTGGGGCGTCCGTGGTCTGCGCAGGCGCAGTACGTTCTATCATATTTTACAACCAATTAATCAACTGGTGTTAGGGTGGCATATATATCCTGCTGGCTCGACACCTTGATAGACTCCGCGGGATGGGAATCCTGGTCTGCGAGCATGCCACAGACAGACGGCGTTCTTTTCGCTGAATATGCAAGCACGGGTGCGGTCCACTCGATTCGTTCTTGTTAATTGACATCGGAAACTCTACCGGAGGACCAGGCGCTGTGGGCCCACGTGCACCATTCGCGACCCAAATTGCTTCTCTGATAGGTTATGGTATCGCTGAAATCCTTGGAGCGAACTGGGGGGCCTGGGTAGATGCAGCATGTTACATATGAGTACATGGTTTGAATTTGAATTTCTCCGTTTGTTTTGAGGGACCCAACCCAGCGAAATCGCCAAGGAAATGCATGGCATGCCGTGGAAGAAAGGACTGGCAACGCTCGACCTTAATATATCCGAATGTCATCCGTACTATCCAATCTTCAGCTCTGTACGAGATGCCGATCCGTGGATAACACTTTCCCACGGATGGCACCGTTGTACGGTTTCCTCTGCTTCCCGTGGTCTCAAACCAACCTCAACCTCACTCTGCATATTAAAAATCCTCTTGAAGGCATTTTGCCCCTACAAACAACTCCAGCCGCTCATTAGATAAGATTTATATTGATTTCACACCAGTTTGGGTCAAGTCCCGGGTTTATCTAAAGCTGAATTGGTGCCTTGAGAAAAACCACGAAACTTCATTTATACTCATAAATGGTATCTGGGCACTTCACCAAGGTGCAATACCAAGGGGAGAGCAGGACGGGCAAAATACCCTTCAAAATAATACAAGCAAACATCTATCCGCGAATGAGCCGCCACATCCGCACGGATTTATTTGGATGATGATCCGGATGGTCCTTAGTTCGCTTACTAATGAAAATTAGCTACGTGGAAGGTACGTGGCGAGAATTATCACTCAGCTTTTCAACCTCACTAAGCGAATAGCTGACGTTCAACACAACAGGGGTTAAACAGTAAGTGGTACTGACGCGTCATCCATATTAGCTTGCTCCCTTGCCGCGTCATGACCGGCAGCTTTTGAGTTGTTTAAAAGGGCGTGCTCTGATTCAAAATATCCAATCCAATCTTCTGAGATCCAGCACCACCACGAAAATGATGTATTCCTTCGCAATAACCCGCCCCGTGAACCCCCCCGGTGCCGCGCCAGTGCTCACGGAGGAACAGCTCTGGAAGGGCCTTGAATATAAAGCGCGCAATCCGGCTGTGAGCTCCGCTGTCCAGTTCGCGTCCGCCTGCTCACCTTCATACCATTCTCAGGCCTTTGTCCCGATGATATCCTCGAGCAAGACCACCTTCGATGAAGGGAACAAGGTCCGTTGATAATGCAGCGCAAATATTCAACCTGAAATGCTCACACCCAATTCAGCTCGTGCGGGAGCTGACGCTCCCCCACTCACCTGACATCATCAAGGAGGAGATCGCGTCCCACGCTGCGACCATCGTATGTCCCTCCTATCCCACCTGTCAGTGAACCAATTTGACGCCCGCGGCAAACACAGATGTACTTTGAGATGAGCACGGGGCTGCGCATCACCAACGTCATCTCGTACGGCCCCGAAAACGAACTTCTTCTGACGTACAGTTTCGCCAACGGGCGTGAGTTCGCCTGTTATGCATTCCTGATTGAGTCCTCATTCGTTTCTTAGTTCCCGGCGTCCCTGCGGACAAACCGAAGCCGAGCGCGGAGGTGCTCAATGCGATCATCGGAAAGGCTCTGTCGAATGGTCTCGTTATATTCAGACAGATGGTCGAGGAGGGGAAGCTATAATCTATAAGTTGGGTGTAAAGTCAGGTCAACTCTTCAGATAAATATTACGTGTCGTAATTTCGCGATGCGCGCGGGATGTACTCGGAGAGATCATAAGCACATAGCTTGCCGCACTTCCGTCGCAATATTCCTCGCAAGATGAGCAAAAGAAGAGTTGAATCTTTGGGGCCGGTTTTGGTTCAACCAACTTTCCGCTCATCGGGCCGGTGATCCGATGTCGATCTAATGGCATAAGAAGTCTCTTATAAACAGACGCTACAATGGGAAGCTCGTACCTCGCATGTTGTGTCCCTTGCCCTGACCAAGCCCCAACATTTCTCTCATGAATCGCTCGTTTCAACGCAGCTCTGCGCATGCCAGATGGCTCCTGCGTGCTATCTGGGCTGCCATCTATCATCCATTAGAAATTCCACTTCCAATAGTCTCTCGTAGACAGACGCTTCAACAAATTTTGAGCTCGTACCTCGCTTTGTTGAAGTCTGTTGGTTGTCGCGGGGGTCCGATCAGGGTATTCGCTTATTACCAATCATGTCACGTCACACTCTTCACTTTCGCGCCAGCCTAGGCTGCATCTCAAAATTTTCATTCAAAAGTGGTTGGAACGAGGTTATATATCAATTTTACACCTTCAAGATTTATTTTCTGATGTCTAGACGCAGAATATTGACTGGAGGGATGTTGGCCTGCTTACAAATCTCAGTCACATAAGGTGCTCGTTGTATCTGTTTATAGCCCTTGGAAAAGAATCTGAAGAGGCAGAACTTGCGGCACAGGTATTCAGTGTTGGTCTGCACCGCTATCTCATGAAAAGTCGCGTCTTATGTGAGTCTAATCTCGCGCCGCGAATCCGTGACGTGACGAGATTGGTAATAAGGGAATACCCTGATCGGACCCCCGCGGTAACAACAGGACTAAATTTGGCGGTGATTTCGATCTACGGGTCAATGGGACAGTCAAATTTGGCTATTATGAACCCAATTCTTCCTCAAGCAATGTGAAAACTTAGGAGGGCCGTAGTACATCATATACAATACATTTGGCCTCTTCGGAGTAGCCAGACATGGATGAAATAGTAGACATCAGCTTCATCATTTTACTGTCCCATTGAGCGGTGGATCACTGTACTTCCAATTAGTCTCTCGCAGCCAGCCTTCAACACGTTATGATCTCGTATCTCGATCGTGTTGAAGTCTCGATTGGGGTAGGCCCTTGTTACATAATCTTCGCTTAGCTGCCCTAGTGTCGTTTTCGCTGTGCGGCACCTCTTTCTCTGGTTTCTTGGGGTGTAACTCAATTTTAGAGCATATTGGAGACACTCTGCCTCTTCAGAATTTTTTGAATGGTGCTTGAATGAATGCAGGAGCACATCCTTCAATGTGATGGGACATCAATGTGCCAAAAACCCATCAATTTGACTCATCAATGGCCTTGTCCCATGGTACTGAAAAAATATGAAAATATATGGGCACACAGAAAACATCTGTGCCTTTCCGATATAGATATATCCAAGGTTCAAGAGCTGGGGCAAGGGCCTCAAAACATGATTATGTAATAAGGTTCTACCCCGATCGGGCTCCTGACCTTAAAAACGGACTAACTTCCAATCATGAGGGCTAGTCTCGGACCATACTCTCATGACATCCCAATTTGGGAACCCTGTCATGAGATTATGGCCCGAGACTGCATGAGGGCCACCAAATGGTATTCTCTTTGCACCGTTGCTCATCCATAGGCCCCAGTGATCCGAGAACCGACAGGCATTTAATTTATTGTTTCTCAAGCCCTATCCCCCCTGACTTGGACTGTGAATGTCCCGTCAAAGAGCTGAACGGAATGCAACCAGGAACACATAATCCCGCTGACAATCGTTCTCAACCGTGGGAACATGTCTGATGGCTGGTTCTTTTTCCTTGCGGACCTTATATGTTATTTTCTGGGAGATGTTTGCGAAGAATATGTCATCAGGTGCGGTTTTAAATCAAGCAAAACTGCGGCACCACTGAAGGTGCTGCACCCTGTTCCATTTCTCTCAGGCTTTCAGCGGCTGCCAACCTAATACCTATTCCTATTCTCTGAGAAATGCTATGCTCCCAGAACGACGGGTGCTAGCCGGAAATCAAATCCTCTAACAATACAAATGCGACAGGTAAGCATTGGATAAGACTTGTATGTTATTTGCTGCATCATTTCCTCAGCCCATGGTAAATAAAGTCAAGGAGTGAACAGAAGGCCCACTGTGGTATGATCTCGTATCTGGGGCACAACTCTGTGGGATTGTAATAGTAAGCAGGCTCCGATCCGTATTTTTCGCCCCAGATCACAACAATCTCCAGGTTCGACCATGAAATGATACACCTTCCCGTGATGAACCTGGCAGCCTGCGCGTGAGCTAATCCGACTCTTCAATTGTACAGTTCATGAATCACGTGAGCGACATGCCCAAGGCAGGGGCAAGATGAACCTGTTGAGCCTCCTCTTGAACTCACCCCCGTCATCCCTGTTGTCGCCCTCATTGTCTCCCTCATTGCCATCATCGTCGTCCGATTCACCGTTGTCCCCCGCATCACTGTTGCCCTTGTTGTCGCTGTCATCCTTGCTGCTGTCATCCTCGTCCCCGCTGTCGTCCCCTCCGCTATTTTGGGTCGGGGCCGGAATGGTAGGGGGCCCAGCAGGGGAGCCGCCAGTAGCACTGACACCTGAAACCACCCATCCATTGGGTGCACCTGACGCCATGTTGTCCTCAGCATCATTGACATCAACAACTGATGGATCAGATGGTTCCATGCGCTGTTTGTCACAAAGGTTCAATGTGTAGACTCAGTAACCAACTGGGAGGGACGACACACAAAGTTTTTCAATCCACAGGTGTCAGGGGGGATGGGCCCACGGTTGATGCTGTCCTGCAATCCCCCGAAGAACGGAGCCACCCAATTTGTGGGCCGGCGAAGATCTTGTAGAAATTGGCCTGCATGGGATTAATTGCAGGATCCAACTTGCCGTTGCAGAGAAAGTCCTCCATGATCTTTGCAGATTCAACGGAGATGCCGTGGAGTGTCATCACAGCACATGTTGTCCCCACACTGTTCTCATTGAATCCGCGGATATTAGCTAGGACATCATAGATCTTATCCTCATCAGTGCCCTCTGCAAGTGTAGTAAGCAACAATGGGCACAGTGACACGACCCTCTTGATGAGCTTATTGATGAGACCAGCTGGGAGGAACCGAGGATCAATGCAATGTGACACATCTCTACTAAGTGGAGTACTCACTGGCTTTTATACACGCCTGGGTCCTGTCAACCAAAACCTGATGCATGGTGTTGGGAACTTCGGCGTTATTCGCATCAATGAGACGAGTAGCAGCGACTCGGATGCGGGGTGCTGGTGTGCGACTCATGGTGGCAGTAATGAACACGTCTGGTCACAAAAAGTTACATTTTATACTGCCCTGGGTTGTGCTGTTGTTGGATTGAGGAGAGAAGGCAGGTCCATGAGTTAGATGGTGACCAAGTGATAACTGGGCTGAATTGCACAACATTTTGAGGTAGAGGATGACTTCACGGGACATGTCTGAGCCTGCCGCAGGTTACCATGCAATTGAGATGAACTCACTTGGAGAAATATGGGTGGGTGAGCCCCTCGAGTTAAATGTTGTACCCTTTGGGGACAAGAAAAGGGCAGGGGGCCAATGAAGGATTAGCCGGAGTGTGCACGCTCGGGTGGAAGGACACAGACAATGGAGATGATCAAGCCAACAAATTATCATCTTGTTCAGCTGTGCCAAAAGCAAAATTTGTCACGATTTGACCCCAATCTAATCGCTCCAACACCGATCGATGAGCACGTGACCCCAGCGCTTGTTGCATGAGCGCTTCACGCCGATGGCATAATGTGGGAGGACTTTGTTGGCTAAAGATCATACGGTAACGGAACACAATAGTCGTTTCCATGAACTATATTTAGTATTGACACTTGACACTTGACGTCTCCGATCACGATTCGACCTGGTAACCTTATTGTATTATATACTTAGCTACTTGAGTTCACACGGTTCGACAAACAGTATAAGTAGAGTAGCTATTCACTTGTAGTTCTTTAGTCTTTTATTCGATCATCTTTTCGAGACATTTCCCTGCACTTCCCAATCCACTCTCTTGACTGTGACATAATAAAAGACTCCCCTTCTTACCGCACCGTACCGCCATCCCCGACCCCCTTTCCCTTTCCCCCCCGCGCACTCTTTGCGCACCAACCTCTACCCACTCGACACTGCACTTTGCAGTCATCCTTTCATACCTCTACTTGGACTCTCGTATCTGAAGTTCCATTTCCCCCTCCCCGCCATTCACTTCGTCCACACCGAAGTAAAATAATTGCAGCGCCCCTCGTGCGCGGTCCATTTATAATAGACAGACGTCGCGCTACGGGAAACGTTGAGTCCGTCCCAGCGCTAAGACAGTCGCAGGAGTGCTAGTCCAACCTTCGGGGAAGACTACCTAGCTATTGTCGGGGGTGTCGTAGAAGACCCGGGATAGTTCTATTCGCAAGAGACTGCTTCGAACCCCACCACCCGCTCCGTGCGGAACCAGCAAAGTCGCGAATTTTGCGCACCTTCCTCCGTCTCTTCGGAGTCAACTCCTACCCCCCCCACCGCACCCCTGACACCTCCCGAGCCGTTAGTGCTCTACGCCCCACGACTAGCTTGCCACCCTCCCGCTCCGCCTCGCGCACTACTTGCGCTTCCACCTCCCCCACTACCTTATCACCCGCGCCTATTGCACAATCCCTTTCCCCATCCCCCGCCACTCAGCTGTATTACAGCTTCCCGGACATCGCCCAAATGTCCGAACCCGGATCCCCGCCTCTCACCACGAACCCATGGAGCACGAACCTGCTCCTGAGTTCTTTGCACCCGCCCCCCGACAGAGGTCTGCTCCGACCTCGAAGATCACCCTCGCCGCCACGCCGCCGCATTTCGATGGCGTGGACAAGTCCAAGTGGGATACTTGGCGCGAGGCCCTCAAAAACTACATGTGGGCCTACAGCGAGGAATTCGCTACCCCGAAGGCGAAAATGCCTTCACCATCTCGCTGCTCGGCAGCAAAGACGGCGCGCCCACCCCAGCATTCAACTGGGTCCGTAATTGGCGCAGACGAGTCCTCAACGAGGACGACGAGGAGTTGCCCGAGGGGTACTCCTTCAAGAGTTCCTGGACGATTTGTCCAGGACTTTCAAGGACCAGAATGTGCGCCAGACGGCGTACATTCGCCTCACCATGACGAGGCAAGGGAAGTCGGCCTTGGCCGATTTCATCCAGGCGTTCGAACTGAATGCCGAGGAGGCGGGGTACGACCCGCACTCCAAGTACGGGGACCACGACCAGTTCCTGTGCGAAAACCTCGAGAACCTCGTCAACCCAGAGGTTCGCACCCAGCTTTACCGGGTGGCATCGAGATCCCCGAGGACTACCTCGGAATGAAAAAGAGGATGATGACCATTGGTCGCATCCTCGAGCGCAAGAAGCTGCGCAATGCGCAGCTGAAACACGCCGCCGGGACCCCTTTTTGGGTCCCCGCCAGAATCCCGGCCGCCCCCACCGGTAATACCAGGGGGACCGCACCATATTTGGCGAAGAAGCTGGCTCCCGGGGAGACAGCTCCGATGGACGTGGATGCGTCCAAGACGAAGGCAGCAGCCTTCAAATGTTACAACTGTGGCTTGGAGGGCCACATGGCACGGGAGTGCCCGAAACCGCGCCAGGAGCAGGGAAGATCAATGTCCGCTCGTTGCGGACCAAGACATGTCCAAGGAGGACTTTAAATTCCTCCTCGATCAGGGACGTGCCCTTTATGGGCAGGATTTTTGAAGAGGGCCCCGGTCATGGCCGACCTGGTGCCCCCTTCCCCGAACAATAAATATACTCTGCTAGATGCAGAGTCCCCCATGCAGACCCCCCAGACCCCAAGAACAATTTTGTAAATTATATAAAAGAACACATTAGTCTACGTACCCAGGACAGAATAGTAGTAGATAATGTAGAGAAAGACCAAAAACAAATATGTATTATGGAGAATCAGAACCGCATTCGTAATATTAAAAATTGTCGCATGGATGAAGAGAACAAGCGCTGGAGCGCATTCAAAAAGGCCCCTGGAACCCAAACCAGTGAGAAAAATAGTGCAGAGAAAAAGGGCGACAATGTCGCGAGGGCTCAATCCTCGAAAGAGGAGGAAGCGCCCCAGAAAGAGATCCGGACACAAGTCCCATTCGGACTCAAGAAGCAGGAGGCAGCCCGGTGGTTGGCCCGACGCGCAATGGGGATAACCGAATCCCGCTTGGCGCAGGAGCTCAGGGAGTTCCAGAAACAGAGGAATCAGCATGAGATGCTGATCCCGGTCGAACTTACGTCCCCTGACACGGGAAAGACACACCGTGTCAGGGCGTTGTTGGACAATGGGTGCACTACCACGTGCATAGACCGGGCCTACGCAAAGGCCGAGGGTTTCGAGCTCAGGGAGCTCGATCAGAAGATCATTGCTCAGAACACGGATGGTTCCGAGAATGTGGGCGGACGAATCACTCATTACGTTGAGTTGATCATGGGAATTGGAATGTCACAGTCAAGGCTTGCGTCCAACTCTACAAGAGAGTGGATTGGGAGGTGCAAGTGATCTCGAAAAGATGATCGAATAAAAGACTAAAGAACTACAAGTGAATAGCTACTCTACTTATACTGTTTGTCGAACCGTGTGAACTTAAGTAGCTAAGTATATAATACAATGAGGTTACCAGGCGAATCGTGATCGGAGACGTCAAGTGTCAAGTGTCAATACTAAATATAGTTCATGGAAACGACTATTGTGTTCCGACTATTGTGTTCCGTTGCCGTGTGATCTTTAGCCAGCAAAGTCCTCCCACGTTATGCCATCGGCGTGAAGCGCTCGTGCAACAAGCACTGGGGTCACGTGCTCATCGATCGGTGTTGGAGCGATTAGATTGGGGTCAAATCGTGACACGGAATCCACCGCGAGTGGCAGAGATTCCTCGTCACCGGCCTTGGGAAGGCCAGGATATTTATTGGCTATGACTGGTTGTTTAAACACAACCCAGAGATCGACTGGCGGGGCCAGAAGATCAAATTTAGTTGATGCCCGCTGGAGTGCAACATGAATGGCACCGAGGCAGCCGAGGTGTGTGAGAAAGAACCCCTCGAGGAAGACGAATCAATCTTGATGGTTGACTTTGCGGAGCACGTGGATCTCCGCATGAAGGGCACGCAGGCCCAGCAGATGGCCGAAGCGGCCATGGGAGAGAAGGAGAAGATGACAGAGGATTCTGTCCCGGAACAATACGCGAATACATCAAGGTGTTTGCGAAAGAGTCGTTTGATAAATTACCGGAGAAACGACCCTGGGACCACGCGATCGAATTTAAGCCCGGATCTAAGGCTGTAGATTGCAAAATATACCCGTTATTGCAGAACGAGCAGGGGGAGTTGACCAAGTTCCTGGAGGAGAACTTGCAGAGTGAACACATCAGGCCGTCCAAGTCGCCGATGGCATCGGCATTCTTTTTTATTAAAAAGAAGGACAGAAGCCTTCGACCGGTGCAGGATTACCGGAAGCTCAACGAGATGACGATCAAGAATCGCTATCCCTTGCCGCTGATCTCGGAGCTAGTACATAAACTCCGAGGCGCGAAGATCTTCAACAAATTGGATATTCGGTGGGGATATAATAATATTCGGATCAAAGAAGGAGATGAGTGGAAGGCGGCTTTCCGAACCAACTGCTGTCGAGCGGAAAATATGTTTCCCTTGGAGTCCGGAAATAAGCTTTATTCGGGACTTTACCAAGTGTTCAAGTATCCACCAAGAATTGCCTATTTAAGAGATTCGGCGGTGATTTCCAAATCGGGAGTGGCTGTGCAAAGATGTCTTAGCACCTGGAGGTCGGCGGCTTTCTGATCAGATCAATAAGGCTGGTGACCCCGAGAGACTTAGCAGGTAGTTGTATCGAATTTAGTAAGCTTTTTAAGAGACTTAGGAACTCAAGCAAGCGAATTATTAAGCGAAGGAATTTAATTGCTACTAAAAACTACAAAGTGGGGGTGCAAAAAGCTAGCGTCCATGTCCAATTTCCTGCTCCTTATATACCTTTTCAAATCTCATGACTCATCTCCTTGGAGTCATATTTACTGACTCCTCCTGACTCGTTGATGTGACTCCCATCCGGATTTCTGTTCGGGCTCGGCAGGTGCCGACGTGATGACTCATCACTTATTTCGTAATCATGATTTTATTCAATATTTTGTAAGCGATGAAAATTGAGTGGTGGATGGTCTTTCAGGTAAACATTTTTCCTGTGGGACATCCGCGGCGGACAGATTAATATGGGACTGTCCTCAGTCCCCCAAGAGCATCCAGCACACAATTTGATTCGATCAATGATGGTTGCGCGAATTTTTTTTTTGAAGTCATAAGCGGTGTTCCTACGTATTTTATTGGTGGCTAATTAACCTCGCGAGTCGTCTGAACCAATTTGTTCTTCAACCGCAAAGCGAACAAGCGCTTCTTCATCCACTTCACCCCGACCTTGAGCCGCTTGTACAGGGAGGGCGGTGTTTTGAAGTGCCCATGCACCCGGACCCATGCTTGTTGTTCCGTCCCGTCGCATCTCCATAGGTTGCAGAGCATATCGTGGCGCCAGTCAAGGTGCGCAGTAGCCTGCCAAGGCCCTACCAACTCGCCGATGCACTCAATGTTGACTCCTTCATGCAGTGGCGCCCAGGGCACGCTGCCCAATACAAAAATGTGCTTGTCTGCGTAGTCCTTTTTAATGAGGAGGACCTCCCGCATGGGCGTGGGCTGTGCCAGAGTCAGGCAAAACTCGCTCATTATCCTGCGGTGGTGGACACGGTACAGCGTCCAGGCCTCAAGCTGACGTTGCGTTTCTTCGTCAATGCTGTGGGCGAAGAAGGGATGGATGAGAGTGTAGGCTTCAGGATTCCCCACAAGGTATTCGACGGGCTGACGATCGGTATGTGCAGTTCCGAATGGCTCGATACGAAGAGTTTCAAGCCCCGTATGTGTGTGAGAAGGTTCTGGGGAGGAATCGAGAAGGTCATAAGTGGAGACATTGTTGTGGCCGCGTTCGGTGGAGTAGATGGAGGACGCCTGTGATTGTGCATGGTCCGGGTTGATATACGGGGACGCCGTGAAAGAAATATTCTGGAAGGAATGAAGGTGGTGGATGGCGGCTCTACGGAAGTGCAAGCCAGCGGTCACGTAGAGATCCGCCTTTATGAGTTCATGACAGTCATGAGTAAGGAAACAATTTAATGATTAATGATGGATTTCAGAGCTGGGAGGTAATAAGGCACGTACATCGCCGTGTGGACCGTCGCCTAGTCCTTCGGGTAAGCTTTCGTGGCCGTGGAAAGAAGCGGGATTCATGGTGGTGTGGATAATAAGCGGGGCATGTATAGAGGTTGAATAACGCTGAAGTCAAGAAATGGGAGCTGGAAGGTGGGGGTTTGGAGTGTAGAAGGAAGATATACTCGAATGTCGAGGGAAGCAGTCATTTTATATGTGGCGGTTTTAAGGTGCCGGGAGGGCCGCCGTTGATTCGGGCTCTGTTATATCCTGAGCCAGAGGGAGGAAGGACCCGGAGCCCGCAGGGGTCCGGTCCGGCACAAGTCCGAAAACCGGAGACCGGAACGGGACCGGAGTCCAAAGATGTCGGCTATTCTCGCAAGCACCACAGCTCAGAAGGGTGTGCGACAGTCTGGCATCCAAGCCGAGACAAACAGAGGGACAGATACTCCATGGCATATAGCCAAGCCAATAGGGGCTACTCCGAAAATGGCGATCCGGTCGGAGCCCTGCTCCCGGAAGAACTCCGGAAGCAAACGGAAGGTCTGCAGATACGATCCGAGGAAGATAGATGAGGATCGGAGGAGCGTGGGAACCGGAGGTCCGGAGGTCGGAGGTCGGAGATGGAGTGGAAGTCAAGACGGAGGATGAAGAGGACGTCCAGAGGTTTGGTGCAACTCCGAAGTCGAGCCAAAGACAAGATGGTGAAGTGGTCTCAGTCCATGAGAGGAAACATGGAAACAACGTTAATTTTACAGCTGAAGTACATGAGGATATTGAAGTGTATTTATACTAAGTCCGTTATTGTTAACCTAAATAAGGTAAATGTAATGTGACCTAAAACATAACAATAAGCGAGAGTCCATATATGGACACAGAAGTTAGCTGAGTAAGACAAGACAATAAACGAGAATTTGAGAAGATCGGATAAACGGATAAATGGGAAAACACTTAGTAATATGTGATAGAGTAATATGTCCGATGGTCCGAGACCATCCGAGCCAGCTCCGAACCGGTCCGAAGGTCCGAAATCCGGAGGACGGAAGGGGAGGACAGAAGATGAAGCAATAGACGGAAACGCTCAGTAATCCTTCATTGCGTGAAAACCGAGATGCGACAGAACTCCGAAGGTCTCGGAGAACCGGAAGCGGAGTGTGACTGGAGTGTGACCGGGGGTATCCAAGCCCAAGTGCACGGATATAACAGGCTCCTAACTCACTTTGTTTTGTGCCTCAAGCCGTGGATTCTGTTACCCTTTTTGGTCACAACTTCCATTTTTCATTCGTCTTCTTCTGATCCAGACTCACTTTCTGCTGACTCCGAACCATCGTTGCCATCCTGCCCCATCCAGCCAGTTCGCATGAACCAGTGGTTCCGGGTAATATAAGGCAGAAGTCGAAATGCGGCAATAGCTCTTCTCAAGGGGGCTCCGTCCAATTCCTTTAGCACGTAAGCACCTCCCATATTTTTCCGCACTACTTCATAGGGACCGAAATACTTGTCCATCGTCTTCTTTCTTGAACTGACTTCAGATTCGATGGCGAGATTTCGGACCAGAACTGATTCTCCACTTTTGTATTCGTTGCGGCGCAATTTCTTTAAAAATCTTCGCTCAAATTGCTCCTTGGAGCGGAATCGGGATTTCTTTAGTGTCTCGGAGGCCTTGTTAATGTCGTGATCGTGTTTGGATAGTTGGCGAATGCGCAGCGTCAGAAGTTCGGCTGTACTCAGACCAGATCGAAAACCATTGACAAGGAAGGTTGCCTTGGTGAGGTCAAAGGGCAAAAGTGGATCGGCGGAATAGAGCAATTGATAAGGCGAGAATCCCGTTACACGGCTGACGGTGATCCGGTCAGCAAGCAATGCTACTGGGAGCTTTTCAGGCCATAGCTCAATTTTTCCTCCACACCTTTTACTAGAGCTTCCCGTAGGGTATAATGACCTTGTTCTACAACCCCGGAAGCATGCTTGTTGTATGGCAAAATTCAGATGTGAGGTATCCCCATAGTTTTCATGAGTCTCTTGAATCCAGCTTGGACTTCCGACCCGTTATCCGTGATGACTTTCCTCGGACATCCGTAACGGCAATACAAATGAATCCAGAAAAACTGTGCTAAGTCTTCTGCTGTCTTCGTCTTAAGGGCTTGGGCTTCGCAAGCACCCGATAAGTCGTCGCATGCGGCGACAATCATTCGGAACTCGTTGGCCTCGGGCATCATCATGATGTCTATGTAGATGGTCTGAAATAGCGCGACAGGAGTTGAAACGGTAAGCGGAATTTCCAGTTTCTTGGTGCTTCTAATTTGGCATTTGTGACAGGACGCGATATGATGCTGTATGTCGTTATATAATTTTGGCCAGAAAAACCGCTTCCGCATTATTTCCCATACTGGATCCACACCTCGATGCCCCAATTTGTCGTGTGCCTGAATAAGAAGTCGAAAGCGCGTATTCGGATCCATAATGACTACCAGCGGGGGCCCATTCTTATTGCGCTGTAGGAATTTCCCTTCATGAATCATATAACGAGTCGCACGACTAATGAAACATTTGTGTTTCTGTGTACTAGGAAACGCTGAATATTCCGTAAATCTTGTTCTTGCCCTGCACGTGCGGCAAGACAGGAAGGAAGCTCCGTTATATGATAAGGTTCGCTCAAAAGAGGCTCCACAGCAGCAAATAACCCGATTTGGTCTAGCCATTTGTCATCGTCACTTTCAGCCTCCTCACCTTCCGCTCTGGGTTGCCAGGATAGAGCATCGGGCCCCTGGAATTTAGTAGCAGGTACATGAATCAACGCAAAATGGAACATCAAAATGCCTTGGATCCAGCGATTGACAGCGGCATCGGGCTGGAGGTCGGGATTATTCAGTAGGCCTTGGATGAATTTAGCGTCCACCTCCACTTTAAAATTTCTGACCCCAATGATATACAGGCACCAGTGCCGAAGAGCCCGGTATAGTCCAAACAATTCCAATTTTGGCTGGGAGTAGCGGGACTCTCGTTCACTCATCGGAATTGAGCCGTATCGGGCGGGACAGCGGCGTCCTTGTTCGTCTTCTTGTGACAAGATCATGCCTGTGGCTTCACGACACGAGTCAACTGATAAAAACACGGCAAGTTCTGAATCGTACCGAATTGGCCGTAGCGCCGGCGCGCTCACAATTAACAACTTAATCTTTGCAAAAGCATACTCTCAGCGCTCATCCCACAAGAATTCGACATTTTGTCGGTACAACTCGGTAAGGGGGCGAATAATTAAGGAATAGTTAAGAATCCAAATTCTGACAGTCCCGCATAGTCCCAGAAATCTACGAACCTCCTGAGGTGTCTGCAAGTCCGGCCAATCTAGGATAGCTGAAACCTTCCTGGTGTCTGGGGTACGTCCCTCTGGCGTGCATAGCTGCCCTACAATCAAAGCTTGCTGTCGGCAGCACTGGAGTTTGGTCGCAGAAAAGGTGGCACCCGCACAAATCATTTGATGCATTATTCGATGGACATTGTTCGCATGTTCCCAGATGAATCGGTGTATTCCCGGGTTCTCAAGCATGAGTTCAGGTTTATTGTTGTGGTCCAGGTATTGAGTGTCGGGGCCTTTTATGGGCAGATCGTCAATGAAGACATTGCCTTGTGGGGAATTTCATCACGCAAAATAAAAACCATACACTTTTGAAACTCGGCTGGCGAATTGGTATACCCGGTTGGCATAGACGTAATCCGGAGTAATCCCAGTGGGGTCATAAATGCAGTCATGTCCCGACTTTCGGGTTCCATCTTCCTCGTGTCAAATCCCCAGTACAGGTCGAACACAGTATAACATTGGCGACCCGCAAATCCCTCCACAAAATCATCTACAATGGGAAGCATACCGGCGTCTCGTACCAAAACTCTATTCAATGGCTGTAAATCATGTACTATTCGCAGCTTACCGTTCTTTTTGAGGGACGCAAAACCATCGTGAGCGATATGAAGATTGACACATTTCGTAAACTCCTGCCTCCATCTTGAGTTTTAACACGTCAATGACCTTCTGCAGGATTCCTGGAGGAATAGGGACGTTCTTGTACTCCCAGGGGGTGTGTGGCACCGTAGCGATTTTATATGGAGTAAAATATTCATCTTTAAAAGTCCCCCGTTCTGAATCTTCAAACGCTAACGCATTCTGATTCAGTTCCATTACATGCACAAAGAGTTTCTCTTCCTCCTTGCTCAGGAACCCATCCAGATTTATATCTAAAAGCTTCAATCGTTCATGATCTAATTGCGGTGTCGGGGAAAACGGTGGCAGATAAAAAGGTAATGGGGGCAAGGATTCTAAGGGGTCTCTGGGAATAGTACGTTTTACTTCATACTCAGGGGAAAATGTAGTTGAAACCGGTCGGACCTTTTTATCTACTCGTTTATACATTGTGAAGGATTGATATTTGTGCCCGACCTCGTCATGCATTTCCACGGGGTAGAAAACATATTCATCATCTTCTTCCAGATCCGCCTGATCTTGATGAAAGTCTGCTTGAAGACGTTGCAGGTTTCCCTGTACCCGCGGAGTTAAATAGGTTGATGGAGACGTATATGAAAAACAGAAATGCTCTGTTAGTCATGGCTTGTTCTTAGTGCGTGCCACTAATTCCAACTCGACAAAAGCAATTGCAATCACTATCACTAGGCCGAACTGTACAGAGAGTAGCAATACATCGCGGTCTGCGTCGTATTTCAGATGCAGTGCGAAATCGTAAGGGTCGTGTGTGGCGTAAGTGTCGTAAATGGCATTAGCATCGTGGGAAGGGGTTCCCGAGCCATCCGCGTGGGTCAGAAGCAGCGGGGCGTCATAGCGGACATGGAAATCAGTTGGAAGTAACAAGACCTCGTTGCGGAGGCGGTAGGCGCACAGGAGGCGGCAAATATGGTTGCCGACCACAAAGGTGATAGGCAGCGGAGCGTCGTTGAGGACGCACGAGTCGGGTGGAGCTAGCGTGGCATCATTGTGGATGCTGCTGTTCAAGAAAGGGGCGGGGTTGAACCAGCCAAGGGCCGTGGATGCGGCCGAGAGGTCCGTAGTGGTCAAGAATGAGGAGGTTACAGTGTTCTGGCAAGGGGGGTTATCCACAGGGGCGATGCCGGCAGCAAGCACGACGGCGCGTGCTTGCAATCCGGGAAAGAATTTCACAAAAAGACCGTTCAAAATAAGGATGCAAGCCGAGAAGTGACCGATCCAACGGGACCCCCAGGATGCAAAATGAAATGATCGTATTCTGAAAGAGTATAAGGACTCCGCGGCGGACAGATTAGATATTGACGAACCATCAGACGTCCATGACCCGAGCACGGGCATCGGCCAGAGCAGCCCGAAAATTCCAGTCTGCTGGGATGGGCTCCGGCTCCTTGTGTATGTCAGCAGCGCTCTCCTCGCTCGCCTCGGAGCTGTCGGCAGAACGGTCTGAGGACGCTTCATCAACACTGCGAAACCAATCCCCAACTCTTCGAATGTAGAACTTTCCTTCTGCATCATCCGGGCCGGCATGGATGCTGGGTGGGCATCAGAGTCAGAATCCATGTCGGCCGAGTCGGTAAAAATGGCGCTAGATTCAGTTTCAAACCAGTACCCATCCGAGTGAGGATAACCGTCCTCGCTGGCAGGGTACTGTAGCTCGTCATCCCCCATTTCCGAGTCCTCGTAATACGAGCGGTAGCGGGGTCAAAATCCGGGGTCGTGCTGGCGTGAAAATCGATAACGCCAAGGCTGGTAACGGACCGCACATCCTCGAAGGGAAGCAACTCCCAATACTGTGTGTTGGGGTGCCGGTCCTGGAGAACACCGCTATTGAAGATTTGAGACACGGCATATTCGTCTTGAAAACAAAAGGTGAGGATGTCGAGGACGAGGGAAGCGAGAAAGTAACGGCGATGGCGCTGAAGGACATTCCAAAGTGTATGCAGTTTGGCCGCTTCCAGATCCGTAAGAAGAGGATGTGTGACGTAGGCCGAAGGCATATTAAGCTGTGAGCCCACAGAAGAGTATGTGTCAGAACAATGTTCCTCGATATACTGATAATGACTGCGCACCTCGGTGATGGGATAATGTGCTGTGACAATTGTTCAACTCGCTGGGCTCCTTCAATAGTGGCAAGGCGGACTCCTGCCAACATACGGATGACGCCGGCATCGGTCAGTCCAACAGCTTTATAAGCTTCGTGTTAATAATAGTTCACCACAGAAAGCCGCCATCAAACTTAGAAATTTCTTGTGCGGTCGATTCGGGGATGCGCTTCGCGCTTTACGTTTTCCATGTCGGTCGGTATGGACGTCAACAGGGGCGCTGCTACGAGTTGTAGGGGAGGCGGCCGGAGGTCAGGCAAGCTATAATCCAAAGATGTAGGCGATTGTGTGGGTCTGGGGACGAAGATGGAGTGGACGAGGAGGTAAGTGGCGGCTGTGTGTGCAGTGGCAGCGAGAAGGTCCAAATGAGCTAAGCCGTTGGCCGTGATGACTGGAATGTCCAGAAGCTGGCGGAGCGGCCCATATAAGGTGTGTAGAGCGCTATAAAAAGGCCCTCCTGCGGAGTCGTCTTCCCAACGAAGACTTTCAGTCTGATAGCGTTGATTTGCTTCAATCCACTGCTGAAGAGCAAGGTTCTGCAGGGTGAATGCCGGAGTGAAAGGTAGCGTAGTGGTAGCGGTTGGTATAATCAGGGCAGCGGCACTCTGCGTCGCGTTATCGGTGATGGATCACAAGTACAGGGGTGTTTGGTCATTGCGATAACTTCCCGTATCGGGGAAGACTTCGGATTGAGTCTCCGCAAAATTCTCGGTTTCCAGCATCATCTCGCGCTCGGGCACTTGCGCGATAACCTTAACGACCGCAGCATCAATAACAGCGCGAGGCAAAATAGCAAAGTCGGAGGTGGTCACTGACCATTCAGTAACAGCGGGGCTGGACCGGTTGGTGAACAACGCGACAGGTACTTTAGAAGGAGCGTAGTATACGGACTGCTCAGGAGTCTCGTAAGCTTCCACGTTGTCAAAGGAGCTTTCTGAGGTGGAAGCTAGCGAAGAGCTAGACCAAAACTCTCGAGTAATAACACCGCCCCGCTGAAAATCAACGGACGAGGTCTCGGTCAAGGGAGGAGGCGAAGCAGAGAATACGTGGTCAATGTTTTGGTTATGTGACTCGTCGGGGCGAGGTCTGCCAGGATAAATGGGCCGCCTTGAATATGCTGCTTCTGCGGCAGTAGCACGTATGTCGAAATCCAATGCAGCCGCCTCGTCGATAATGTCTTGCTCGTTGTGCGCAAATAGAGTATAGCGGGGGAATTCAGGAGTTATGGAGAGGACAGGGTGGGTGAACGGAGGTGAAGCGGCGGCCTCGTCGTCGCCGTCCACAGCGACGACGATACCGGGCGGCAAAAGAGGCGCGGAAAGCTGCACGGGGCTGGGTGATCGGGACCACGCGACGAGATCCGGTAGGGAATCGTGATCCGAGTCCGATGGCTGTGTACGGATCCACGCTGCTACGTCGCCTTGCATCGTCCATTCTGCTTCCCCCTGCTCCTGTCGTGCCAGGCTGGCTATAAACTCATCATAAGTGTGTTGAACGCGAACCGCAGTGCGCGCTAGGGCCCGAAGCTGCTCAGAACTATTGGCAGGCAGCACAATTAACCCATCAAGAATAGGGCTGAGTGTGACGTCCAAGACCTGCTGCACCTCAGTGTCTGTACGTCTATGGCGCCTCCTTCACAATCAAAATCTCCTCGGGCGACAGCCTCGGCTGCTGCAGCTAAGCGTTCTTCAAGCGATGGGCCCAGCATAAGATCAAAAATGTGCTGTACGTCGTCCTCATGCGTCTGGTCTAGAAAGATACTGGGTATCAGTGCTGGATCCAATACCAGGTCATCGAGGTAATACAATGCACCTAAGCTCTTGCCCCTGTCATTATTGATTCGGCTCGCCGAAACGGGTCCAGGGGACGTCGTTGTCCCCCACAGAGGACAATCCATAGCAGTATCATGGGAGGGGCCAAAGCAGGACGCGCATGCTACAGCCGATACGCTGGATGCGCTGGAATCACTATCACTGAAGTCGACAGGGCTTAGCAAGGGTATGTCCTCCTCAGAAACGGTAGTTAATCCCATAAACACTTCGTCGCGCTCGTTCTGTACCAGGGTCGCTTCGACGTGTCTGGCGATGTCTTCGTTCAGGCGGAACAACGGCGGCGTCTCTGGGAAATCAGAAGTAGTTGTGGGTGGGGAAGGGAGCTCGCCAGGCGCGTCGTCGCTGAGGATGCTGAGTGGGCTGAGAGGTCGTGAGAGAAGGGTCTCGAACGGATGGATGGACCCATTGGTCTGGGAGGCGTCGAGGTGAGTGTTTGTCTGCCGTGGGAAGCTAAATTCACATACCTGAAGCATTTGTAGCAGTCGTTCGTCATTGGATATCATCAGGGGTGCGTCGGCTACGGCGTGAACTGGGAAAGCTGGGTCCTCGAGTGGTGGGGCGCCCGCGGGTAGCATAACATCCATGACCTGCCGCAAACGCTCATCCGAAGGAAGAAAGAGCTCCATTTGCCACGGAGCGTCCAGGGCGCGTGGAGAGGAGAAATGAAGTGTGACTTCGTGCCCGGAAATGGTGAAAGGCGCGCTGGTATGTTCGTCGTTAAATACTCTGAAAGCGTTCTGTGCCGAGCTCTGATGAACGACTTGTCCGTCAGGGAGCGTCACCGACCCGTAGTACTCGGATTGCGGGGCTCCAACGAAGGTAGGCCTAACGTCGATGGGGGCTTTGCTGAGGTATTTCGCCCACTGGCGAGTGAGCGCGCCCTCGATAATCTGAAGTGGAGACTCAACGCCGATGGGAGTGATCTCCGGAGGTGGGTTGTTAAAATGATGGCGCGAAAGATATTGAACAACCTCGTAAGGTATAACAGGGTTCAAATTGTGGGGGAGCGGGAAACAATCAACTGAGGCAGGGACGGGCATGATTGGAGGGGCCTCCAGATGAACGAGGCGCGCCTGGTGGAGCCATTCCTCCTGGGTGAGTATATATGCTTCCTCGTTCTGACTCGAGCTTTCCCTCAGGTTCTCCCGCCGCAGCTTAGGTTCAAAATATCGTGACTCGTCCCCTGTTATTGTCCGGATTTGTCGTAGCCCTGCCTCAGCAAACTGCGGCACGGTGGTCAGTCTGGCTTGGTCACCACGATAAGGTGGGCAATGTGCCTGGAGGACGCGTTCAATGTCTCCTTTTCGGGCCTCCTTCGTTGCCTCAATGCCAGGAGAACCTGAACTCATGTTCCCTGCTAAGTCGTTACTAGTCAGAATAGAAAATGACTGGTACTGACTTATGTTTCCAGAATGTTGGTCTGGAAGCGACGCCTCGTATGGAACCGCCAGAAGCTCGTAACGCGGCCGGCGCGTAGTTCTGTCCTTAAAAATCAGATACGTTCCCTCTTCGCGCTCATCAATACTCACCAAGTTTCCCCGTTGCCAGGGCCGCCCCAGAAGTAACTCAAACGGGCTTGTTGTGATACCCATAGGTCTGTTACTGTAGTTGCTCCTCCACAAGTGAATTCCACATCTTGAATCCATCCCTGTAACTGACCTCGCCCTCTATTAGCATCATTCATGTTGGTTATCTGGCTCATATCGACCGCACACCGGATTTGGAGCGCCGCTACATCTGCCCGTACTACGTCTAATTGTGACCCTGTGTCTATAATAGCACAAATAGGCTTTCCTAGGGTCTCCATTTCGACTTTTATCAAAATTCCTTCTGTCCGTGGCCAATCCAGATTAGCGATTAAAGGGTGGTCATTAGAGCTGCCCAAAAGCACCGCGCGTACGTTTTTAACACGTATTAAGTCTTGAAATTCCGTGCGCAGGCCTTTTGATGTCACCATAATTTCTCGAACGGTCATGGGATGGTAGTATTCAGAATGCGCTCCATTACTTGTTGCTGGTCCACTGTAGCCGATAGTTCGGATTGCCGCCCTGCACCCTTCGGCGCGATCACATCATCTCCGCTTGCGACGATCTCTTCTTTCTTACCCCCTTTTTCACTTCCTTTCTTCGTCTGTTTTTCTTTCCCTGCGTCCGACATCTCCACGTCTTCATCATCCTCAAATCTTACACGTCGTGCCTCGACAGGGATTATTTCAGGGATGACGTCAACAAGTGACGGAGTGCGAGGTTTGACAGGTGATTTTCCCAGATCTGCCGCTGCCAGCTTCTTGACAGGTGGCGGTACAGGGTCCTCTTTTGTCTTAGCGGTCTTGCTGCGCGTAAGGGAGGCGGGCGAACTCTTTTCTACTGGGTTTTCTTCAAGATCTCACGCTGCGCAAACTCTCCTTTTGTCTCGGCTAGGTGGGTATACCCCATCAAAAACCTCTTTCTGTGCGACCCGAGTACTCGGCACCGACCTTTCCACTGGAAACACTTCCGGGGTATAGGCATTTGTACATCTAGGGGCTGTCAAATAAACCTCTGCCCGGGCTTCCTTATCATCTCCCCTGCATTCCAGGGCTTCGTCCTCCGAGGAGCTTTCATCAGTATATACCTTAACAATCCTAGCCCGGCGGCTTTCTTCTTGGTAGAAATTGTTGACAACTCTTTGGGTTTCTAGGGCTTCATCAACCACTCCAAGCATTATTTGGGGTGCGTTTCCACCAGATATCCGTTCGGCGGCCACGGCCAAGGATTCTCCCGGATGCCTCCAAATTTGATTGCCATTTTTCATAGTGAGTCGCCGTGTTTCCTCGTTGTATGCGATGATGTTGCGCTTGACCAAATCTGCAATCTGTTGACAGTCAGAAATACGGTGGCCATCGCCAGGCACCCGAAGCAGCCCGAGAACTCACGGCCTGCCCCATTTGCCGACTTGCCGAGCGGGAGGCTGTTTGGATACGTGGCAGGTGTAACTGGTCGGTCTGATGGAATGGTATGGAGGCTATTCGAAGGGGGTCCTGTAGGGGCACGTTGCGCCCGCTCTCGATCGAAGAAAGGTGGTATGACACATTCCTTTGCCGTGCCACTCTTGTCTAATACCATAACTTTATAGTAAATGGGTGCGTATTCCGGATCATCTAATTTCATAGCATTCAACTTACGGATCATGCTGGCAATTTCATCTTCGCTCCCAACATATTTCTGGCGCTCCTTGCTGCTCTCAGGCTCCCTACTTACCGTTGACTTCTTTCCCTTCTCCTGTTTCTTTTTCCTGGCACGCAACTTTCGTTTTCGACGAAACTCTGCATAGTCCAAGTCCGATTCTTCACTGCTGGAACCTTCGTCGTCGGACTCTTCCACACAGTAGTCCTCGTCCCGCTCTTCGCCGAACTCCACAGCTTTAACCATGAGCGACTCATATTTGTTACGCCGGAAGTACCATTCCGCGGCAGTGTTCAACTCTTTCATACTATACTGGGCCTCGTCGTCTCGGTACGGATTAGACTGCAACACTCGATTCTCCAAGATCTGGCGAAGAGGCATGTGAATGCCCATCCAAAAATATGCCAGGTAATCCTCCTTGCCGAGATGTTGTCGATTGAGAGGTCCACCTGCAATAGAGTTATATTTAACATAATACTTGCGCCATTGGGTGAGGCTGTAACACGGTCGACCTTTCATTTTCAAGGCATAAGCGTAAACATCAGCCGGCTTGTACTTCTGAAGTGCCCTCTCAGCATTGAAATGCTTAAGCAACTCCTTGCGAAGCTTTCCCCACTTGCGATGATGGTAATATCCATAGTCTGAATTACATTCTGTACGTCGATGGAGCAATAATTAAGAAGGTGTGCACATTTTTCTCGGTCGTCCGTGACTCGGCACTTATTTAGAAGTAACTCAAAGTGATCTAAGAACTGTTGAATCTCGGTATGCTTACCTTTGAAAGTTCGCGGCGCCTCCTTACTCCCTCTAATAGGCATATCCAAGGACGTACGTAGGGGTGCATTGAAAGATACTGAAGGTGGGACCGCCATACGAACCGGCTCAGGGCTCGATGGTGGCGTAGGCAGACGACGTTTCATAGGAGTGTCAGAGTCGAACTGATCTGACCATCCTCCGGAATCACCGTCTTCATCTGGGATACTCGAAAAGGTGGGGCTGGCTTTTGCCTTGCCTTTGTTTTTCTTGGGGGTGGTGGGCACGTTTGAAGAGCCTTCTGTAGCTGCGTGACCTGAGGGGCCGGCGGTGGCATGGTAAGGAAACTTAGCTTCATATTCTCGACGGTGTTCTTCGCTGAAAAATCCTCCAGCGTCAGTGGTATTCGGGATGATCATTGCGTTGTTTGGTTCAGTGCAAATGCTGGTCAAGATGGTACGGCGATAACCTTCGTGATTGTTATATCTGTGCACTTGGTCTCGGATACCCCCGGTCACACTCCGGTCACACTCCTGTCACACTCCACTTCCGGTTCTCCGAGACCTTCGGAGTTCTGTCGCATCTTGGGTTTTCACGCAATGAAGGATTACTGAGCGTTTCCCATCTATTGCTTCATCTTCTGTCCTCCTCTTCCATCCTCCGGATTTCGGACCTTCGGACCGGTTCGGAGCTGGCTCGGATGGTCTCGGACCATCGGGCCTATTATCCTATCACATATTACTAAGTGTTTATCCATTTATCTGTTTATCTGATCTTCTCAAATTCTCGTTTATTGTCTTGTCTTACTCAGCTAACTTCTGTGTCCATATATGGACTCTCGCTTATTGTTATGTTTCTGGTCACGTTACATTACCTTATTTAGGTTAACAATAACGGACTTAGTATAAATACACTTCAATATCCTCATGTACTTTAGCTGTAAAATTAATGTTGTTTCCATGTTTCCTCTCATGGACTGAGACCACTTCACCATCTTGTCTTTGGCTCGACTTCGGAGTTGCACCAAACCTCTGGACGTCCTCTTCATCCTCTGTCTTGACTTCCACTCCATCTCCGACCTCCGACCTCCGGACCTCCGGTTCCCACGCTCCTCCGATCCTCATCTATCTTCCTCGATCGTATCTGCGGACCTTCCGTTTGCTTCCGGAGTTCTTCCGGGAGCAGGGCTCCGACCGGATCGCCATTTTCGGAGTAGCCCCTATTGGCTTGGCTATATGCCATGGAGTATCTGTCCCTCTGTTTGTCTCGGCTTGGATGCCAGACTGTCGCACACCCTTCTGAGCTGTGGTGCTTGCGAGAATAGCCAACATCTTTGGACTCCGGTCCCGTTCCGGTCTCCGGTTTTCGGACTTGTGCCGGACCGGACCCCTGCGGGCTCCGGGTCCTTCCTCCCTCTGGCTCAGGATATAACAGTGATTATAGTCGGTACGGTTTGGTATGGTACGGGGATAACCTTCGTGGTTATGGTCAGTGCGGTCTGATACGGTACGGGCGGTTCGGTGCGGTACGGGGATAACCTTCGTGGTTATGGTCAGTGCGGTCTGATACGGTACGGGCGGTTCGGTGCGGTACGGAGATAACCTTCGTGGTTATAGTCGGTGCGGTTCAGTTAATTCGAAAAAAGGGCAATATAGGTGTGGTGGAATTTTCCCCTCGCGGTGGGCTCCAATGATGTCGAGCGGAAAATATGTTTCCCTTGGGAGTCCGGAAATAAGCTTTATTCGGGACTTTACCAAGTGTTCAAGTATCCACCAAGAATTGCCTATTTAAGAGATTCGGCGGTGATTTCCAAATCGGGAGTGGCTGTGCAAAGATGTCTTAGCACCTGGAGGTCGGCGGCTTTCTGATCAGATCAATAAGGCTGGTGACCCGAGAGACTTAGCAGGTAGTTGTATCGAATTTAGTAAGCTTTTTAAGAGACTTAGGAACTCAAGCAAGCGAATTATTAAGCGAAGGAATTTAATTGCTACTAAAAACTACAAAGTGGGGGTGCAAAAAGCCAGCGTCCATATCCAATTTCCTGCTCCTTATATACCTTTTCAAATCTCATGACTCATCTCCTTGGAGTCATATTTACTGACTCCTCCTGACTCGTTGTGACTCCATGTGACTCTATGTGACTCCATCCGGATTTCTGTTCGGGCTCGGCAGGTGCCGACGTGATGACTCATCACTTATTTCGTAATCATGATTTTATTCAATATTTTGTAAGCGATGAAAATTGAGTGGTGGATGGTCTTTCAGGTAAACATTTTTCCTGTGGAACACCGCGGCTTGTTCGAGCCGTTGGTGATGTTCTTTGGGCTTACCAATTCACCTGCCACTTTCCAAACGATGATGAATGATATCCTTCGTGAGCTCATAAACGAGGGAAAAGTCATTGTCTACCTCAACAATATCCTTATTTTCACGGATACCCTGGCGGAACACCGAACGATCGCCAAACGAGTATTAGATATACTTGAGAAAAATCAATTATTCTTAAAACCACAAAAATGCAAGTTTGAGCGATCCGAGATTGAGTATCTCGGAGTTATTATTGGCCACAACACAATGCGCATGGATCCCGTTAAGATCCGTGGTATCACCGAGTGGCCCGAGCCCAAGAACCTTAAGCAGGTGCAGGCGTTCTTGGGAGTCACGAACTTCTATCGAAGATTCGTGAGAGGTTACAGTGAGGTGGCAAGGCCACTCACACAGTTAACCGGGAAGGAGGGCTTCTCCTGGGGAGAAGAGCAGAGATCCGCGTTCCAGAAGCTGAAGGACCGGATCGCCGAAGACGCTGTCTTGGCGCTTCCCACAGATCACGGGAAGTTTCGGGTAGAGGCTGATGCATCGGAGGAAGCGACTGGAGCTGTGCTCAGTCAGGAGCAAGAGGGGGTGGCGGCCGGTGGCGTTCTAGTCCCATGGCCTCAGCGAAACGGAGCAGAACTACGAGATCTATGACAAAGAGATGCTCGCAATCATCCTTGCGCTGGATCAGTGGAGATCGCTCCTGATGGGAGCATGGGAAACGTTCGAGATTCTGACAGACCATCAGAATCTCCAGTATTTTAAAAGTCCTCAGAAGGTCAATCGGAGGCAAGCGCGCTGGATAGTAGAACTATCTGAATACGACTTCACACTTTCTCATCGGGCCGGGGCCCTGAATAAGAAAGCCGATTTATTATCCCGCCGGGCAGACCACGATCAGGGGAAGAACGACAATGAGAATGTTGTCCTTCTCAAGCCGGAGTATTTCCGATCTCATGAGATCACGATGGAAGGGCCGGAGGCTGAGATCATGTCACAGATCAAGGCCACGAAACGTGTGGACAAGAGTGTCAAGCTGGCGCTTGAGAAAAACCTCCTGGGATGGGAGAAGATCGACAACCTTATTTATTATAACGGTCTGATTTATGTTCCTCGCGACGAGGAACTTAGAAATAAAATTATTGGTCTACATCATGACTTGGCCCTGCTCGGCCATCCAGGGGAAAACTGAACACAGGAGTTAATAGAGCGAAACTACTGGTGGCCGAGGCTCGGCAACCAGGTTTCTATTTATATCAAGGAGTGCGAAGCGTGCCAGAGGACCCGTGTGCATTGGTATCAGCAGGGAAAGCTGAACCCGCACAAGATTGCCGAAGGGCCATGGCAGATCATATCCATGGACCTAATCAGTCCGCTTACGATCAGCAATGGCTTCAACGCCATACAAGTCTGGGTGGACACATTCACCAAAATGATTCATGTCGAGGCCGTGAGTATGGAGTTGAACTCCGAGGGAGTTGCCCGGTTGACCCGGGATCGCGTGATTAGATATCACAGTGTGCCGCAGATGATTATTTCGGACCGGGATCCGAGATATGTCTCCGGTTTCATGAGGGAGCTCAATCAGCTCCTTGGGGTTGAAATGAACCCGAGCACCGCCTTCCATCCGATCACTGATGGACAGACGGAACGCATGAACCAGGAGATCGAAAAATATCTCCGCGTGTTCGTAAATTATCGCCAGTCGGACTGGGCGGAGTGGCTCGCATTGGCCGAGTTCACTCACAACGACAAACAAAGCTCGTCGACGAGCATGTCGCCGTTCTTTGTGAACACCGGATACCACCCCTGGAAGGGGATAGAAAACGCAGTTGAGTCACGCAATGAGGCCGCGAACGACTTTGCCGAGAAAATGAAAAAGATCCGCGACGAGGCGGCAGCTGCGCTGGAAAAAACCCAGAAAACAATTAAAAAATATTATGATATTCATAGGCGCCAGGCGCCTGAGTTCAAGGTTGGCAATAAGGTGTGGCTGGAGGCCAAAGATATCACCATGGATCGCCCGACCAAGAAGCTCGATGATAGAAGGCTGGGGCCTTACGAGATTTTGGAGAAGGTCGGAGCTTCGGCATACAAGCTCAGGTTGCCTGAAACGAACAAGTCACATCCGGTTTTCAACGAGGCACTGCTGACCAAGTATGTTGAACCTCCGGCACATCGGAGAGAGGAGCGGCCAGCGCCGCAGATCGTGCAAGGTCATGAGGAGTATGAGGTGGAGGAGATTTTGAAGCACCGCAAGGGCGGAAAAGGCTTCCAGTATTTGATCAAGTGGAAGAATTACCCTCTTGGGGAGAAGACGTGGGAGCCCAGGCGGCACCTATCAAACGCAAAGAAGATCCTTGACAAATATAACAAGGATCACGGGATCGAGATTCGCGCAGTTCCGGTCATGCCGGCCGGATACTGGGATTATTTAATCAAAAGATTCAAACACCGCGAGGAGTTGCAACAATACTCAACAAAGAAATTATTTATCCCAGAGGCAAACATGTTCATCGAGATCAACGAGGACGTTGATTCTAGAGGGGGGGTAATGTCACAATTTGACCCCAATCTAATCGCTCCAACACCGATCGATGAGCACGTGACCCCAGCGCTTGTTGCACGAGCGCTTCACGCTGATGGCATAATGTGGGAGGACTTTGCTGGCTAAAGATCACACGGCAACGGAACACAATAGTCGTTTCCATGAACTATATTTAGTATTGACACTTGACACTTGACGTCTCTGATCACGATTCGCCTGGTAACCTCATTGTATTATATACTTAGCTACTTGAGTTCACACGGTTCGACAAACAGTATAAGTAGAGTAGCTATTCACTTGTAGTTCTTTAGTCTTTTATTCAATCATCTTTTCGAGACATTTCCCTGCACTTCCCAATCCACTCTCTTGTAGAGTTGGATGCAAGGTCTTGACTGTGACACCCAGCGTTTAGTGGATATCAGCTGATGAAGGGTGATGATGGGCTGGCTAACGCTGACCTTGAGCCCAGAGGCTGGAGTCCCACACAGGTGTCGCTTAAGATTTATTGTGCGTAATTTGTATTTCCCTGGGGTGGCTGTCAGGCGGGGTTGAAAGAATGTGGTCCCTGCCACTCTTAACAAAAATGTGGTAAAATTCACAAACATAAACTTTAGTTTCTGATTTGTGCTCAGAGTACCGAGAATGTCGCCAAAACGCCCACGTGCCTTGCCATTTGTCATTCTGCTGAGTCTTCTGCCGATATGCCGCTGCCACACATGCACAGCATTTGCTCCCAATTTGTTCCACAACACTACTTACATGGCTGCCGACTCTGAGAATGGGCCCTCTTCCCGTAAACACACTCTTGATTGGTACCACTTTATCCTTACTAATATGTTTTATGCCCTCCGCCGCTTGCCGGCCACTCAATCTCATAAGGGATGACCTGGTCGTATTTTCACGTGATCTGTACTTACGGTGATGAAAAAGTACTAGCTAGTACTACTCTAAATGCCATCTTGTTCCACTTAAGTGTAGTCTCTCTAGACAGACGCTACAACGCAAACACACTCGTTCCTCGCTCATTGTAGTATGTTAGTTACCACGTCAAATAAGCGGTTTCCCATCTTATTATGTAATGATGGACAATGCACGACCACACAATTCATTTATTTCATGCGTCTTGTGCTTGTCTTGCGCTATTCAACGCGAATTTCGAGTCTGCTTGAGTTCAAATAGTTCTCAATGCTCTGCCAATCCCGGGAGAACTTTTTCTGAGTCCCCTTGACAT
>JARKIE010000405.1:0-77922 GCA_029378255.1 Mycena rosella | reverse complement strand
TTGGTCGACGTAAACGTCAAACCAGAAGCAGCGACGGAGTCGTCAACTGCGGTTGCTGAGAGATAGGGGCCAAGCTAGCTAGGTGGAGGTGGGTGGGTGGGTGATGGTCGTGGTCGGTGGTCAAAGGGCAATTGACGTACTTACCATTACCACCACTTGTCCACATCACGTGGTTCATCAAACGCGTCAAAACGCGTCAAAGGCTCGCAAATTGTGTTTTATTTTTTTGTGCTCCTTCTGCAAGTAAACCTTTGACTTTTTAAAGTTCATAATGATATTTCAATTCTACCCGTCGCCTCGGACGCACCTGGGCGCGGCGGAGGCAGGTACACGTACGACTTTGCGCCGAGCGAGATCATGCCCGCCGTGCCCGAGGGGAAGGATAAGGGGAAGGCGGTAGTCATCGACGTTGACGCCGAACGGGAGACGAAGATGCCGCCCGGGCCATCTGTCGACGAGACGGCGCGGCGGGTGAGGGCAGGGTAAAGTATGATCATTATCTTCTCATAGTCAGCGCGAAACGAGGAATGGAATACCACCGCACGACTTACCTGCGAATAGATGGAGAAACCACGGGAGGGATGCCGAGAAACGAATCTCAGGTGAGAGTGTGAAGCTGTTTGGGTGCAGTGAATCAGCGTATCTGGAGCTCGAAGGGAGTAACAAGTACGACTTACCTGCGAGTGAGTGAGAGGATGAAGATGGAGTCGCAATCAGCGTGTCTGGAGTACGATGGAGAGAACCACGACTCGCCTGCGGATGCAGAGAGACTGACAGAATGCGGATTGAGTCGAATTTCGGTGCGTCTGGGGCTCAAGGGAAGTAACGAGTTGGAGGGAAGTAACAACCGAGACTGAGAGGATTCGATGGAGCCGGATATCGGCGCGTCTGCGGTTCGAGGAAAGTAACGAGCTCGAGGGAAGTAACAACTACGACTTACCTGCGAATGACTGAGTGTATTTGAATGGAATCAGCGCGTCTGGAGTACGATGGAGGCAAATACCACGTACCTGCGGATGGAGAAACTGAGAGGATGGCGAATGGAGCCGGATTTCTGCGCGTCTGGGGTTCGAAGGAAGTAACAAGGGTCAAGGGAATAAGAACTACGACTTACCTGCGAATGAATGAGAGGATGGGAATGCGCAATCAGCGCGTCTGGAGTACAATGGATATCCGCGAATGAAGAAGACTGACAGAATGAGGAAGTAACAAGGGTCGAGGGAATAACAACTGCGACTTACCTGCGAATGACTGAGAGGATGCGAATGGAGTCAGATTTCAGCCCGTCTGGAGTACGATGGAGGAACTACGACCTACCTGCGGATTGAGAGGAGTGCGGCTTGATCAGGATGTCTGGGCCAACGATGACATTTGGAGGATGCACTTCGGAACATTCGCCCTCCAGCAGAACCCAGATAGAATTACCGCTGCATTTAATACATGCAATCAACTAGATGCACTGCTAACGTGCCTGGATGCACAAAGACTTTCAACTTCGGGATACTTATTATCAACTCCACGATATTAATTCCTACCGGCCCAACCTGTAATTTACATACCAATTGATTATTGCTCGCTTCATAGTGTCTCGTCTCGGACGATTTTAAGCTACAAGTGTCATTATCCACTTCCTCACCAGGCAGAGGGCAAAAAGTTCATTATTGAATTCTAATATATCACTGCGACAGGCTCACGTGGCCGTGTTTCCGCACCAGCTCCGAATATCGGATCACTCAAGCTGATGTCCGTCTGTCATCTTCGCATTTCCGTCTTCGCTTCCTGCCTTTGACTTTGCGTCGAGGCCCCTCGAGTCTTGACGTTCACGTCGGCAATGGTTTTGACTCTGCGTCGGCCGCCCCTGTGTACTCGGCTGTTCGCTCGGGCGTTCCGCGCGCTGACCCTCACCGATGGCGCGACTTCTCGCTTAGGCCTGTCGCTTGACCCTCGGCGACTCTTGGCGGTCTCATTGTTTTATTCAGGGTGCGACTTCTCGCTTGTGAATGTCGCCCTTGTTTTATTCGATGTTGCGACTTCCGACTTTGGGCGGTCTGTTGTCTCGGTGTCTTAGTCTATTGTCTCAGTCCATTGCTAAGTTGTCTCACTCCATCGTGTGTACATATATGCTCTCTTCGCTATCGCGTCCCCACTCCAACTATCCGTTATGCCCGTGTCTCGCCGTACTCGCCCAGCTCCCCCTTCTCGCAGTAAAGCGCCCACCCGCGTGCCTTCTCCGTTGCCCCGAATCACAGACCCCTACCACTGGATGTACGACGCGTTGCAATACCCTGCAGAACTAGTCAGGCGGGAACCAGAAAGGATCCTCCACAACGCCCAGGTCTGCAAGCTTCTCAAGCTGCATGGTACGTTCCTGCGGTTCCTTACTAGGGTATTCGGTCGACACGACGTTCCAGAGAGAGCCAAGCGCAGGAACGCCAAGAAGATCCCTGACCTCGATGCACGGGAAAGAGAAGACTTGGAGACTCTGCTTCCCTACGAAAGAGAAAGTGAGCATTCTGACCATCATTCTCCCGGCACGGTGTCTCACCTTCGGGGCAGAGTCTTCATACGAGGACGAGTACGGCAAGTTCGTTTCCGATGCCGACAATGCGGCATGGTTCGCCCGCAAAGCCCCTCGCCTCGTGCTTATCAAGGCCGCCAGAGCCGCCGCCAGTAAGTCCAATGCATTGGTGCAAATCATTCCTACTCAACACCATCTTCTAGCGGACGCAAAGGATCACGATGACCCTGTGATGGCGGCGTACTTGGCCTGTGGTCTGTTTTGTTGCTCCCGCATCTGGCTCATGCTGATATTGATCCCCAGCGCAGGAATTTCAGGCCGACTTTGGCCATGCATTTTCCTCGCCAGACGTTACAATGAACACTTCAAACAGATGGCCTTCCATGCCGACACCGCTGAAGCCCTGGCAGCCCGCTTTGATAACGACGCCGACAAGATTGCCGCAGCTGCCTCTGAACCCCTCAACTTCACTGTGTACAATCCCTACGATAAGGACAGCCCGGATTATCTCAAGTTCGACACTGAAAGTACGTCCATTGTTTGATTTTATTCACAGATGCTCATCCCCTGGGTCCAGTGCGCCGGCATGCACTAATGCTCGACCCCGCTGCTACGTCGACTCCCAGTCAGGGTAGGGAGATCGCGTTTCGCATCGGCAATTGTTTTGCGCATCTCCCCGAGCGGTGTTTGCGTCAGCACTACAAATGTAAGGCCCCAGCATTCTTGACCTGCGCATCGACTCACCTTCACCAGGTGCATACATCAAACATCTCCTGCAGCGAACGGCGTGGGACCACTACAACGATTTGAACGACATGATACAAGAACACCGCGGCGCGAATTCGGCTTCCCCTTTCACGGGCCTGCGTCTCTTATGGGAAACCAGGTACGGAGAGTATTGTTAAATTAGTTCATAAAACTACGTCCTGCAAATCAATTCTATGCCATGCAAAATCTATGCCATGCAATTCAAAGAACTCAGTCCCTGAAATCTCCGCACAGCGCCGTCAATCCCGAAAATTAAATTAAAAAACAACTTTCCCCGATGATACTTACTGGGCGCCATCAAGCTTGTTGTCATCGGCTGGCGATCAGCGACTGTCTTGTCTCAGCCGGCGGCATCAATCTTATTGTCGCGCGTAATACGCGCCATCAAGCTTGTTGTTGTCGGCTGGCGATCAGCGACCGACTCTGTGTGTCTGGTCTCATCCGGCGCCGTCAATCTTATTGTCGCGCATAATACTGGACGCCATCAATCTTATTGTCGTGGCTGAGGATCAGTCATCAACTCTATGTCTCATGCCCATTTGTCTGGTGCAGCTGGTTATCTTCATTTTATTTCAGCTCCCAGAAGCGCAGACCCACCTCCTTCCCCATACCTCAGTACTACTCCTGAAATGAGCTCGCAACCCCACAGTGCGTAACTAGACCATCATCTCTGCTTCCAACTGCCCCTAATCACACCATTCCCGCGGTAGAAGATCTGGACGTCCACTCACAGACAAGCGAGCTCGGGACCCCAATGAATCCCGACACAGACTGTACGCAGCCCCAGTATTTTGTGCTCCAACTTTGCAACTGAACCCGGTCACAGCCGTATCTCTAAACAAGGGGGAGCGTTTCGCCTCAGTGGACCGCCTGCTGCAGGCGGCGCTCATGTCAAGGTCGTTACAGTGCCCGTACGAACACCGTTCGCAGCTCTCGACCGGTTTCCCTGACATCGGTTCGCTCGGCACGTGGCAAACTCTGTGCTACGGACCTCCTGGGCAACCGTGCACGACGGATTATCCCAAGTGAGCAACTACTTTCCATCTGGCACATGGATGCTAATTAGATTGTGGGGTCAGGTTCTTTACATTCAACGCAATATATCACACAGCCCCGTGTACTTTGAGGTTCCGCGACGCAGCGCAGGACCACGAGCTCATGCCTGAGTTAGAAGATGCAGCTCATGCCTGAGCTAGAGTGGTTTGTCTGCGAATCCTGAAGTAGCCGCATGCATATTGACAATTCTTCTCAGCATCACTACCGACGACCACTTCCATGCGACGGGCAGCGTTGGATTAGCGACCACACTGCGTGTCAAGTCTCGCGCAGCGTCGCGGGTGGCGAAGCCGCGCCAGTGTCATCGCCATCGGCGAAGGGCGAGGTTGATAATCTGGACGTGCCTAGATTGAGGCCGGTTGAGAACTCCGCTGACGAGGACCAGTAGAATCTTACACGTAAATGTCTATAGTGTATATTCCCATAGTTTCAACTATATGCATTCCCTTTTATTCGCTAATAAATATTCATTTGTTCGCTAATATTTTAATTTGTTATTGAGATGCTCAGAGAATTGTTCGATTCAGGGCGGGAGGTGAGAGTCAGACGGATTGAGCGAGAACATCACGTGTCCGTGTCCATCAATCACTCGGATCGCTTAAGCCGGTCCTGTCTTCCTCTCGTAGTGATGTGCAGGGCTCGGCTTCAAGCCTAGGCCCGCCAAGCCGAGCCCGGCCAGTAGGTGTACACGACGCGCAAGAAAGGACCCGGCAGTGGAACATTCTTTTGCTATCCTTTTGCTACGTTGAACTGCTAATTGTACATTAGAATACTATCGGGACGTTCTCCCCGACGTGAATGTAGTGAATGTACCATACCGCAATGCATGATAATTTTGAATGCACCGCGTAATCACCTTTTTAAGGAAACAATTGCCTTTTTGGGAATGACCAGAAACTGCAGAAGAAGAGTACGAATTGTACGCTGACGAGGGGAAGGCCCTGGCAACAGGCACTGGGGGCTTTGGTGAGTTTCAGTGGTCGCTTTGGTCATGCTAATTGTTCTGACAAACACCTTGTTTGCCGGGTGTTTCGCTTTGACCAGCGCAGGAATATAAAAGGTGGGGTTTGACTGAGCGAGCACCTAAACTACTATGGAGAATAGCCGTATACTACCATGGTTCGACCAAGCGGATGAGCACAACGCCGCCGGACGTTGTTGGCTAGCCGCCGCCGCTACTCCGCCAGAGCCCCGACAACGACAGTCTTTGCCCACTCTCAGCCCTCTCAGCGATTCCACGGCGTCCCCAACCTCCAGAGACCGCTCAGCCGCTGCTGCTCAGCCCCGAGAACGACAACCATTCCCCAGCCTCAGCCCCTTGGCGTGTCGCTCGGCGTCTCCGGCTGGCCCTGTGCCTGAGCACAGACCACAGACCTTCCCCACTCTCAGCCTGCTGACTTCTCTGCCCGAGCGCCGAGAGCGAAAACCATTCCCCTGCCTCAGCCCCCTGGCACGTCGCTCGGTGTCTCCGACTGGCCCTGTGCCTGAGCGCAGACAGCAGCCCTTCCCCACTCTCAGCCCGCTGACGGAAATTACTCTGTCGCCGCCCTCTGGAAAACGTCGACGCGAGGGGCTGGCAAGAGCGAGCCCCCCACCAGTGACTCCGGCTTTCCGGGGGCGACGCGAGGGACCGCCGCGCTCCAGCCCTGCTCTTTCGCCCATTGCCCGGCGCCGCGTTGGCGTGCCAAGATCTAGTCCGGTGCCAGTAACCCCGCCTGCTAAGTGCAGGCTCAGCACTATCCCGCAGTCCAGCCCTCCTCCTTCCACCAGGCCCCGCGCTTTCGCGCCGAGAGCCAGTCCGGAACCAGTAACCCCACCTTCCAAGCGCAGATGCACCGACACAGTTCAAACAAGTCCGGAAGCGCCGCACGCCCCAGCCTCGAGCACATCCGACTTGGTGGAGCAGGGAGTCCTCATGACGGGGTGGATGGAGGACGATAAGAGACCGATCAAGGTGTTCCTTGCTCTGGAACACGGCTTCCTGCAGCTTGATGCGCACAAATTGCCGCTGGGCCAACTGGGGTTTGAATGTGGGATGCGGCTTGAACGATTCGTGCCAACGGAGCACGGGGGTTTCTGGGAGGATCTCGGGTGGTCGGTAAATGTTTACGTCGGCAATGGGAGACAGATCGGTGTGCGGCGCAAAGGGGTGTATAACCTGAAGAATTGGGACCTGCACCGACCACATTTGGGCGGGTGAACTCCAGCACATCGTCTCCCACATCGTATAGAACTCTCTAACTTAATCTTATAATATTGTTTCTTTTATGCTTATCTCTAAACGTGGTTCCCGGTCGTAACATGGTGCTCATTAAGATATTCGAACACACTAAATAAACTGTATGTGCTACGGAGAAACATCGGCTAATTGCACGTACATGAACTTCAAAGAGATATAAGTAGTAAATTGACGCGACGCGTTTGTTTGCGAGTGTATGTATGATGCTGATTAAGCCACAGCTTCTTTCTTCATACCACCACAGGCGAACCGACTACGCACCAGGCCCCAGGCCCGAAGCGCGAGGTGACGACTACGTCGCTCGCTAGGTTTGACTTAGCGTCGACCATTGCATGCTTGACGTTTCCGTCGGCTTGCCGCTCTCAATATGGACACCAGGAGCGTTGCGAGTGCTGCAGGTATTTTACGCACGCTGGATTATTAAGACCAGGCGCTAACACGGCACACAGACGACGCTGATCGAAGATTCTGCTAGTTCTTGCCTGTTTAGAAAGTGGGACAGGCTGCTTGATGCTAGCACGGTGTTTTACTGAGACTGAATTTTTGTGTGCAGGTTCTGGGCGTGTTGATGTTGCGGAGCCACCAGACTACACCACTCGAGCCTCTGTCCTTTGTGCTGGTTCGGCATGTGGAGCTGGCCGTTAAATCTCAAAGCGCAGGTCAAGCCGGTGAATTTTGTTTTGTTGTAGCGCTTTGACCTTCGCTGATTTCCGCGGTGGTCTCTTTGTTAGAATGGGATAAAAGCTGGCCACACCGATTTGGTCGGTGGTCGTTTCTTTCCCATCGCTCTTGGTCTGTCCCGTCGCCCTCATCCGTCATGCCGCCCAAATCTGTGTTTGCATTCACCGACGCGCAGGAGAAGTACATCGCCTCGTTCTTCCCCATCTTCGTAGCGAAGCGCGAGGCCGACTCCACACAGGGGACATCGTTCTCCCAATGGAAGAAGAAGATGATCACCGACATTTACAAATCGCCTGTCTTCGCCGAAATAAAACAGACTTGCGACGACGCGATAGTTGCGAACGACAAGAGCAAGACAGCAACTGGAGAAGCAAGTCCGGATG
Source organism: Mycena rosella (assembly GCA_029378255.1). NCBI lineage: Eukaryota > Fungi > Basidiomycota > Agaricomycetes > Agaricales > Mycenaceae > Mycena > Mycena rosella. The sequence goes on along the minus strand of JARKIE010000405.1, from coordinate 70,277 downwards.
ACGCCAGCGACGTGACAGCTACGAGCAAGAGCAAGCCGAGCAAGACCTCGGAGAACACCGGGGACACGACACTGGAGAAGAACTGGACCCAGGTGGCTTGAAATTCGTAGAGCGTTCCTGCATGATATTGATCGAGTGGCGCAGAGAATCAGCAAGAAGTTCGACAATCACTGGAACAACCAGTACAAGAAGAAGGTGGCTCCAGCCGCGTCTGGCTCCGTCGCGTCCGGCGCCAGCGAGGTGGCGCCCGACTTCTTCGATGGCGGGCGATTGACCGGCCTGATGCTCTTTGAGCTCGAGCAGAAGGCGGCCATCGTGGCGGCCGCGACTGTCATGGCGGCGAAGGATAAAGTGGTTATGATTGCTCGGTATCAGCGGAGCAAGCTGGACAGCTGGTCGGCGTTGACAACACAGAAGCGCCAGGACTACGAGACGCGTGCTGTGAAAGCGCAGATGGACGTGACATTAAACCAGGACCACTTCGGGATTGGATTGTGGCAGAAGCTGAATGGGATGTGCGCCGACGGACGCTACGGAGACATGGAGGTGTTCGTATTGGTCGGTCAGCGGAGATTAGGGGGCGCGCTCAAGACTACGGCGTAAGTTCGGTCGCCTGTTCTGTATTTGTCTGATCTATTATCCCAGTATCCACGCTCATCATCCGGATAATGGCGTCGACTTCCAGGACCATCTGCCAGACTATGAGGAACGAATCAAGAAAGCGTGGGTCGACTACCTTGAAGAATTTCTTCCAGGTGAGTCTGCCGTGCAGTAAAGTGCTGGTTTAAAACAAGTTAACGTTTGGGTAGCGCCTGCGGGGAAGGTGCTGGACTGTGGAGTCACATTCGACCGCAACGAGGAAGGAGCCCCCCTCTTCCCGCGCATCGAATTGGAAAACATGACGCTGAGCGCGCTGCGGGGCGTTTTGGCCGCATATTTTCAATTGCTTTGGGGTAAGCATCTGTTAATGTTGTGTCGGCGGCGGGGCTAATATCTTTAACAGGGTATTCGAGGGCGAGCGATGAAGCGGCTGTCCCCTGGAACGAAATCAGCACGGACCCCGCACGCTACTACGATCAGGCCGTATTCACGCTGCCTGATGTGCTGCGAACGCCGGCGTCAATGGACTTCGTACAGGTGCACTCGCTGGCGCAATATCTTATGAGGGGGGTTGGTACTAGCCCCCGTTCCTGTTCCTCACGGTGGACGACGAGATGGAAGGGGTGATCCCGCATTCAGAGGGGGGTGGTGGGGATAAGTCGACGGAGGGCGACGACGGCGGGCAGAAGCCGGTGGAGGGCAACGGCGGGGAGAACGGGGATGGCGGGGAGAAAGGGGACGGCAGGGAGGAGTGGGTGGAGCGCGACGGCGGGGAGAACGTGGATGGTGGGGAGAAAGGTGATGGTGGGGAATATGTGGACGACGGTGGCGGTGGGGAGAATAGGGATGGCGGGGAGCATGCGGACGACGGTGGCGGCGGCGAAAAGAGAAGCGATGACAAGGAGGACGCAGGCGATGGGCAGGACGAGGGCAAAGAGAAGCAGAAGGGGAAAAAGACAAAGGCAAGCCAGCTTGGGTATTTATTGATCTCACCACTAACAATGGTTTTTACCAGGCAAAAAAGCTAACGCCGAAGCCCAAGACCAAGGTGAGTGGCACCGCCGTTGCTCGTTACTATCTAGTCACTGAGAGCTTCACAAAAACAGCCGCAGCCAAAGAAGGATGTGGGCGGGGCGGGGAAAGGGACAGAGAAACGGGCGGCGAAGGTGGGTTCCCCTTGATCACATTTATTTACAAGGACAGTCGCTGACATTGATTGACCAGGACGTGCCTGAAGGCGAGCCCCCTGCAAAGAAGCGCGTGAAGGCGACGCCTGCCGTCGCGGATGCGGAGCCCGCTGCTGACGGAGCTCGGCGATCAGCGCGCGATAGGAGCGCGAAGGTGCGGGTACCGATTGCGCCATCAGTCGATGCCAGCGGTCAACGAATCAAGCCCAGCTGGGACTATGTAGCAGGGTAAGTGCTGGATTTGTTCAGAAGATTGGACTTGGCTAACACAGCCTCAGATCACAGTAGAGTACATTGAAATGAATATTTTCTACTCGCTACGATGCAGAGTGATCATGACGTGAATATCCCGTTTAGTAGGTAAAGAGGTTTCCCGTTTAGGTTGTGTTTAAACGCAGCCGCGGAGGTGTTTAAACGAGGCTGCGGCTCCGCTTAAACTGAGTTCGAAGGGTGTTTAAACGGTGTTTAAGCTCAGCTTAAACGGCCTTTTGCGTGGACGGCTAGAGGAGGCGTTTAATTTGCGGCCTTATAAGGGCCTTAATCGGTGGCTTAAACGCTGGCTTAAACGCAGGCTTAAACACGGTTTAAACATGGTTTAAGCGGATGTCCTGCAGTGTACACCAAAAAACAGTAGTAGAGCAGTAGATAGCAATTACACCCTGGCTTAAACGATGTCTGGCTTAAGCCGACACCAAAAAACAGTAGTAGAGCAGTAGATGGCAATTACATCCCTCGCTTAAACGAAGTCCGGCTTAAGCCGACTTTGTGTCTAGATGGCCTGTGTTTAAACCAGACGGAACGGTTTTCATGCTTTCCGGCGCCTAAAGTCGGGGAGAATCGGCAGCGGGACCGATGTACACTTCGAATTAGCTGAGTGGTTGTTTCCCTTCAATGAAGGGCACTCACGTTCGTGATCTTCGTTCTAGGATCATGGCGGCCATACCTTTTTTTCTGTCTTTCTCTTGCAGAATCCTTTCCAGAGAATCACCCCATCAACGTCTTCCCCGTGAATCTCATGTTTCCCAGCGCTTGCTGCCATCCATTGCTAATATTACAGACAGTTACACACCACGATCAACATGCACATTCCACACGAATCACACATTTTCCAGTGCTTGCCACTCCCCATTGCTGATATTTCACACACATATTTTCCATACATTTACATGCAGCGACTAACGCACACATCTTCCACGTGACTCACGTGTTTCTCAGTGCTTGCCGCCATTCATTGCTGACATCACAGACAATTACATGCCGCAAGCCCGCGGCTACCACACACACGAACTTACCGGCGTAATCTCTATTTTCGTGAGTAAATATTCAAAATGATGTGGACAGATTGTCCTCTTGCCGAACGCGACGCCCATTGGCACCTAGGGATCAGGGAGTGTTGGCTTCGGGACTTCAAGATGGCATCCCCGCTGCATCGCTTCATTCCTAAAGTCTGGGTATCAGCGATACCGCCTGTCCTTCGGCCTTGGTGAAGACATCCGCTGGATTTTCCTGCTGTCCCAGGCGTCAGGAATCTCGCCCGATCCCCAGAAATAAATTCAGAGCTTATCAGCAGTACCACGGTCACATCAGCGTACAGAGTTCATAATTAGACCGAAAAGTACGAAAAAATCGCGTCGGCAAATGCCCGACTATCATATATGGGAATATTGATGTGATTGCCAAGGAATGAACAGTTTAAAAAGTGAACAGTTGGTGTAACGCGTAACAGGACCCCGGTTTATCCCTTTGGAGGCTAGATCCCGAACTCGTCCGATCGGCCGATTCTTGTCCGGACAGGTTTTACGCCGGATGGCCCAGATTTTGTCCGGACAGGATCTAGCCTCCGAAAAAAACCGATTTCCCCCCCCCGCAGGGCCGGATATGGCTCCAGGAGCGTATAGGAGTGCATAAACACGCTTTTCTTGCAGTCTGCCGTCGCCCAGACCTGTTCTAAAATAAATACATCTATATAAGAAAAGCCATGGTTTGTCTAGACAAAAGTGGTGCCTGTGGGAATGCTCGATGTCATCTGCCCCACAGTTGATTTCAAATGAGCGCCTGTGGGAACTGATGTCATCTGCTCCACAGTTTTGCTGGATTTCCGGGTTCTCGCCTCCTGCCTACGGGGCCAATGAATTTGTGTAGCTTACCAGGCACCAAGAGGAAGGAACAATTAACTTATCCATCTACTGTATCCACATCTATATAAGAAAAGGCGTAGATGTCTTAGACAAACATCAAAGTGGAGCCGGGTGGAACACCCGGGTTCGTCCGGTTGAACTCCGGTTGTCAGTTTGCCCCGATGTTGAACTCTTGCTTCCAGCTCTACTGTGATGTTGAATGTTAATCTTGCCTTTGAATGCTGTGGCGACATTGAATCCAGGATGGGATGACGGTAAACACAGATACAAATGAGGGTCGGGGTCGGAGAAATCTGTATAAATAAAGGCATGCTCAACAATTTGCCGCGATGTTGAATTCTTGCATCCAGCTCCACCGCAATGTGAAGTTGCCGTTTCTTGTTTCGAAACAGAGCGACCATCCATGTAAACCCAATATTTATTCAAATCTGTCTCGCTCTGCTCATGGTAAAATTCCGCTGTTGCCGTGAATTACGGTCGAAGAACTCCGGGAGCCCGAAAGCCCTGATGAAGATTCTTGAACAAGAAAAACTGGGTAACATGAACTAGAACTGGTGTGGGCAATTCAAAAAGAGGATCCTGAGGACAAAGGGTAAGTAAAATAAATAATATAGAAGATTTGCAGCCTCACAATGAGAGCCACATCTGCTTACCTGGGAAGCATGAAGGCGGGTGAACCTACATGAAAAAATATATATTCATGGGAGTAGGGTGGAATCTTACCATGAGCAGAGTGAGACAGCTTTGAATTTCGAACAATAGAACAACTGTGAAACAGGATAACCCGGGAAGATGGAGTGAGATGATTCATGAGGGTAGAGATGAAAGTGGACTTTTGAATGAAGATTGTAGGTTGAAGCTGGGCTCATGAAACCTCGGAAAGATGAATTTAATGTCTGGCTGAGTTTTGAATTTTTTAGAGGTAATGCAGAATTTTGGGTGATCACGAAGGCAGATTGTGGACTGTGCACAAGCGGTGTTTGTATGTCAAATCAGGCCGCAAATCCTGTTGAATTATCCGTGGCAAAGACATGGGCAACTGCTAGTCAATCTACTACATGTCGTCCAAGTCGTTGTCAAAATCACCACCCGCATCCTTCGACCCTTTCCCGTGGTTGCAAAAGAGAGTCATGGCCGCACTTGGGGGTGATGGGCCGCGGCACGGCCCGGCAAACTCGCACTTATGTCCTTTTTTTTTTCTTCTCTCTTGTCTTCTTCTGGAGGATAAAAGTGCGGAAAAGTTATACCCAGCCTGTTCCTCTCCCATGAGGAGTGCACCATCATGGACAGTTCCGACACGGTCACTTCGAGGTGGGACGACAAAACAGGCAAATCCCTGACAAGGACTCAGCTTCTGCTGAGGGGCGCCTGAGACTCTGGGTCTCAGTTGCACCGAAATCAAAGCCAGCACTCAAAATGTTGTTCCTCATTTCAGCCATCCCGAAACCTATTAGAATCCCGAATTTTGGTTTGAATTTCAGCCCAAGCTGAAATGCAAACCGAAACTACTTGTGCCAAGCACCCTGAAATTTATTTAAATAGAGGCAACTTCCGGACCCATCAAGACCATACATGCACAGTTGACGGAGATGAGGGTGCACTCAGACCCGAACCGCGGTCCTGACCGACCAATCTGCATACCCAAGGTGTCTTTTTTGGTCAAGGTATGCGGTAGACGCAATAGTCTCAAATCCGGAAGACAGCGAGCACATCAGATGAGTTCATCGAAGATAAGTTGAGCATCAATGGGCTGCCTATTCATGAGGTCAATTTCCTGGAGATTCGGGGTTGCCGCGAGGACTGCCGAGACATCAGCCTCGTGGATGTGAATATCTACCCCCAAGTATAGCTTCCGTAAGGTATGTAGCAGCTCCGTGCACTCATCCGCAAAAATGCTAATGGAACGCAGCATGTTGGAGTCCCATTGTAACTCCGTCAAAATGGAGCCACGAATAGATCACAGAGCTGGGGGAGAGAGGCGCCGTCGAACTCTACAATGAGTTGTTGTAGATGAGGGAGGTATATGAAAGAGGAGTCGTTGGGAAGAATGCAGGAGAGCAAGGCTAATTTTGACTCCAAGATTGGACACTGAAGTGTTTAGCACCAGGCTCAAATCTCTGTACAGCAATCCGGGGATTTTGGTGAGATGTAGCTGGATCAGGTTTCGGAGAGAAGCCACGTTGAGAGTGAATATACTGACTCTTGCCAAGCACAATTTCGACACGGATGGCGGGAGTGGCAGGGGCCTTAAGGTGTGGCAGGAGTGATATCCGGATGGTCTGTGACGACTAGGGAAAAGGTGTAGAAAGTTATCATGAGGTAGGCACGGAGGGATGAATACACCCATTCCCATTTGCAATCCCGGTCGCAAACAACTGATTGTCTGTGACATCGCAGGCTAGCGGACCGGAGGGAGGGAAGAAATTTGCAGTAAAAGTCTGCCATGGACTTAAATGGAGTACTACGACGAGTTTGGTGCCCCAAACGACTCAACACTCAAACATCCTGAGACAGGTGCAGGAAAATATTGAGCACTGACAATCCAGATTTCTCCAAGACTGTTGCAAGAAAGTCGATGCTGGAACTGCGGGTGATGTGGATGATGGTCCAAAAAGCAGGGTTGCAGTTATAAAGAGCGACAAAGATGCAGGGACGTTGCTGGATTGCAGTCTGGAGGATGAAGTGTGTGCATGGGAAGCAGCTAGATTGTGAGTAATCTGATTGCGGATACAGAATTGAGCTGATTTGGATTAAGCATTGTATGCCCTCAGGCGATGCCATCGAGATCTAAATTCATAGTTTGAAGTTCGTTCATAGTCGTGCATCCGAGGAATACAAATATTGTTAGTGGACCTATCTATCATTTAGACACTAGACTTCCAGTGAAGGCACACAACTGTATTTGAGATGCAGTGGTTTAAAGGGCTTTGAAAGAGAAAAAAAAATGTCACCCAATAAGCCTGTGAAAAAAAGAACGAGCATCGAGAGAATCGAACCTGCACGAGAATCGAGGCAAAGATTACGTAGACATCAACACAGCCACTATAGACCCACAATAAATGAAGGAGTTTTAAAGGACAGCCACTAAAGATACTTCAACACAGCCACTAGAAGCATTAGCACAGCCCTTATTTTCTTTACAAACTTAGATTGGAACACTTTTTAACCAGACCTCGAAAACCTCATTTCGGCTGATCAAAAACGATTACATAAGTACTCGTAATTTTGAAGTCGACAGTCAATGAAAGGTATCGAAGGAGGTGGATTCGCTCTGTACCGCGTGTGTGGCATTTGTCTGGTGTGCAATGCTGCCGAACCTCGCTTTATACAAAGTACCATGTGCTGGACCATCCAGGCATACAGCAGTGGGAGAGAAACCAAGGCTCGATGTCTGTTCGACTACGTATATTATAGAAGTCTGTGATTTTCTGCTGTCTGCCTTTGGGGTCTTGATTCAACCTTGACTTGGTGGAGGATTTTCTTTTTGAAGGCTGAATTTGGGCTGCTTGGGCTGAATACTTTGATCCATAAGCTCAGGCGAGACAGAACTGGTTTGTGCGCGTGATAATTTCCAATCATTCTTACTGAGCAGCTAGTGTTGCCAAAGTTCGGTTCTGTTCAAGTTCAGGCTCCTTTTCCCGAACCTTGAACCTGAACTTGCATTCAGGTTCGGTTCAGCGTTCGAACGCGTTCGAACCTGTCGAACCTGAAGAAGTTTCCCAGGCCCCCAATGACCTGCTTGGAGCTACAAAAAATGGTGTCAATGGTTCATTATATTGGAACTTACATCCCAGGACAATTTCAGACACATGCAGCGCCTACAGAGGAGCAATCTGAATAACTCCGTACTCAACAGATCATGTGACCCCATATCGGCTGAGTCCTGCGACTCCGACGAGGGTAACACCACGGTGAAAAACCTTTAGCGTTATTCGGGAGGGAGAATTAGGCATGATAGAGAGTATAATCAGTAAAATTATGTGTGAAACTCCGGAAAATAAGACGCAACTGGGTTGAAATAGGGCCTTTGCGGTTCAATTCCGGTTCAGGTTCGAACGCGTTCGGGAAAAATCACGATAGCCCGAACCTTGAACCTGAACCTCGGGTTCAGTTTGGTTCGGTTCAAACCGTGTAATCGGCCACCGGATCATTCGGCGAGCACCGGCAAGCTGCTCTCGACCACCACCTTTGCTGGACCCACATCCTTGCACTTTCTGGGGCGCTGTTCAATTGCGAAGCCCCTTCTTGGTGTTCGTTCTACCTGATCTCTCTCAATGCTGGTGTGTGCTCGAGAATGCTCCAATCTATCGTGGGAACAAGATATGTAAGAACAACGGTAAGTAAGTACCGAGCGAGTAGTAAAAACGGGATCAAGCTCACCTCAGTCGGGCACACGTAGGTGGAAACGACTGAGGTGATGGGGCGCGCAGCGTCGGTATATAAAGGAATGAGGAACCAAGATAAGGGAAAACACGGGCTAGCTTGCGGATGGTTGGTTTGGGGCTCGTTGGAGAGCAGTTAGCACATGTTAGCTCCCCTCACCTAATGTGATGGATATTGGCACTTTTGGGTAGATAGGCAATTATTTACCTCGTGTTTCAGCCTACATGCCTCGTATTTAGTATTTATTTCTCACGGTTCAAGTCACTGCCTTTCTGACTCAGGTCCCGCAATTCCAGTGCTTGGCAGTGCAGGTTGGAGTCACTTCGAGTCAGTCTGAGTCATTTGATTGTGACTCACTCAGTAGCTAGCAGTATATAAGAGGATTTACCTCTGCTTGTAGGAAATCTGATCATTCTACTACTTGCAATCCAACCACTGTGAAACCTTCACTTACCGCTACCTGCGGGATACTCAACCCGGGCCGCCAGCGCTCATCTATTCTTTTTGCTTTGACAGCAGCCTTATGTATTTGAACTACGACGCTAGCTCTGGTTTAAATCTAAGACTTCATTGGTGAAAGCTTGTGTGTGACTGATTATATAAAGGTTCCAGTATTTGAACCCAAATATAAGTCATATTCCCTCTCGGAAAGGTATTACATTCAGTAAGACCAATCCATTCAAGGTTATCGCTTACCCCGCGATACCCATTTCTCTCACACCTAACGAGGTACCGGGAACTAATCGAAACTTCGCCAGACAATTGGGCATCGTGTTAAACTTGTGTTAAACAGCGTGGAATCTCCGAAGTCCCGAACGAACGGGTGTAGCTGTAAGTAGGGTGATTACGCGCGACGCGCCGGATCGGAGTGGCACGTGTGCGTGATTAGATTCAAACTCCGCTCCTTCCTAGTTCGGACTTTGTTTTCGTACTCCGACATGGAACCCTAAAAAGTTGTCATGCCTCTACTAGTCCGGTCGAATGAATCGGAGGAAATTCGCCTGCTGCAGGGCACAGCGCTGGACACGACCCGGTGTCTCTCGGCGTCTCTCTCAGTGTGCGACGTCGACTTGGGTTCCCGTAGCCTATGTACGCTCGTCGCAAGCAGTCTCAAGCTGGTACGTCCAGCAGTACTAGTGTCCGTTGCTTGTATTTGCTAACCCGTGGATAGACCGCCAGATGTCGCAATTGTTCTCGGGCTGTCCGCGTCGTTTCCGCACACCGGCTGCTCATCCTCTCGCCAGCGCGCCCTTTTTATCCAGCCGGTTGTCGCCGTCATCAGCAGCATACAAACCGGTCATTCCTTCCGCGCAGTGCGGGGACGCACGCCTTGTTCGTCGCTGCATTGGCCGCAGAGATGTTATTAGCATGCGGGTGGTGCGGGTGTGCGGGGAAAGACGCGCACCGAGACGAAGACGGAGGACAGGACGAAAGGGGGGATGAAAGCGGTCGAGTCGGGTCGCGCTGCGGCCGGTCCTCCGCGATGTCTTTGTCATTGACAGTACTAGTCGCGTGATGCTTGGCGTCTTCCGTGCTCCCCTTCGCCCCTTCGTTCCTGCGCCCATCCCGCCCCGTATTCGCAGACCGCCAGTGTCTCCGCTTCCGCTTCGCAGGCGCGTCTTTGCTGCGCGGGACGGGCGGAGGCGGGGACGGCAGCGGTGGGGGCGAGGCCGACGCGTACCGAGACGGGGACGGGTGGGGGGGGGGGGGGTATAGTGGGTAGGGGAAGAGTTTTCTTAGCTCGGGCGGGACGACGAACAGCGGGCGTGTGTCGTTCGCCTTGTATGCATACGTCTCGGGCTGACGCCCGTTGTAGCTCTCATATCACAGTCCTCGTACTCTTTAGCTCCGCGAGCAGCGTACGTCGTTCGCCTTGCATGGATACACCTCGTTCTAATGCCCGATGCAGGTCTGACAGTTCTCGTACTCTTTGGCTCCGCGAGCGGCACATCAATGCGAGGCTTTAACAAGCTTCACGTCCCCGGCGAAGCGCACGACGCGGGGGTGGCATGATGCATCCGGGGCCCTTCCGAGCTTTCGATGAGACGCGGCGGGCGTACATGTGTATGTCTTGAATCGTTTCCTCTGCACCCATACATCCCTTTCTAATGCCCGGCGCAGATCTCATACACATCGCAGTCCTTGCACTTCTTGGCTCTGCAAGGGGCACGCCGATGCGGAGCTCTACGTCCTTCTCAGTGCCCGCGTGCATTCTGACGCCGTCCTCGTCGTGCGGTGCGATCTCCAGCTGCAGGTGAAGGCGCTGTCGAGAGGTCCTCCCCGGCCGCTGGAGGGGAGGATAGAGCTGGGGTGGTGTCGTACCGAAGCTGCGGAGCACCTCGCCCCGTCCTTCCCCCGATCTTGAGCATGCACCCGCGTCGACCGCCGCGCCGCACCGGTTTTGGGTTTCGCGCGCCCCGCCTTGTAGTAATTCCGGGTTAAGCGCGAGGGGTAGAGAGATCGGACGTGAATACCGAGGGCGCCGCTCAAGTCCATCTTCGCAGCGGCATGCGCGGTCCCTTCTTTGCGGCACTGTTGTTCTCGCCCGTGGGGTTTTCCGCGGGGACGTCCTTTATCTGCGGTGCGGGCGGCGCGATTGAAAGGATGGACGGGCTGTCGTTCGAAGGCGCGGGCGGATGAGACGCACATTGTCCGTCCACATGCACACCTCGAGGAGCCGGATCGCGTCCTTTGCTGCGCTGGCGCTCCCGATATTGTGCAGGGTTTCAAATACAAGCCGGAATTGCGCACATTCTCGTCAGAATATCGGAGGAGGAACGGGCGAAAGAGATCGAGAGCGAGGTCAATTGGGAGGAACACATCGCGCGAGCGGCCGGAGCGGCGGGCGCATGGAGCTATGTCTCATGGTCTTCTTCTTCGCCGGGCACAAGGCGGATCTTTCCTCGACGTTCGTCGACTACGGCCGTAGTACATGATGGATTACAAAGCCCTCGAGGTTCTTTTGGAGATGAAATGTCGGCGCAAATCCAAATCCAAGAATTGTTGGACGCGAACCGTTGTTGAGGGATTGCTATGGAAAGGTCCGCGTTGATATATTTTACTCCTTTTCTTTCTGTGTGTGTGTGGTTGCTGAGTTTGCTGCTAGTCTCAAGAACGTTACGTGAGTGGGGCTTATTCAATATGAACTCCAACATTCTCCCCCGCCTCTCGACCGGCCTCCGCACCCCGCGCTGGAAACCTTCGTCGGAGGTCGGAGGTGCTGCCATGTTTTTTGTTGACGCAGGTGCTTCTTGCGTTTGTATCCGTACTGATATGTCATTGTCCACGATCTCGTCGTGTTGGTCGTCAAGATTACAATGATGAATGTAAGATATAGACACATTTTAAAGCCTGCTCCTGCAGAGTCCTGCTTCGCCCTTTGCTTGACGCCCCTGAATCTGGCACACCCCGCCCCCGTGGAATCTCGAGTTCAGACCGGTAGCTGTGACTCCCTGACTCGCACGTGCCTTTTGTCCGGATGGCAAACTCCACCCTGGTCGAAGTTGCTTGGACTGGCGTCTCAGGAAGCGCTTTAATCACTGCGGTATGAGATCTTGGAGTATGTTGATCCTGGGCTGGGTTGACAAACCTTTCACAGGCGGCACTGTTCATGCACGGTGTGGTATAACTGAATCCCTCCGCGCTCCGAATCTCAAGCATCCCAGGCATCTATGTTGTTCTGGCCGTGCTGGCACTTTTGTTTTTGTACCAGCGTAGGCCAGCGGGGGCCGCTGTTTTGGGCGGTCTTATTGCCGCAATGTGTGTCCTTGGCATGGCTGCAATGGTTCTGCAAGTCGGATCCACGGTATTTTGGTTAGAGTCATTGCATTCTGCGGCGCAAAATGCCACCACGGCATATCAGGTCCAGGGCCTTGAGCACACGGAGGACGTGATGATGTTCGTTGAAATGCTTCTTGTAATTGCAAACAAGTTGGTGCCATTCTACCCACCCTCCTACATATGTTGATTTCTCGAGCTAGTGCGATAGCGGATGGGCTCCTGGTAACATGTCTTCAGCCAATGGTCGAAGCATCTAACCCTGAATCTTGTAGATCTACCGTTGCTACGTGATATGGGCCGGCAGTCACCAAAAGGTGGTTATACTCCCGGTAGTCCTTGCTCTTGCGTCTGCCGGTTCGTGGAACACTCATTTATCAGAATCCACTGTAATAAATCCCGTTCGCAAATTTAGCTTCTGGTTATGTTGCAGCGCATCGGGAGTTCGGCGCCAGAAATTCGACGTTAATAACGCCGTCGGATTCTCGGATTTTCTATGGATTGGTGGTCGCAACGAATTTGAGTTTGACCCTCCTCACTGTCGGGAGAATATTGCACACGAAACGGGATCTAAAAAGCATAGGGGAGACAAAATTCGTCGCCAGATACAATACCGCGATCAAAATGCTGTTCGTTCTTCTCTGTTTCGTCTGGAGGCCGGTAACTAATTATTGTTCAGCCTCGAATCGGCGGTGTTATACCTCGGATTCAGTTGCGCCACCATCTTTGTACGGTCTCTGGATGAATTCGCCGCAGCAAACGTGTTCTATGGGCTAAATGTACCATTGATGGTGATTATCTCACTATACACCCACAAACTTATTATTGACATATCCCACAGAATATCATCCCTACCCTATTGGTTGTCCGCGTCAGTTTGGCAGTGAAGCGCACATCCGCCGTGTCTCCTGCATGTCAATTTTGATCAGGTCGCTATGAAATGCCGGGCCATCGAAGCGGTTCATTAGAACGTTAGAATCCAGATTGGTCAGACTCAGAGTCATTACACTTCCAACTAGTTATGGGACACGGAGAACTGAGCAGTTCTTTCGAAGCGCACACTGTAGATATCCGCCAGCATCGTGCGTTCAGCGGGAGAAGCGCCAACAACCCAGGCGCAATACCACTATGATGCATCGCCTGCTCACATCGCATAAAGGGGAAGATATCCCACCATTCTGCCGCAATTCAACTTCAGCGTTACTCGTTGGCAGACGCTTGCTTGCACCTATGGCAAAGGCTGCCGCACCTAAAAAGCAGGTGCCTTGCCGACAGGTCGTGGCGCATGTGTTCAGCAGGTCCTTTCAGGATGCCAAACATGTCTTTATAATTTAGTCCTTTGTACATAAAAAGGAAGTAAATTAATGGCATCTATATTTGACTCAGAATAAAGCCAATTGCCGTGTGCAGCATGTGAATAACTACGAAACTCGAGTGGTAGCCACAGCGCAGCTGCAGATGGCACCGCGTCCATGCCCAGATCTGCGGCTGCGCTGCAGCTACCACTTGAATTTCGACTGTCGCGTTCTCGCCCGATGGAGCACACATCGCGTCGGGCTTGGACGACAAGACAATCCGTGTATGGGATATGACGACAGGTGATACCACAGCTGACAAGTTCAGCCCCTCTACCGTGGATTTGAGCGCCGGCCCTATCACCTTGCCATATGGAGAGGAGAACTGGAGACGTGGTCCAAGACAAGAACTTGTCATGTGGCTGCCTCCAGAATACCGCTGTTACCTACAGCTGCCACCGTGTTTCATCGTCATTGTGTCTGCCAAAGTCGTCGTGGACGTGGATCGCTTTGTTCACGGTACTGACTGGGTCAAATGTTGCAGTCTGTGAATCGATTTCTTACTATGTAGTATTCACCTGCACGCAATAGGTGACTTTCCGTAGCCTTTGATCCCACTCCTATTATTCTATGGCTGTGGTTACCAGGGGGAACTCGGGGGCAGAGCGTCGGCCTTTTCCTCTCATCTTCCCTCACAGTTTCCCTGAGTGGGTATTCGGATATGTGTGTGCACACGACCCAGTGGAGAGAGCGTGGGGCGGGGTGTATTAGGGAGATAACAATGGTCAGTATAATATACATGTTATTGGAGGATAAAAAAGAGTGCAAGACATGGAAGGAAGGGGGGAAGGGTACAAGGATAAAGTAGGTGGAGAAGAAAACAAGTGCCCTGGATAGGACAGAAGAAGTAGTGACAGAATGATATAGTTAAAAAGGAAGAGGGAAGATGCGAGAAATGGAATGACGTAGGTAATGGGTGCAGGAGAAGCATGTAGGGGTTCAAAGCATGCTAATGGGGGTGTGGAAGGGACGTGAGGAGTGTGGGGAGACGAACCGCAGCGACTCACTGTGGATGCTGGAACAGTGGTGAGTATGGCAAACACAGGCAGCGGGCTTTGCACAGAGTATGTTCACTGGCTGTGACAGCGGCTTCGGGTCCACCTTTTGCATGTGACTCTTGCGGGTGGTGCATCCAGGGGGTGCTCCTCCTCATGGATGGGTGATGATGCTATCCACCGGAATTCGAAAGCAATGCTGGTAGCCAGATTGGACGTTGAGGGTGGCGAAGGCAGAGGTTCGTCAGGCTGTCATGTGCTCACATGTGCCCGCAGCTGGGCAGTGTAACAAGGCAGGCATGATACTTGCGTGGAGGCCTCTAGTCAGTGGGTATTGCTAGTCGTTTGAAGCCCTGCTGCGTGAATGTGATGGTTCAAAGCAAGTGTCGAAGGAAGGAAGGAAACACCGCCACCGATTGATGATCCGTCGACCCGATCACTTGTCTCTCACCTTCACGATGTCAACTAACAACTAGAAGTTGGAGCTCGGACTATGACCGGAAGGCCTCTATATCAATCTGCCACGTCAATTCTCACTGTCTGAAGACTGAAGTCGCTGCCTAGTGATGATCGACCGACAGACTCAATGCTCCGAGTCCGTGCATCCCCTCCATGGACTTCATCCTGCAGAGAGAACTGGTGCTGGTTGGGCACTGGTGCATTGGTGTTCCACTATCTGTCATTCAATTTCTCGTGTCCCTAGCTACCGTAAACTGCGGCTTTTTGCCCATCTGCTGTGTATGATCACATGTCGGTGGCTAGACCAGTGACTGTCTGTCGTACCAAAAGTAAACTGTCGGTAGACAGACCAGTCGATCTGAGTTTGAATTTCCAATGCAAATAAGTTGCCTAAGATGATTATTCTTCAAATGGCCTGTACTTATTCAAATCTTTCAGTTTAAAATCTCAAATGGCTTGGGGGGGCCTGTAAATGATATTCCGGCCTATCCGATGGCAATTCCTTCAGTTTTGAGTGCGCTAGCAGCGATTGATGCAATATTGATAAATGATCGCTTGTTTCTTACCGCACGGAATGCCGGTCCGGAATAACCTTTTTAGGCAATTAATTTGCGTCGAGATTTTAAACTCAGATCGACCAGCCTGTCTATCAACAGTTTACTTTCGATACAACAGGCTGGATTCAAGCCTAGTCGGTGGCTTCTGCAGTGAGTTGCATCCCTTCAGTCTTCTTTGTGAATTTTTATTCCACCCCTCGTTGCCCTCTTCCCATCACACTGATAAGCGGGCCCTGTGACCAGCAGTGAAATCTTTTGATTTTGCTGTTCTAAGCAGGAGCTTTGTATAGAATAAAGGCTATATCACTCACTATGAGCTAGGATGAGGTCTGAGTTGCTAGCTAAGGATGTATGTATGTGGGAGTAGCTCTATTGTATACTTGAGGATGACGGCCACCACAATGGGTCAGATTTGCCAAGTCAAGTACTAGTCTATTAGCTAAAGGTGTTCTTACCATCCTTAACCAAGGGATTGGGAACAGCCCGCATATATCCTTTCAAGGACATATCAATGCACTCCATTCAGACTATGGGCATACATGAGGGATCTAACAAGGTTGCGGGACGGTTCTAGATAATAGAACCGTGCACGGCTCAATAGTCCGAGCAATTCCGAAGATTCAATGATGTCAATCACAGAGATCACCGATCTGAGCATGGAACAGAGATCTGATGTCAGAGATAGTACCAAGCCCTTGGCCTGTGATGCCAGGACTCGCTTTGACCAGGGTTGAAGGGTTGACTTATTGGGCAACTTAAGGGTTGATGGACCAGGCCTCGGTGGAGCTGGCACATGGATTGATCGCCCAAGGCACCTCTGTGTGCTATGGCACAACTCCCCTACAAATCCTCCAGAATAACTATTAAAATATACCATTTATGCAGAACTAATTACCAACAGGGTCATTTCTTGAGCTAATAATGCTCATGACCCCGATATATCCATGTTCTGTTTATCTGTTTGTACTAAAAGTCAGTTTTAGAATCATTTCCTTATTTAGAATGTCAGTTTGTATAAATACCTGTAGAAAACAGAAAGAACACCAGTAGATCCTACCCTTCCTCTTGAGCGAGCACGAGTGTGAGCTTGAGCACACAGGGGACATCTAGCATCTATTCGGAACACCTCCAGAAAGCTTATAAAGTTTCTTTTTGTTGTTCCTGTTGCAATATACAGTTATGGACAGGTCAATGGCACATCTAAATAATTGGGTGCAGGAAACTTTTTAAACAACATTTCAGCAAATCTTAGGAAGCCAAAATAGTTTGAATGTGGCACATGTATATTTTCCGAAAAGCTCATCCTGACCAGACTTAAATTGGTTGAGTACTGAGCTGAATTGAGTGTCCCATTGAGTGACCAAGAAATACACTGCCAAACAAGGCTGAGCATTTATCTTCCTACACCTGTTCTAGCTGCAAGGGTCGTCCAATTTTTTTTGCAGAACTGATTTATATAATTACTAAATGTGCATGGTCAAGTTTCGGAGTCAGTGTCCCACAGGAAGAGCTAGGTCTGACTGTGCCATTGATCTGTCCTGTGCCATTGACCTGTCCATAACTGTATAAAGTGTTGGATATTTGTGGACTGATATAAGACAGGATCAGACCAGACCAGACAGGACAGGACAGGACAAGACAGGGCTTGCTTCATTAAAAATCGCATAAACATTTGAAGGTGCTCGGTGTTGTGCAGTAGTCAAACTACCAAACTCTAGCTGATACATTGGTTGTCGGAAATACATTTGTTGGAACAAAACTCTCAATCTACAGATCACCCCTCGGACCTAGCTCCAAGTCTTGCACATAAAAACCAAACTTTCCTTACCTTCCAAGGCCGTGTTAAGCACCTAGAACAGTTTCAATTGTCGCAAAGTCACCTCTAGCTATAAGTTACTGCATTTGTCTGTAAACCCCAAATTGCCACTACCTAATATGTACCTGGTAGGAACCCCAAATCTTGCACGTTTGATAGTTAGATTTGTTGGTTGTTGTTGGTGTTCTTGGTTGTTCACTTAAGTGTTCATCTTGCACACTTAATTTCACCAGTGGTTCTATAGTCAGTGTTTCAATGCCCTCCATTTTTCTCCCCTGTTTCTTTCCTCTGCATCCCGTATCTCGTTGGTGGCCTGCCATCTCCCATGGTAGTTGCCCAGTCTTGCGCATGCCGTCCCATGTGAAATGGGACTACACCCTCTCTGACTTCTTTGCACACTTGTTCCTGAACATTTTCATGCTCGCCTCCTGCTCTGCACTCCCGCCCCACCACATCTCATCTTTCACCTCCTCAATGTGTGGCTTGGTTTCGCGCCACTCGATCCCAGTGCACGGGCGCTCAAGCCATGCAATAACATTGTGCACCGTCCTCACTTTTTGCCCATACATACTAGCCTTAGCCTCCCTCCCTGACATTCCAATTCCGCCCACCCTCGCGTTTTTATGCTCGCTGCAATAGTCGTCTGCTGTCCTTTTCTCCTGCAGTGCCAACTATTGCGAACTTTCATCATCCCCTGGACTCCTTGACTAGAGCTATTCCTGGCTCCCCTTCACATTTAACCTCCAGTAAAGATGCCCCACAGTTTCTAGTCTTGCAGCAGCCGAGTTCCTATGCTGCATTCACCTCCGCTGGCCCAGCTGTGCCTTTCACCATCCCATCCATCCATCTCCGCTTCCGATCCATATATCTTTCGCAACCCCTATTTCTGGTTCCTCGGCATCCCTCCTCGCTCCTATCCCAGTATTCTCTGTGTCTCAATATCCATCACTCAACACAGCCTGCTGGTGAAACTGTCCTGATGTCCATGCATCCTGTACGAGCTACCTCACGAGCGGCCATCCCAGTGATTGCACTGCATCGCAATATTGGACTCTCTGTCCGCTCCACCCTCATCTCTTCTTTGTCTTGTCTTTCCTTTGCCTTTTTCACCATGCCTTCATCTCCACGTCAACAATGGTGGTCTGCTAATCTCCTCTTCCTTGCAGTGCATGCCTAGACGAGTTGTTGGGTGGTACCACTCCTGCGTGGCTCACGAACATGATGCTCCAGACTGCCCATATGTCTCCCTTCTAAGTCCTGATCGTCCATCCATCCCCGATGTCTGATTTTCATGCTCCTCTTTGTACCTCCCAGTCGCCTGTTTCTCTCCGCGGATAGTTCTTTTTGGGGCTGTGGGATTCATTCATCTTGAATGCCCACCGTCCTGAACACACTCACACTCA
Source organism: Mycena rosella (assembly GCA_029378255.1). Taxonomy (NCBI): domain Eukaryota; kingdom Fungi; phylum Basidiomycota; class Agaricomycetes; order Agaricales; family Mycenaceae; genus Mycena; species Mycena rosella. The sequence goes on along the minus strand of JARKIE010000405.1, from coordinate 51,607 downwards.
ATAACCGCTCCTTCTAGTCGTTAGCATGCCTCCAGATGTTGATCAACATCCCTTCTACTTCTGCGCAGCAAACAAGCGCAGTGCATGGGAGGTACAACACAGACAGGACTTGGGACGTGATGGTTGGGTCCCCTTCTGAGTTGTTCTGAGTGCTTCCTTCCTCAACTATCCCTGTCTTTAAAATTCAAAATGTCAAATTTCAGTTCACAAGCTTTTCATTCTTTCTGTGCGTACAATGTAGCTTGGGTAGGACACGACATGACACAAAAGTGTGAATTTAGACCAGCAAGAAATCTGTGCACCCGCTGAAACACTGACTCCATTGGGTCTATCAATCAATCAGAACTGGATGTGTGGATAGACACTCTTCAAATGCTTTGCCAGAGTGAACACAAAGCTCTGTGTCAGACTGGTGCAATGAAAGCATTTATTATATGGGCGTACCAGGATCGGCGAGGTCACCCGATGATGACTGATCGCTTGCAGGACTTGAATATGATGGCCAAATTGCTTTCACTCAGTGTTAAAGATATAAACGACACATCTTGGTTCTCGAACTTGCAGATATCAAGATCATATAGAGCAAGAATCTAGCTTAATTATCTTTAAATTTTCTTCAAGTTATGGATTTTACTGTCATGTATCTCGTTGAATCTACTAGGGTAAAATGTAAGGCTGAGTTGGATTTTTATTCACCCTATTTATATAATTATGACTGTCTGTCCGTCCGTCCGAAGTCTTTTCGATTTCCGCTGTCATGTTCGCCAATGGTTGCTTCGATGTGATCCGCAGGGCCGGCTCCCATGTCTGCATCTGATGTGCGATGCATGCCACAGTCCCGTCGAGCCCTCCAATTCACACAATCACCATTCCATCACTTCTCTTTCAGATACACTCGCGACATGGGAACCCCACTGTTTGCCAGAGGTTTTTGGCCGTATGGATTTTGCAAGCCAACAGCGTCTTGATTCATCGCGTCATGTCAGCACCCAATTCTCTCCGCACCTACATTTATCAATTGCGTTGTGTGTCCAATTGCTTTACAGCTAATTGCAGTACCGAAGGCGCGGCCGAAAAAAAATACATTTTGATCCCCGCGAAAGAATTGTACATATTTCAGTCAGTTCTTCACAGATTCAGGCAGCCCCTGGCTAGATCTGACGGGATAATTCATGCGCATCGCGGTTATATCACTACCTATCGCCGCCACTTGGATTCCGATGTGCATCTTCCTCCACTTTTCACACCAGTAACGGCTCTCCTGTCTGGAGAACTGTGAATATACTCTATTCCCCACCCCAGGCAGCTGGCTTTATCCATCAGAATTTACACTGATCACTTCAGTTGGAAGGTCTGAGTTGGAAGATCAGACCTGCTCGTGTGAAATTTCACACCGATAATGTGGGAAAGCGATAGACATATATTATGGTGGGATGGGAATATTTTGGACATCTTCCAGAAAGAACATGTTGGGGGACTCTTTGAGTACCAGCAGAGTTATCTGTGGAACGAAAATCTGGACTTAGTGATAGAAGCACATTTGGTACAGAATAGAGTACTACATTGACAGCTTCTTCCGGAAGGGGTACCTTTTCTTGGTGTAAGGAGTGATGGAAGATGTGAGCGGTAGTGGTGCGGGTCCAAGAGACGGCGGTAGACGGTGACGTGACCACGGTGATCTGATCGCGACTTTGATGCGACGTGTTTTAATTAGGAATTTGAACACAGATCTTGTGCTTGAAAAAATATGCAGAAGTGTAGAGGGCTGGATTCCGCTGCCCTGGGTCAATTTCATGACTTATTCAGCCGGGGACTCACGTATTCGGAGCATATCAATTATTCTCGATCACAAAATGCAAAATGCTTCCGAGCCAGCTACGGAGTCCCAGAGGGATATATAATTTATCTGAGCCTATGACAATACTCCTAGTGTGCATAAACCCCCCCTCACAAAATATAAGCCGATTGGACATCATCTGGACTTCCTACGCGCCGCTTGGGCCCCGGAGTGCCTCAGATACCAGGTACATACGCGGTGCCTAGACGGCATGATCTGGATACGTAGCCGAACATAGCCCGACCTAGATCCGGCCACACCCGCCTGGATCAATGCGTGTTTAGGTCCGGCCTGAACGCCAAGCTGAATGCAGTGTCTGACTTCATGAGTTCGATTCGGTCATGAGCCATGGCGACGAATGGCTGCCAACACCGGTACATTGGTGCTTCCGCGATGCCTTCGACCTAGGCAATATGTGCTTCCAGCCGTGCCTCGACAGTGTAATACACGGTTGATGTTGATGCAGGTAGCATGAAGTTAAGTAAGTCCCCCAAGGCCGTCGATCCAATTTCCTCGACGGCTCGACAGTTAATTCCGGAGTAAATGACTGCAACGAGAAGCCCCATGTCCGGCGCGGCCCGAATTTCCCGATGAGGTGAGGAACCTGTTTAGAATGCTGAACGCATCGAGGAGCAGATTCGGAAGATCGTCATGCGCCGGGCGGGACTCGGCAATCGCGCCTATGCCACCGGTGATGGCAATTACAATACCACTCGAAACAAGTGCACGAGAAACGACACCGTCGTCCAGGTCACTGAGGAAAACTACGATAGCTTCGAAGAGAGGAAAAGCGTGATGGACCGCACCACGAGAGACGCCAAACCGGTCGGTCCGCCTGCGCCGTGATTGCACCCAGTGATAATGCGGCTCGCGCAAAGGCTGGTGTATTCCACGCAGAGGATCGCAAGAGGAGGGAAAGCAGGAACGGATTTAATCCTACAAAACACCACCAGATGGACGATGTAGCGACGAGCTCGAGGTTTGGCGCAAGTTTGGCGAGTCACTGCCAGTGGATTCGACTCAACATAGTAGAGTAGCCTTGGAGTAGCCTCTGGGGCATGAGGAAAGGGGCCAGGGCTAACCAGGGGCCATCCCAGCGGCATGGACAGTCGTGTGGACTTCAAGACACGGAGAGATCCCGACGATCAAGAAAGGAATTCCTGCGTGGTGTTGTGGTGGTTGAAACGAAGCCGAATGCAACGAAAGCGGCGAGCGGAGTTTGAATTTACACGATCACGTGAAGCCACAAGTCGCGTCGCGCGCGTTCGCTCAAACCTACGAACTCTTCGTCTGAGCTCTGCAGACTGCAGGCCAGCGTATGATGCCTGTTTGCCGGGCGGGTTCGTGATCGCTGAAACTTTGTCTTTCTCTGCTGGCGTTAAGGCACCGCAAAGGTTGCAGAGAGCCATCAATCCTGCCATGCACGAGATGGAAATTGTCGCCGTATTCTTAGTATTTACATAGTGTTACGTAGGACGAAGCTTGGAAACACCCCACTGTTGCTGCGGGACTCCTCCCGGCCACGACCGACACGGATAACTCTGTACCGCACCTTGTACGGGTCTTTGCGGAACAGTGACCGCCGCCGCCGCCGCCGGAACTATGTTAATAGCCCACGATATTTACTGGGCGCACGCGGAGCGTCACTTGAATCTTTATATTAATCTGCAGCCGGTATTAATCCAGTCCGAGAATTCATTTATGTTTTGTGCATGCCACCATGCATCTGCCAACCCTGGCCAGATTTCGACCACTATCACCGCAACGTCGAGGCTATCTCCCAAGGACCGGCTCACAAACTAGTCAATACCCTTCGCATGACAAGAGCATTGAAACCGAGGCAAGAGCTGCAGGGGTAGAACACTGCTCTTTCATCGTGTAACTGAACGAAGTCATCCTTGTTAAGCCATTTGTGGTAATTTCGGTTTGAACTGAGCAGAGTGGCGACCAATGTATCAAGGGGGTACCCTCAACAGTGAGCACATGGAAGGTGCTGGTGGAATAATTATGCCATATCCTATGCAAAGACTCTGAGACTGAGCTAAGAAATAAACCGATGCCAGGTCTCTGGTCCTTGAGATGCACTGCCTCGTGGCTAAAACTCTGAAGTTCCAGCGCCAGAGCCTGAATTCCCGACTAGGGCGGAGTCGAAGAGTCCTCCTCATCAATAGTTTACAGTTGCAACGCGTCGACTGTGTTGGCGCATCGTATCTGCTCATCTGCTTCCGCCATTGTGACACCAATAAATTGGTTTCGCATGAATGCCACACAAATAAACATCCCAATACACTCAACCATTTGTTAAAACCCCAAACTGGCACCCCATCCTTTCACCACTCATATTACCTCCTTCTGCAAAATATCCTTCGACTTCGAGTCCACTCCCGATCCTGGGAACACTGCTTTTAGACCAACCAACCCATATTAGGCAAACTTCAACTGCGATCACGATATTCCTGCGAACCGTCCAAAACGGGACAAACCGCAGTTTCTTATTATTCCCCGAACACAATAGCATCTGTTATATGCCCGCAGTTCAACAATAGAGCCTGTCAAGCTTATTGTTCTCGGTCTCGGAGCCTTGTTCTGCTTCGACTCAGCTTTCTTTTGTTCCCTATGCCAAGCATATTTCTCGCTTGTATAAATTACCTTTAGTTAGTTCATGTAAAGGAGCTCCTCTAATTAGCCCAGAGTACTACACAGTGCTCAGGGTCCTACAATATCCGTCAATTATCGATTACTTTGCCTTGCAACTCCACTTCCGAGTGATCATACATTCTCACCTCATTCACCGCCTTCATCCTCTGGTCTTCGCAAAGACCGAAACCACCGAATCTGTTTATTCGCAACCCAAACAGGCTCACTTCTCAATTTTCTAGGTTCTCCAGTCCTGCGTGGAAGTTTGGTGGAAGCTTGCACCCAGCATGTACGTTTCTCAGAAACCGAACCCACTCCCAAAGACTTGGGTGTTTTTGATTCCTCGGAACGAGACTGTTTGAGCATTGCAAAGGACTCATTTTGACTTTGGACCCACTCAACTCACGTATCGTGATTAACAATACATCTAATCGATACGTGATAGTATTTTTATACACCGTCACATCTGGAGCCCACCGCGAGGGGTTCCTAGTCTCATATCAGCTCCTTTGCCTGCCAATACAAGCATCGCATCCCTGATTCATCACACATCCCACACATCCTCCTACACCTTACAATGCAATGGCCAACCTCGGTCCCAATGTCCCTCCTGCTACACGGCCCCGCAGCGCCGCATTGATATGCCCCCCTTGCATTCACGAGGGGCACCCAAGAAATTTACTGGACGATCTCATGATGTTACCAAGTTTCTCGCACACTGTTCGAAATTATTCACCCAAAACAATGTCTTCACAGACATTGAGAAGGTTGAATGCATGGCCGAATATTGCTCCCGCAATGTCCTTCACATTTTGGAGGGCATGAAGAATTATTCTACTCCCAACTGGGCGGTCCTTTGGACCGACATGGAACACATGTTCGATGCAGACAAGGATTTACAGCGCCACCGCCCAACAGACTTTCGCAAGTTCGCTGACAAGTGGCGGAAGGTGCCCATCAAAAGCATGAGTACCTGGCGCAAATATCTGCGCCAGTTCACCACGATTGCTGGGTGGTCGGTACACCAAACCTTCATCGATGAGACAGAGAGTGCCAGATACCTGTGGCACGGAATTCACTCAAAGCTCAGGCATGTCCTTGAGAACCGTCTCTTGGCCAAAGACCCAAAGCGGGACATGACTATTCCATTCACCCAAGAAGAGATAATCGGGGTTATCGATGCGAAGTCCAAACGCGGTCGATTCGATGCGGATATTGACTCCGATGAATCCGATTCGGATGACTCCGAGCTCGAATCGGACTCGGACAGCTCCGACTCTGATTTCTCGGACTCCGACGACGACCTCGAGTACAAAAAGAAGAGGAAGTCGAAAGTCTTGAAGGCCAAGCCTGTTATCAAAAAGAAGGGGAAGCGCACCAGAGACTCGGCCCCTGAAATAATCACCAGGCCCGTCACTGCTGCTCCGTCCGTCCTAGACAGTACCGGCGAAGTTGGAGACCTAGTCAAAAGGCTTAGCAATATGAGCCTCAATGACAAGGACTACGACTACCTTTATTATCGGGCCACAACCCTTGATCCTGTTGTTGCTCGATGTATCAGATCACCAAACCTTACTATTGAAGCACCGCTTCCTCCGCTCCCAGCCAACACCTTTCACAACAACCGCTACGTCGCACCCCCACCCAATCAGTTTGGTCCTAACCCGAATGCGAACCAACCTCAACTGCAACCAGGAGATAGAAGCTGTTGGGGTTGCGGAGAAAAGGGGCATGGTTTATGGGAATGCCCGAGCATGGCAGAACCCATTAGCAAAGGAGAATTAAAGCGTGGGGAGCGGGGCATTGAATGGAAAGACGGCAGTCTTCTGCGAAGGTTTAATCAACAAGGAGAAACTCTGCATCATGCCTACCTTCGGCAGCGCTCCGAGCGTCTCGGACAGCCAGGAGCTGCCGCCCAAACCAATCTGACCTATGCTACAACGGTACCTGGGACTGCAATCAAGGCACAAGCACCGAGGACCCCATTTTACCTGTTTTCGTGCAATCAAATCTGAAATATCATCAGCATCATCAACATCACGTCTCACGTTCCCATCGCAACAAACACGCCGCAAAATAAGGCCATCAAGTCTAGGGACGATGTAATTCTGGTGGCTCAGTCCAATCCAATTAACCCCCAAATTGCACTACATGCCCACTCAAAAGTCCACAATATTCCTTCCTCCGCTACGCTTTTCGCATATCAGACACCAACGGGGTTTCGAGACCCTCACCCGGCCAAAATTCCTCGAATGGTGCAATGAAATTTGGGAAGCAGCTGGGTACCCACGGACGACGGACTATAGCTTCCGCATTGGCGGTGCGACAGAGTTGCTTCTCGCCGGTGTTCCGCCCGACGTCGTCAATGATCAAGGTGATGGGGCGGTGGTCATCAGATGTGTTCCACCGGTCCCCCAAAAATCTTGCTCCCCTCCACTTGTCTCACATCGGCGGTATTCCATCTGCCCGTCTTTCAGGTTAGCCGATGGCTTTTCCTCGTCTGGGCAGCCTCCTTTGGGTCTTCGCACAGCCGACTTCTCACCCATTGAATTGCAATATAGCATTTCTGTTTACCAACCACCAGGACCAGCTCATCCTCGTACAGACTAAACAGGGGGTAAGTAAGTCCGAACAACATCGGCACTCATATCGACGAGATTTCGTGCTAAATCAAATCTTTGATTTTTGGAGGGGGCTGTAGCCATTCCCCTAAAGCAGCACAGGACTCGATGATATGAGTACTTCTGTTAGACTCCTGTAATCATCTCTATGCAGCAATAAATCGGATCGATTGGTTTACTCAATGTCCGTCATGACGAGCAACCATACATCAAGAGACTGTTAGATAATTAGTGTCTGTAGTATGTATTGCCTTCTTCATCCTGTACAGCACTAAACAGCACACATTGAGGTGGCACAATGCAACCACTTTATTGCCGTTTTCAGAAAAGTTGGCGCGCATCACGTTTCGTGACTTTGCACACCTCCCAGACCACATCTTCGGCGGCCCATAACTCAGCAACCCCTGCACCAAATCACTCGAGTCCGGTACCGTTGGAAAGCGCTCGTGAATGGCTAGGGCGCCCCACAAATCCTGTGCCGAAATTCGGCCTACCAAAAACTCGTTTCTGAGACGGCCTCCCGCAGCGTCGGCGGCCTCTAGCACTGTACATACTGCATGTAATGCCACCATTTTTTGAATGAGAACTCTTGATCACATTCTCGAGGGTGCTCCATGTATAAACAAGCCCCTCAATCGTCGGCTTTTCTGGAGTTGGCATGTGACCGTGTTTGTTTCTCACCACAACCTCTCCTGGTTTCCTTCACCTCGTTTACCATGGTTCGCGGCAAACCACTCTCCAACGACCTTCGTGGTGTCATTCTGAACATGGCTCTGAGCCTGGATGTCCCAGGAATATGCAAATACACCGGGTGCAAGACACGCACCGTGCAACGTGTTCTTGAAGATTACCGGAAGAAAGGGACCGTAATGCGGGAACATTTACGACAGGAGATGCGCGGTGCAAAGCGTAAGATGACCAACCGTGACATCGGGGTACACCGCTTCTCAAAACAGCTGCAACAACACTGAATTTCGTTCTAGTTTCTTACTGGTCTAGTCCGACACAGTCCTGATGTGTACTTGGAAGAACTTCGTGAATCACTGGAAGAGACCTCGGGCAAGGAGGTCAGTGACTCGACAATCTGGAGGAGCTTGAAGCGCAGTGGATTTACGATGAAGAAGGTGCGTAATCGACTTCCTTCTCTTGTGCTCTATTGATGATAGAAGATTAGCTCACTCGCGATGCTCTGGAAAGAAGTGAACTCAAACGGGCGGCATTTCGGTACACTTATGGCTCACAGTATACACCGGAGCAGACAGTATTCGTGGATGAAAGCTCATTTGACCGACGTACATCTATTCGTAATCGCGCGTGGGCTCTATCCGGGCAACGCGCAATTCGGAAGTGTTTCTTTGTTCGAGGGCGGCGGTAAGCTTGCACATAGGTCACTTTGCTGCTCTAACTATGAACGCGTAGGTACTCGATGCTTCCGGCACTGTCCCTCGATGGTATACTTCACGTGAAGATTGTCGAGGGCTCGTTCACATCAGCTCGCTTCTATGAGTTTATCGAAGGTCTTCTGGACCATATGAACCCGTTTCCAGCAAAGAATTCAGCAATTGTCATGGATAATGCTCGTATCCACAAAGATCCCGCGATTGCAGAACTCATTGAAAGCCGGTGAGCCTCAAAATGTGTTTCTTTCTATCTTTGTTCAAACAACATTGTTAGGGGCATGAGAATGTTATTTCTGCCACCCTATTCCCCGGATTACAATCCCATTGAGCTCGCTTTCTCTACAATCAAAGCTTTTGTGCGACGCGATGGAACCTTGAGCCGACAGGATGTCAATCAGAATGAGGATGATAACTATGTCTACTTGCATCTCATTGATGCTGCTTTTTCAATCACGGCCGAAGATGCACTGGGATTCTATCATCATTGTGGTTATGTATAGTAGTTTAGCCTAGCCTATCAACAAGCACTATTACGAAGATGATTTCAAGAAAATTATGTGATACCCATTAGTTTCGCACCCGTTTGTTGGCTTCGTTGAGAAGTTTGGCGAGATCTTCCTTCGCGTATTTGACAATACGCTTCGCAATACCAATTGGAGCAGACGAAATCCGGACTATTTCGTCTGCAGAGAGGTCCTCGATGTCTGTGAGGTCGAGAATGCCGCTATTTTCGAAAGATTGTGTGTACTGGACGTAATAAGTGTTGTGGCGGCCGCGCACAGCATCCAGATCAAGGCCCGAGAGCCACCGCTGAATGTCGGGAGCATGTACCGCAGCAGCGCGTTTGGTCCCGCTCGAGGGCTGATGATCGGCCATGCCGGAAGACCCTGGAGTTGGCTGTGTGCGAGCCGCACGGGGTGTTTGCGGGGCAAGCACTGGCGGCAAGTTGTTCCGCATTAACCCGGGCATCATCATCCCTCCCACCGCCATGCCCATCACCTGCTGCAAACCGCTTAGCCAGGCCGGTTCATCCGAGGGAGTGCCAGCAGTCCGTGCCAAGGCCTTCTTTGCCTTGTGTTGTCTCGGACCAGCATCTGAAATATTGAGCTCCTCTGGAACGGTGCTCAAGGTTGCCGTATGCATATTCTAGAACAGACATGATTACCCGCATGATGGCAAGACGTGCAAAACGACTTACCGCCATGTGCGCCCATTTGGCGAGGTCAGCAGCCGTGAGATGATAGTGATTACCGTCCGACTGAACAATGCAGGCTTTGTGATGCTCCGCACACTGATATTTCTGCTCCAGTTGCCGGTAGAGTTGGTGCTCAGGAGTTTCTTTGATAGCGGGCTCGGGATCCTTGTCGCCTTTTTTGCCCTATGAATCAAGTCAGTTGAAAGGAATAAAAAGATAACTGTGAATAAAAGTTGCCTTCTTTCCCCCGCTGCCGGCTGCCCTCGGATCTCCCCCCGAAGTGTCCACGATTTGGATAAAGAACGGTTTGACGTCTCCGTTACCGCGCCGTTTAGCCTTGGAAGTATTGATGTAGTTCTCGACATCTGTGATGAGCCGCGACCACGCCTGCTTGCTGTCGAGAAGCTTCGGAATAGGCTTCGGACTCTTTGGTTTATATGAGGGGATGTAAGCTATCCCCGACAGCAGTGATTTTCGTGTTGACATCGCCTGTGCGAGTTCATCAAGGAACTCGTCAAATGGTGTTCGAGACGTGATTCCTTCCAAGTCGCGGACCGCCCCATTGAACGGCACTTCGAAGGGAATGGTAAACTTGCTCGACTTCCTCCCATGCGCCTGTTGGGCTGGGGAGCTGACTGGGACTGCAGTGAATGTGTTTATAGTTCAATTAGTGGACTAGATATTTGTACTTACTGTCTAAAACAGTGTCGGAGTCTTCCGAGTCGCTCGATTGTTCGGAAGTCGAGTCCGAATAGGAACCCTCGGAACGATCACCCTTCGAGGGCTCCCTGACATCTGCAGTGAAATCCATGTCTTCCATTCCGGGTACAGCTGAACGGAAGACGTGGTCCATTGCCGTCTCAAAACCGGACTGGTCGCGATGTATTTTACTCCCCATCGCCATAAGTACCGCCGCAGCTTCGTCCTCTTTGTTGGAGGATGCTGCACTCGTCTGGAGTTCATCCCGTTCGGGCTGGGGGACCGTCAATTTCACCCTTGGGATAGGTTTTGGACGAGGTGGCGGAGTGGTGTCAGGTGTGCCAACAGCATTCTTTTTGGTTTTGCGCTGGCCAGTCTCTTTCTTTTTCTTCTTCTGGGCGTTTTTCCTAGTACCCATAGTGTGAGGAATGTATGGCAAGAGCTTTTGCGACGACGAGTGGCACCAAAGTGGCACCAGAAGAGAGTCTAATTTGGAACTGTGGCGCTGTTTGCAGAGATCACGGCCAGTGCGCATGATATCCCGAAGGTTGACGAAAAAGGTCGGTGGGGCACCCTCGAGAATGTGGTCAAGAGTTCTCATTCAAAAAATGGTGGCATTACATGTAGTATGTACAATACTAGAGGCCGCCGACGCTGCGGGAGGCCGTCTCAGAAACGAGTTTTTGGTAGGCCGAATTTCGGCACAAGATGTGTGGGGCGCCCTAGCCCTTGATGAGCGCTTTCCAACGGTACCGGACTCGAGTGATTTGGTGCAGGGGTTGCTGAGTTATGGGCCGCCGAAGATGTGGTCTGGGAGGTGTGCAAAAGTCACGAAACGTGACGCGCGCCAACTTTTCTGAAAACGGCAATAAGACACAAACCGTCAAGCTTCAGGGAAACTACTGATCCCATTTTCTAACTCCATTGTGAAAAAGAAAAAGTCCATAAGTGCGAGTTTGCCGGGCCGGGTCACGGCCATTACCCCCAAGTATGTTGTCTTTGACAGGCTAAAGCTATGCCCGGATGTTGTCTGCCTGTCATCCGCTGCTGGGTAAGATGTCCAGGTAGATGGGGTTGGGAGAGTGAGGAACTTCTACTGTTGACCGTCTTCTATGCGCGATGAGCACGTTCAAGTGACTCAGTAATTACCTTCGATGCATATCAATAGCACAATAGAAGTTAATTTGAGCTCCATTCTCGAACTTCGAACCAACAAACATGATTTCAGAATAGTAATATACATGGACATTCAAAACACATTATGAAGTCCGTGACGGGCGATAACAGCGACTATTTCGGGTTGATCAGAATGTGTGGGTTGGGTGAACACAGACATACCTCCAGGAAAGCACTCGGCAGAGGGCATGGTCATTCTTGATGGGCGAGCACGGCGCATCACTGGCGCAGAGGTGCCACTGATTTAGCTCTAGCTTGAATCAGTTGAAGATCACTCACAAACTGAATGGTGTGTTGGGGAATCAAGTCCATGATCCCCAGACAAATACGCACCGGCTGAAATCAAGTTCTGTCTCCGGAAATAAATGTGCACAGTGGATAAAATCACTCACGCGCTGAACAAAGCCAACACGTTTGGGAATGAAATCCATCGTCTGCGGAAAATTGCTCACCATCTGACCGGAGGTTAGGCACATTAGGTCAGGTCATTGGAAGCACTCACCCACTGAATATAATTACTGTGTTAGTAATCGGGAGATGGGCAAGGGTATATGCCTCACAAACTAATTTGCATCTCAGCAAACCCGGTCCTGTTCAGAAAAAATCACTCACACCCTGAACAGAGGTTCTTCAGTCGAAAAAGCCGTATAATGGATGAATATTACTCACCAACTACCCACAAAATGACATGTCAGGCAATGATTTGTAGAAGATGCTAATTCAAATTCACTCACCGGCTGAACATAACTGTCAGGCCTGGAAATCAAGTCCACGTCGGTGTAAAATCGCTCACATCCTGAATACCAGTTGTCTTTTAGGGTCAGGCCAATCATTAGTAAAATGACTCACTCCCTGAGCCCAATTTCAGTGTGAGGGAATCAGATCCAGGGTTAGCAGGAAAGACTCACGCCCTGAACACACAAGCTCTGTGTTAAACGATGTCAATCACAGGTGATAACAAACTTACAGCCTAAGCCCAAGCTCTATATCAGGGGAACTGGTCCAAGGGAAGAACCACTCACTTGCTGGAACCCGAGTCCTGTCAGTAATTTAGGTATATGTCAAAACAAATCTCACCATCTGGAAGTTAGTTTTAACTCGGTCACTAACTCTCGGAAAAATAGTCAGGCCTATGACTCACCCCCTGAGTTAAAAACATGTCAGGGAATCAGGTACACCCCCATGAAAGTAGCCACTCACGACCTGAGCCCAAGTTCGGCGTCACGAAATCTGGGTCATAGTCGGCGGAAAATCACTCACATCCTGGATCCAAGTTCATTCAATTTCTGTTATGATAGTGTACGGAATCTAAAGGCACTCACGATCTGAAGAAGAGTCCCATGTTAGTAAACCGGAGGTTGGTACTGATATTGACTCACAGACTAAGTCGTGTGTAAATGAATGAGGTCCATATCCAGCTGAGAATCACTCACGTCCTCCAAGCAAATTTAGTGTTGGTAGATCAGGTCTGTAGTGGGCGAGAAAACACTTACAAGCTAAAAATAACTGTCGTGTCAGTGATTCCTGTTGACAATGGGTCAAAATTACTTACAATCTGGGCATAATTATGTATCAGGAAGTCAAGTCGATGGTCGTGAAAAATCACTCACCCGCTGAAACCACATTTTGCGTCAGGGAATAAAGTCCATGGTCTGGGGGGAAACTCACTTACATTCTGAACCCCATGTATGTGTCACCACAGGTCCACAAGGTAAAGAATGACTCACAATCTGAACATAAGTCCTGTTTGTCAGAAAATCCGGTATACACTCGGATAAAAGGCGCTCACCCACTGCGTGACGTGTCAGAAAGTCAGATCCCATTGCCATTGGGAATCACTCACGTCCTGAATACGAGTTTCACCAGTCAATCATGTCTACAGTCGGTTAAAAGATACTCACAAGCTGAACATAAGTCACGTGTTAAGAAATGAACTTGCGAAATTCCTCACCGGCTGAACATAATGAACGTCCATGTCAGCGATCGGATCTCAGTGTTGGATTCAGTTGAGAAAAAATTACCTGAAAATGAAGTCCTTGTCAGAGGATCAGTTCTTGAATGGGTTCATTACTCACAGTGTTCTGAACACAAGATTCGTGTTAAATCAGCTCAGTCGTGGGCAATAAATTACCCACCAGATCACCATAACCCTGAAATATGCGTCGAGAATCGATTCTTGAATGGGATATAATAATGTCTCACTCTGGACTGAACATGGCTCTGAAATATGTGTCGGTGGATCGGTCCTTTGAATAGGTTAAATACTCACATTATCCTGCATACAACGTTCATCGGGTCAATGGTGGCTAAGAAATCACCCACTTGCTTCTCCTGACCCAATTTTAGACAATCCAATACATTGTCGGCAAGCAAACGCTCACATTCTGAATCCATGTTCCGTCAGGGAATCAACTCCGGGGTCGGCTGAAAATCACTCACACTCTGCGGACACATTCTGCGTCAGTAAAGGCGACCTACAGTTGAGAAAGAAATCGCCTACAACGGTAGCCTGGGTACTTGATAGCATCAAGTCGACAGTCGCTTGGAAAAATTCCTCACAGTCTGAGCGCAAGGTCGTGTCAGAGAATTGGGTACGTAATTGGTTGAGAATCACTCACATTCTTTACAATATAAATGCAGCATCTTCGTTAAATTAGGTCAATCGTCGAGAAATCACTGACTCCTTGAATAGAACCCTGAGGAACGGGTCAGAGAATCAGTTCCGCATCCGGCTGGCCACCACTCACGTCCTAAACAGCGTCTGGGTCAAGAGAATATGTCCAGGTTGCATAAACGAGCGCGTACCAGTCCGGCTACAGTGCACACCACACTGGCAAGCAGGGTAAATTTCAAGAGGTGCATGATTGTAAGTTGGTATCGCAGCAGTAGAAGTCGAGATGTGAACTTCGTCTCCCTAAAGTCTTTATATACCATTTCATTTGTTTGGTGTCACGGTCACTGGAGAATTTTAATTAGTGGTACCACCCCAATTTTTCCTCCCCGTTGGAACCACCCGGCTTAGGCAAGACCGAGATCGATCGAGGTTGGGACGGCAAGGATAAACACTAGATCAACTGTCAGCTGTGAGCCAATGTGCTCTTGCGGCCTGTTCATCATGCTCCCTAAGTCTATCCTGCTTATGGTGCACTAGAATGTTGGACCGCCGCCGCATTAATCTACGCGGAAGATCTGAGAGCACTCTCCGAGCCCTCGGTAGCGAACGCGCTAGTTTATTTCGGTTTTCAGCTCGGTTCCCTGCAGCGAGTCGTACACCATCCTTAATCAATCTCACCGCTCAGCAGCAGACCTAGCCCCGGAGATGGTGCTTATATTCGACTGGGCTCACTGTAGGGATCCCGACGCTTTCCGATGCGCCGTGCCGAATTGTACACGGTGAACTCGTGCATTGGAGCACTCGGACCTGATCCAGAAGACGTGGCCGCATTCAACTCGGCTCCTTGGAGAATTGCCGAAGACCCTCGGCCTCTCCGACCAACCTTTACACCGAGTATGATCGTGCTGCGCAAGTGGGAGTTCATGCCGCCCCCGCCGTTCTAGCCCGAACACAGGTGAGTCCGCGCTGCGGTGCAAGGGAGGAAATCTTCAGAACTGCCAAATCATGGGAAGCTTCCTGAGCTTAGCCACTACGAAGTGTCGATCCGATGTCTGACGAGTGGAACTCGAGGCCCTACATCGAACTCCCGGCACTTTCCGCGAAACTTTCACATGGTTCAGTTTTGAAGATTACTTTGCTTGTACAATTATATTTGGGTGAGTGGCTTGGGTGAGAACGGATTGTGCTAGGGGCGGCAAACTCGCATCGCGTAACTTGTATGCGTCAGGATTTGAACAGGATCCGAATCAGTGCACGACGCGGCAGGAAAGCCGCGGATCGTCGGGATTTCTACAGTGCGTTGATGACTAATCTCTCTCTGAGGTTAGGTCTGCTGCCGATGGTGAGGGACGGCGAACTCGCAGCGCGTAACTGATGCGGGCCCAAATCGGTGTATAACTCGGGAGACGCATCGGTACTTCTATAGTAAGCCGAGTTGAATGCGGAACTAACCAGGGACTTCTGGATTAGGTCTACTGCAGAGGGCTTGGATACGGCCATCAGAGCGCCAGCTTCGATTAATACAGAGACGGTCGGGCATTTTAGTACGCCCTAAGCAGTTTTATACTAAGGCTGGCATGATGAAAATGGGGTTCATCCTTGCCGTCCCAACCGCATATAGATGTCAGCCTTCCCGAAGTCGGGTGACTGAACTGGGACCGTGCGGCCTACTAATTGAGATTCTCGAGTGACCGTGACACAGAACTGGTATATGAGGATGGCGAGGAAGAGGGGCTCATCATCTCGACTTCTGACCGCCGCGATACCATCTGCTTGACGACTATGCAACTCGTTAAATTTGCGCTGCTCGCCAGTGTGGTTTGCTCTGTAGCTGGACTTGTAAGCAGCCGTTGACAAAACATTGATGCAATCTCCTGACGCAGAATTGTGTAGGATGTGAGTGGTTCTTTGCCGAGCAGGGACCTAGTTTCCTGAAACGTACGCTCCCAGTCTTTCACGTCCGGGAATCAAGACTGCACCACGAAGTTGGAGCAGATTCGTCAGATTCTTGCACCTCAGGTTCGCGTTGAGGAAGTTAGGGATATCTCACCGACGATTGATCTAATTTAACGGAGACTCCTGTTTAGAATATAAAGGCTGTAAGTCATTTTCAACCACTTATCGGCGCAGTCCCCTGACACTGCGCTTATCTCTAGCCGGTGAGAGTTCTTTGTGAGCGGCTGCCGACTTCATTTGATGAGGGATTTAGGCGTTCACTGCAAGTGATCTCATAAAGTGTAGACCTCATTCATTGACACAGAACGTGTGTGCAGGAAGTGAGTGATTCTCAGCCGAACCAGGAGCTGATTCCCTGACCGACCTTGGGTTCAGAATGTGAGTGGTTCCTTGCTGAGAATGAATTCAAGTCTGACTCGTACTTCAGGAGAAGAAGGTGGGTAGTTATTGCCCAGTACTGACTTGACTTAACACGAACCTTGTGTTCAAAACAAAAAGGTGAGTAATTACGCCATCCAGAACCGATCCCCTCAGAAGGACCTTGTGCTCAGGCTGTAAGGAATTTTTCAAATGACTGTAGACCTGAGGGCTCATCACACCCAACTTATGTCAGATTGTGAGTAATTTTTGGCCGGCTGAAGATTGACCTGATTCAACTTTTCAGGGAGATGTGAGTAATTGTCCGATTCAAGAACCGATCCGCTGACACGCACCTTGTGTTCAGCTTGTGAGGAATTTTCTAGCCACTGTAGACCTAATTTCATCCTGCATAACCTGTTCAGATTGTGAGGAATCTTTCACCGACTATAGTGGACCTGAACTTGAAGCCAAAACTCGTTCTCAGAAAGTGAGTAATTTTCGTTGCCAGACGGATCCGATTCATTGATACACGTGTTCAGCGGGTGAGTACCTTTTAGCCAAGTGCACACTGGATTAACTGACAAGACGTACCTCCAGGTTGTGAGTCCATTATTTAATTGCATATGGACCTCTTTAGACACAGATATCGGGTTCAGAGGGTGAGTGACTGTTCCCCGGCCATGGAGTTGATACCCTGACGTAGAACCGGGCTTCAGGGGGTGAGTGTTTCTTTTTAAAAGACCCTCTGCTACAGTACATTCCCTGATACCGAATCGTGTCCAGATTGTGAGCGATTCTTCACGTATTCTAAACCGAACTCCCTGACACGACGGTTATTTTTAGGTTGTAAGTGATTTTCAGGCTTCTCCCACCGCCGAACAGAATTGCTAACACTTAACTGGTTTTCAGAACGTGAGTTATTTTCAACTAAACATGGTGGACGGCATTCATGGAGACGCGACTTAGGCTGTGAGTCGTTGTCCGTCATCAACTTCCGATTCAAATAACATAGAACTCATGTTCAGATCGTGAGTACTTCTTGAATTCCGCATGCCTCCGTAACGCTGACGTTTTCAGCCCGTGAGTCGTTTTCGCTAACCAAGCATCTGATTCTCACATACTGAAATTGACTTCAGAAAGTGAGTGATTTTTACCGACGGTTAATTGGCCTGACATGAACCACACAATTGCTGTTCAGAATGTGAGTGATTTCCCGCCGATAATGGATCGGACTCCCGGACGTGACGGTTATGTTCAGCGTGTGAGTGACTTTCGAATGAGCATAAACCTGGCTCCTCAGTACCTAACAGGGCACTCCTGTTTCGGGTGTGAGTCATTTGTCCCATATGCGCTTCCTTCGGAAACAGAATTTGGTTTCAGGAGGTACGTAATTCCCCGGAGACTATGAACTTGATTCCCTGATGCACAGCCTGTCTTTAGCTTGTGAGTGATCAAGTGGTCCTCATCCAAATAGAGCTGAATCACCGACACCTCTGCGCCAGTGATACAGCGTGCTCGCCCATCAAGAATGGCAAATGCCTCCGCCGGGTGCTTTCCTGGAGGTCTGTATATGTTTAATTAGCTCAACCATTCTGATCGACCTGGAATAGTCGCTGCCATCGCCCATCGCGGAATTCATAATGTGTTTTGAATGTCCATGTATATTAGTATTCTGAAACTGTGTTCATTGGTTCGAGAATTGGAACTGAACAGAAGGCACCTCCAAATCTGAGGCAGAACCACATGAAAGCACAGCACAAACAAAATCAGAGGAAAAAAGTCCACGAAGAACGAATGGCCCGACCCCGATTCGAATGGGGATACCCTGCCCAACTTTAATATGCCTGCTGCATTGATAGTAACCGTTGTGCTATCAGACCATCTGTGCTGAACTCCGGCGACTCAGATCCAAGCCAAAAGAAAAGGAAAAGGAAAAACTTAACAGACTGACAGGACATGGCAGACCTCGAGATCCCGGAATACACCCCTTGGGATGCCTCAAGTTCCTTGGACCTGAACACAACCAAAAGAACCACGGAAAAAAATGGAAATTGAAGATATATGACCTGACCCGAGTCGAACGGGGACCTCCTGAAATTTGGCATTTGAAAATTAACAGCCGGTGGTGCACCAACCGTACCAGTCTTAATACTTATAATAATTCGCAGAATGCTCTGTTTCGACGAGGAACTCATGTTCAACTGCAACGGACGTCTGGTAAAATTGAAGTTGCATAGAGTAATACACGGAGGCCAGGGTCATTTCACGACGGAATTGCGACTGCCAGGAGTTGCACTAGGGAGATTGCGCTGGCTGACATGATTGGGGGAGCTTGCGACCTGTGACCGATCCCGAAATCCGGATGGCTGTGCAAAGTACTGTAATGGCACTGATGGCATGGGGATGTGTGCGCGATGACACGAAGCAGGGCAGAGTGCGAGTGGCACGCGGCAAAGACAAGCAAGGAATTTCGCTTTTGCTGGAGGTGCACGCGTTTCGGATGGCGAGAAGCAGGCGGCGGGGGGAGGCAAGCCGTCTTTGTCTTCACTACCCGGGCGGGGGCGGGGCGGAGCGCAGCTGCGGGGTGTGGGGCGGAGGTGTGCCCGAGAGAGCGGCCTACAACGGGGCCAAGGCGCACGAGGGAGGCACCGACGCCATCCGCACCCCTGCAATGGAACCTGCGAAGCCCGTGTATACATGTGCAACGAGCACGTGCCCGGGCGTGCAGGGTAGACAGTACAGTCGAAGTCATGATAACCCATAGCTGTCGGTCACGGCCTGGGGCTATGGGTTTTAGGGTGGTATGGGTTCCCAGGACTTCAGAAAAAAATCGTCAAAAAAGCAAGATATTGATTGTTTCGTGTATTTCTAGTACCTACACAGTCGCAGAAGTGAAGAAATCAGTAATAGACATCTCTACAAGAGAATTCACTTGTTCTAAACGGGTTTGACGTGAGAATCGACCGAGGATGGTTTCCATTTGCTGCGCAAACGTATCACCGCTCTCCTTAACGTAGCGCCGAAGGATCGCGGAGGCTTGGAGGACTTCACCTCGAGTGGGACGCGGATCCTTGTCGACGTAGTCGTCATCGCCCCCATTTACCTCCCTGTCCTGCTCTCCGGCACACTTTTCTTGATCGGCATTTTTTATCTCCTCGTCCGTGAGCTGCTCGCTAACCTGTTCTTCAGCCATGTTCACCAATTCTTCAAGATCGAGCATGTTGGCCGTCTGAAGAACACCTGTGTGTTCCTTTCTTTTTCTTCTCTTTGTTGTTTGCTCTCTCGTTTATCTCCTCTTCGGTCGGAGCCGCCGCTTCCCTGTGGCCAAATCAGCATGTAGTCTGAAGGACGGCCGGCAACACACTTTTCTTCACCTTTTTGGTGGCGGGTTTCACCGATTCCGTGTCCGAATCTCTGCCTGCAAGCCGCTTCAGCTTAGTGAGCAGCTTCTGCTTTGCGGAATCAAGGCGTGCCACGCTGCGCTCAAAATCTGAGGCCGTTTCCAGCTCCTGGATGAGCGCGCATCCGTCCACATCGTTTGCATCATTATCGAGCCAGTGCTCTTCTTCATCGGAAATCTTCTCTTCTTGCGCGAGCTGTGCCAAGAGCACATCCTTCTTCGATTTGAGGGTCCCCTGAAACGACATCAGGCCACATTTTATAGCGTCGAGCTTCAGCTTTGCCATGGGCAGAGAACAAAGGGCTATTGCTGGGCATCATTTTACGTTATCTACGGGTTGAAAACAGCTTTAGGTATGGGGTTTGACCCCCGCCATGGGTATCAGGTATGGGGTTTAAGAGCTATGGGTTTTTCGTACTCAGTATACTACTAACATTGAAGGTGAGGCCCAAAAATCTATGGGTTAGAAGGAATTATGGGTTATCTTGGCTATGGGTTATCCCGACTTCGACTGTAGTGGAGGAACTTCGTAAATGCCATGAGCGGAAAGCTGAAGGGGAAATGAGTGGATGCGAAGGGGTGCGATCGGACGGGCTGGGCGCAGCAGAGGACGTGCAGGCCGCATCGAGGATGAATCGCCAGGCACGTCAGGAGCGCTGTTGAGGGGGGAGGGGGGTCAAGCCCAGTCAGCGCAGAATTTAGATCCCTGCGGGTGAGTGGGTGCAGGATGCCCTGCTTGCGTCTTGATGTTGCGCCGGCGCAGGCGGCAGATGCGGGGTGTGGGTGTGAGCGGGTACGGGGCGGAGCGAGCCACGTCGTAGGGTGTGGGGCAAGGCACAGCGAAATATGAATCGAAAAAGATCACACTGCACCTTCTTCAAATGAACATCCTGACTCCCCATTGAGAGCCGGCAAGCGATTGGAGAGGGCATGAGCATCGCACAGCCGGACAGACTGGGGAGAGCATGAATGGATGAGTGCAGTCCCTGCCCGGAACCACAACGCGGCGCAGTGGCACGCGTGGAGAGCGCATTCATTGAGACTTGATTCGAGAACGACATTCGTCCGAAGGTCCAGGATCTGCCAGGATCTTCCGCGGGTTCTGAGCGAGCGAGGAAGAGCGCGAGGCATGATTTCGAGCTGAATGCTTTATAGCTATAGGTAGCTCGGATGCCGCCTTGGATGGCGCATGCGGTGCAGAGTCGCGCGGCGCAGACGCGGCGACCGCGTGGGAATGATGCCATCACGCCTCGACCCTCCGGCGAGGTTCCGGTTTCTTCCGGCCCTTGTGGGGTTCGGTAAACTGCGTCCATCATCCTGGACTCACGCCGCAGGCGGAGTATTGCTACCACAACCCCACATGTTGTAACCCTCCAAATCTAAGCAGACGCAGAGCCTAATTTTCCTGCCTTCTTCGCTTCGATTCCGACAAATGAATGTGCACAATCCAACGTCTACGCAACGACCATGATATTCGTCACCTATCTAGAAAATGATCCCCCACAGCAAGCTTTCTAACCCTGCATTTCATTGGGCGCGGTGTACAGTGCACTCTTGCGGATCAGTCGCGTCGCGACACTTCTTTATGCGGCCAGCCGGGGTTCCACTCCCCATGCCCGAATAAACGAGTAGAGAGCTCTCACTTTTTTTCATCATTTTGGTGAGCCACAGGCGGGCCCGCGTTGCATATATTGAGCCTTGGATCATTGAGACAATCGTATTTGCAGCTCGTGACGGCAATCCCAGTCCCAGGACGAAACCGTTATCCGGGATTCGCAGCATTCACCATCTGAGCGAGAAGTAGGATGGGCGCGGAGAGGGAGCGAGACGGGATTCCTCGACTTAGTAATAACCTGAAAAGTGGCATGGATTCTGGGAATTCAACTCTCTTCAGGGCGCCTAGTGTCCATTTTACCTCGTTGTCGATCTTCCATACATCTAAATCATTGTTGAAGTTCCTGATCACCTTGAACGCAGGAAAGATCGCGGAGATGTACTCTACCACGTGCGACGAGGAAATATTTGAAAGGTGAGGCACTCGAGAGGTGGGCACGGGCCATCTATTGTACAGAACAAGAAAATATCCTTCGAGCCTTCAGTGCAGCTAATGCCGGCAAATCAGCAACAAGGAAAACCAAGAAAATATGTATATTCGGACATTTAACACAAACCACGCAGACGTAAAAACTAAAATTTGGAACGTAAAACTCAAAGAATTAACAGCCAGATGTCCGATCCTTGACCAACAAGGCTGCCGCCATGAACGGCCAGCATACGGCTTCGGGGATCGGCGAACTGGTAAGTCATGTACCGCGGTGGGTGAGGATTCCGCTAAAATATCCACAGCTGCTGGACCTCTACGAGCGTACGGGCATCCGGGGCTTCGCCGTGCTCTCCCGCGGCAACCCCGACGACGCGGCGCTGCCCCACGCCGTGGACTCGGACGATTACATGGGCACATTCTTCACCAAGGCGTACAACCTCTCGAACCTCGACCTCCTCCGCAACTTCGAGCTACACTCCTGTGTTATGGATAATGGTGAGTCGAGTGTTTCTAATCCATGGTATAAGCGCTGATGTGGCTGCGGGTATAGGCAACAAGACCAAGAACGACTTGATGTCGGTGCCTCGTGAAATTGTTCGGGTGCAGCTGGAGGGTCTTCGTGAGTTGCTCCTTTCACCGTGGTCGGGCCTCAGCGCTGACGCAAGCCTCAGGGAAGGTGTCGAAGGACAAGAAGGCAGCAATGTCCTACGAAAATTACGAGTACGAGATCCGCGAGCTGAAGGGGTGCGAGGTCGTCAATTGGCCGGCGGGCGTTGCCATGGTGCGCCCCTCGAAGATGTCCGCCGAGGTTGCGCGTGGCATCCACGATTGCTTCAAGGACGGCCGCACGTACTGGCGCAAGATGTCCAAGGCGGAGCACACCCAGCTCCTGGAAGACCGCACCGCCTCGGGTTCCTCTGGAAAAAGGCGAAGGCGAGGGTCGCGGGGAAAGGCCGGGCTGCAGCGAAGAGGGACGAGGACAGCGATGAGGACAGCGACGAGGACGACGATCAGTCGAGCGAGGAGGAGAGCGAGAAGGGTGACGAGGACAACAGTAAGGGGCCCCCACCGACCACGACAACCACCGGCGCCTCTGCAGCAGCCCCGTCCTCCTTTGTGCCCGCAGCCCTGTCCTCCTCCTTTGTCTCCAGCCCCCGCGCATTCGAGGCTCCGGCGCCACCGACCCTTCACCTCACGGACGGCAATGGGAACTTCCTACGCGCTGCGAGTCCCGCACACATGCCCGCCTTGCCCACCTTCAACCCCGACTTCTTCAATTTCGACGGGATCGACTTCGACTCGTTGGGGCCGGTGGACACAAACGCCGCGCCCCAGCTCAGCTTGGACAATTACGCCTTCTTGAACAGCTTCAACACCCCCGCCATTGTGGAGAACTACAGCACCCCCACCGTCGCCATCGCCGCCGCGGCCCACCTCGTTCCAAATGCCGGCACATCTATGGGTGGCTCCACGGGCATCTTCGCGGTCACCAAAAACACCAACGTCGCGCCGAAGCAGCGCAAGCACGTCGAGCAGGGCGGCGGCTCTAAGAAGAAGACAAAAAGCGCCGCCGGCGCCTCGGATGCGCCTGCTGCTGCCAGTGCAGCCTTAAACACACCCGTCCAGAAGAAGCGCAAGCAGCGCAGCAATGCGGGAACCAAGAGGGTGGGCAGCGCGCCGCCGCCGGAGCGCCAGCGCGCAGTGCGCAAGGACAAGGGCCAGAAGTGGGGACCCAGGGTGGCCTAGGCGGCCGTGGCCGCGTTTTTTTGGCGCCTTCGTAGCGTGAATAGTCTCCTTCATAGTACTGTCTTTCGTGTTTCTTGCACGCGCGCCCTTTTTTGGCGATTTCGTAGCGTGAATAGTCTCCCTCGTAGTACTGTCTTTCGTGTTTCTTGCATGTGCACCGGGCGCGCCCTGCACGCCCTTAAATATATATATTTATCTTGACTTGTAGTGCAAAAGTGGAGACTTTGAGTGTATTACTAAGCCGGAGGGCCGCGGAAAGTCAGTGCAAGGTTTGGGTATTAACATCTGAGTACACCCTATTTTTATCGTGATTTTAAGGGCATTATTCCGGGCGGCAGCGTCAACTTACAGTGGACCGGCAGCATTCTGATGCCGTCGTGATGCGTAAGGGCCTGCCATCACCTGCATCAAGATGATGGCGGCCTTTATTATCTCCCGCTATCTCTTAGCTCTGATTTAATGCTATCTCGTCGCTATTTAGCACTCTTAAATAGCTGTTTAACGCGATCTCCTGCACTACGCGGAATGAGTTAAAAGCCCTCTAGTTAGAGGGGGAGAACTGCTAATTCTCCTCCTCTAACTAGAGGGGTTGTTCGGGCTGCATAGGTGCTCCTTGCACCCTTGCTGTGTTGTGCCCGCCGCTTCTGCAACCTGCCGTATCCATCAAATCTCCGGGCCTTTTACGCCGATCAACGATCAATCAATATCCCGCCTGATCCCGCCTTAGCGTCACTTTCTGTGCCCTTCGCGCTTCACACTTTCGTTCGTCTATAGTAGTTATGTGTCGTAAATAGCCAATTATATTCTCCTGCTCTTTTCCTGTGTTGTGAGCTGAGGAGGAGAAAAGCGGATGAGCTGCCCAGGATTTATGAGCAGCCCAAAATAGATGTTCATCAAAGATTGCCGGCGAGCCGTGCTCTATGAGAGCTCTATGGGTATTCTACCGTAGAGGACACGCTCTATGGAGTATTCCGATAGAAGGGGGGGGTGCCTACCCATCTATCCATCTACTGGACCCTATCCCCGTCTACCTAGCCACTGAGTGTTTTCCAGATGTTCTTTCAAAATCCCGCACTAGATTGTTTGTGGGAGAAGCAGAGCGAAATTGACAATCTCTTGTGCTGCATGCCACACGCCCTTTTCAAAATATATGATGATACTCTCGACCTGTGGCAGCTACCCAAACGACGTATGCCGTGTACTTTACTTGGGCTCGCCGATGCTATTTGACTCCGAGTACATCTGGAAAACACTCAGAACCGCAAGGCGAGTGCTGGGGCAGGTCGGTACCGCAAGGCGAGTGCTGGGCAGGTTGGTACAGCAAGGCTGAGCCACGAAAAGGGCCCCACATGGGGGTGCAGAATTGAAAATTGGCTGGGCAATGGACAAACCACCCAGCGTCCCCACGGCACACCAGTAGGCATACAAGGGCTGTATAGGGCCCCAAGGAGGCCTCCCTGAAGGGAGAAACCAGGGGGGGCAGCACGAGGCGGGAAAACGGCCCCGTGCAGGCCCCAAAATTCCCAAAACGAGCTGGTTATAGGGGACACAGGCCCACATGTGCAAATGGTGGGCATGCCCAGATGGACAGGTGGGCATACCCATGTTGATGGATGCGCCCAATAAGGCTGGTCATATCCATGTATCTGGGACCTATTAGGGCCATCCTCTCATTGGCAGAGTCAGTCATAGTGAGGGTAGTTTCAGGGTAGCCTGAAGTGGCCAGTCAATGATATGCGCGCCTGGCCCCGTTGCAGGATTCATATCTGCGATTTTCTCTCGTATGGATCAAATCCTGGCATATCGCAAAGAGGACAACAACGACGATACGTGGGAGCTGGAGAATTATGGGGACCAAATTGCTATTCATGTACTTTGGAAGGCCGTCAAGTTGGAGATGCGGAGCATTGGCCAGCACGAGGCAGGTCAAATCAATTAGCCGTTTCTTGTAAGCCCGCCTTTCTTGCATCCCATTTTCGGTTTGTCATTTTATCGATCATCACCTGTGCTCCAATGGCGCAATCAGGACAAAGCCGGTCTCTTGACTGATATATACTAAATGACTTTCGGCGGTATCAAATACTGAAGCTAGCGGGTTAGGCCTCGCTCATTTCGAGTTTCGTGGGATATCAAATGGGAAGCAGAAAACAGTGAAGCAAAAAGAGTGTATCGAAGTGTAGAAATAGCAGCATCGTATAGGCTTTCAGAGATCGTCGACGGCTGAAAATGCTCTTCCTCGGTGCTCGGGGTATCGGATATATGTGGGGTATAGCAACATATCAGACGTGGTGCACGGTAAAGAAATACACCCGCAACATTTAATGAACTCAATATTTGCGACAATACCAGGAGGCAAAAAAATTAGGAAGAAATCTCCTCTCCACGAACACATGGCGGGGGCTCGAGTCGACCGAGCATCAACGGGTTAAATAACTATGGAACACGATAAGTTTTCAGTTTACACAGTGTACGACCCCGCCTCCTGTTTTTATCTTAAGTCTGTGAATTGTAAGCGAAAAAACTGCGTAGCAGATTCATATTTGAATGAATTGCTGGGGACTTGGCGATATAACGATAGCCCGCATTACGAATGAGTCTTTGACGAAATCCCGGTCAAGCAAGCGGCGAGCCAAAGAGGAAGTCGCCGTGTTGCTGTTTACCTCCAAATGTTCGGTCGCGTCAACTCTCATAATAGTTCGGCCTTCTTTGTCCAGCTTTATCACAGAACAGATCCATTTTAGGTGGCTCGGTTGGTACAAGCAGAGTGTGCATATGGGAGATGTTACAGAGCTAAAATTACGGAGAGAACAACTTGAAGGGAGACATCACACTCAAAACTCGAGCGTCACCGGTGCGAGCGACGTGCGCACGCTCACTGCCCCCCGCTTCATCCCCTCATCCGACCACCCCACGCGCCCGCGCACCGTGCCCCTGCGCTGATCATTGGTCTTCATACGGCGCGCACGGCCTTTTCCAGCCGGATCCTCCGCTTCTTGGTCCACTGTAACGGCGACGGACGAAATCGAGGTAAAAGCGGTGAACGATCCTTCGTAGGTGGTGGGTAGCTTTACTGCCGCGGCGCCGACGGAAGTCGTGGCGCGTAGCGTGATATTGGACGTGATTGGGGCAGTCAAGACGTCCAGCTTCAGGCGCGCGTTCGAGCTGCGGGCGGTGATATCGAAGGCGACGTCCGACTTCTTGGATGAGGCAAGGTTAATGTTGCCCTGGATGTATCTGCGCTTCCATGTCAGCACTTTCGTACAAAGGAGAGTGAAATGGACGCAGCGCACCCGTTGCTGGTATGCATCTGGAGCTTCGCTGCCTGTTTGTTTTCATCGTTGGAGAGATTGACGTCGACATTGATAGGGCCGTTTGATGTGTGAAGTATGAGGGTGTTGGACGAGTTGAACGTCCCTTCGATGGGACCCACAGACGAGCTGATGTCGGCGCTATCAGCAATGAGCGACTGCCGCCGCATCAGCATCTGAAAATTGCCCGATACCCTGAGTGCTCACCTGAAGGCGAATTGGGCCGACAGATGTCCTGATGCTCGCGTTTCCAGTGGAGAGCGACTTGGAGAGTCCTCAGGTGGTATCATACGAAGAATTAAATCTGTCGCACCTCCGCGTGTATTCCGCCAACCGAACCTTTGATGGCAAGGGTCTTGAACGCGATTTTGCTCATGTCCCCGAAGACTTGCGTAAATACGTGGAGATCCGTCGATAAATTGTTAATGGAGAGAGGGGAGTCGTCCGACGTCTGCGGGAAGGTGACGGTGACCTCGAAGCGCATTTTTTCGTGCCGGTCGCCCCATTTGCCCTGAATCATGCCAGAGATTAGCTGGCGGGAACCCGTCCGTAAAGCTAGGAACACGTACGAAGATTCCGACGCAGTTCTGGTCCTTTTCGCGGGTGAGAAGACATGCTTTGGCGCCATCAAGGTGCTCTTCAAGCCAGAAATGCGCGGTGACGTCAACCTGTACAGTGTCCGAGACGTCCTCCGACTGCAGGAAGTTGACATGCCCGGCGGCGAAGACGCCGCGGCCGACGCTCCGTGAAAGTAAGAACAGTGTATCTGAAGCCACTGGGAGCTCGAAGCTTGTGTCCGCGGAGTAAGGGAAGTCCTCCACGGCATCCGATTCGCCGACGCGAGACCACTCCGCGCAGTGGACGACAGAAACATCAGATGAGATGGGCCAGGGCTAGATGTAGGTCGGTATCGTCCGGATATTATGAGGGGGATATATATATGCTTTCAAGTTCACCCAAGTAACTTAAGCGACCTTGCCTGCCAAGTACCATCAAAGAAAGTAACTTAATCCCATCAGATGGCATCAATCTCCACTGCGCGAGTTTGGCGCGAGTGCATCGCGCCTGATCGCGGCACACAGTGGGGGGAATCAATGTCCTGGATAACCCTAAATCATGTATTTCAGCTCAGTACTTTCTCTAAACACCCCGAGAACCTCGCTGGGAATATGTGTACGTGACTTCTCGACGCTCGTTCTGCATCCCTCGCGGGAAGTGGGATACATCCATCGAGAATGGGGGAGGGCCGGAGTCTTTCTTACTGCTCAATACTGGGACCTCCCTCGTTATTGGGTGTTTAAATTTATTCAGAGCTTGGTATTTGTTATCGAGTTACATGTAATGACATATTAAACTGCATGCTTACCCGCTTTCCGGTGGGTCCAAAAAAGTGAGATTCAACTACCATATCTAAATAGCATCACACTGAGTTGATACTCATTGATTCAGAGTAAGGGAATCAAGAATGTAGACACAAGTTCGGGAGACAGGGGGATTTGATTTGGGGTTTTCCCTTGAGCACGGTCGAGTAACGGTAGTGTTGCGCCTCGCATGTTTATAACAGCCGAATACATCATTCTCACTGCACCGATCATGCCTAGAGAGGCCTTAAATGTGCAGAAGTGCCCAAAGTTAGCCAAAAGTTAAGTGGAGCAAACATGGCACAACGTACTTTGATGGAACTTACAAGTTACTTGCGCTCACTTAACTTGACATAAGTAAAGTAAAGTGAGTTTTCGCTGGCCAAGTTAATTTCCCTAAGTTACTTTTGATGGCCCCTTCCAACCGGCAGAAATCGTGAAGTAACCGGGTCGGTTCGACTCGAAATCAGCTACAGAATGACACATCAGACTTTTGACATTCAACTTGTGAGCTTGTACAAGGTCAAACAAGGTCAGACAAGGTCCCAAGCCCCACCAAAATGCACGCAAGCTCACAAGCTCACAAACCTATGTCTCAGTTATCACAAGGTCACTCGTTCGACCCCGTGTAGTGGTATTAATTCGGAATGAATTGTTCCAATCACCATGACCGGGTATGGTATGGCCATAAGAATTTGTAAGAAGCATCCTCCGATATTTTACAAGGTTTTCACACTCAGTGCTGAAATTTTCGGGAGGTTTTTCCTTCTGGTTTGACCTCGTTTGACCTTGCGAGCTTGTCGGCTAGCTGAAACAAGCTCACAAGGCCAAACAAGCTCCCAGCTGATTGTCAAAAGGCTGATGCAGCTCCACACATCAGACTTTTGACATTCAGCTTGTGAGCTTGTACAAGGTCAAACAAGGTCAGACAAGGTCCCAAGCCCCACCAAAATGCGCGCAAGCTCACAAGCTCACAAACCTATGTCTCGATTATCACAAGGTCACTCGTTCGACTCCGTGTAGTGGTATAAATTTGGAATGAATTGTTCCAATCACCATGACCAGGTAGGGTATGGCCATAAGAATTTGCAAGAAGCATCCTCCGATATTTCCCAAGGTTTTCCCACTCTATGCTGAAATTTTCGACAGGTTTTTTCTTCCGATTTGACCTCGTTTGACCTTGTGAGCTTGTCACAAGGTCACAAGGCCAAACAAGCTCCCAGCTGATTGTTAAATGGCTGATGCAGTGTGTCCAAGCATTGAGGGAACAAGGTAATACAAGTCAGAGTAATTCTCATCGCGGCTCGGCGCAGCAGTCGTATGGCAGAACAAAAAGATCCAGGAACCAAGGAAGGTCTTGTACCTGCCACTCGGTAGCCCTTCCGAGCGACTTCCATAGGTCGACCCTCTTACTGTACGGTAGAGGGATGACTCGGTGCTATTATCCCGAGTTGATGGAGTGATCGACAGCTGTCAGAAGGATTTTCCAGGATCTTCGCTTCTAACACGTAAAATTGGTGTAAATTGGTAGCTAAAGGAAGCCAGGGCGTTGGGCGGGCCGGGCGGGCCCCCGACAGGCCGCATCAGGGCGCGTACGCCACCGGAAGCCCAATCAACGCCACCGGACATTCCATCAACACATCAATTCGGCATTGTGCCGATCGTGCCGTGCGATCAGGCAACCAAATGGGCGCGATGCGCCTTCTGGCGGCGCCTGTCGCTCCTTTGGGACATTGCTCGGCACGCGCGCTCGTCGCCTCGGCTTTGGCAGCCTTCTCACGCTCAGCCTGGTCTCTGATGCAGGAAAATCATTAAGAGGGAATATAAATAATAAAAGCGCAAAAGACTGCACCCCGCACAGCGATAACAAAGAGGCGGGGACGCGGAGGGGCCTCGGCGTTGAGCAGGGCGGCGGCAGCGAGGAGGGCAGCGGCGGCGTCGGCGGCGAGCGGGGCAGCAAGCGGGAGCGGATAGAGAGGGGTGCATGCCACCCGGCCGCAAGGAGCACTTGATGATGGATCCCCCGCGGCACGAGCCGCAGATTGATGGGTTTGGATCAGCCGGGATGCCGAATGCTGTGATCCGTGACTGGTGATGCGCCATCATCGACAGCCGCGGACGCATCACCGGTGGCTGGGCTGTGTTTGGCAGCTGTCGGGCGTGGCGGGACGGGTACGCGGTCCAACAGGGTTCTATTACAATGTAATACGTAAGGGGCGCCAACGGCAGATGAAGTGCTTCCCGGTGATGCCATCAACTCGGGATAATAGCACTATGGACTCCTGTACTAGAGAGCTCCGACTATGTCGGAAGAGACCTTGCTTGACAAAAATAAGTGTGACTTGGAGTCTTTCCAGTTCCTGCTTGCGCTCTTGATCAATTGTGTTGGTCCTGCAGGTTGCTGCGTGTGGGCACCCCGGTCGGCAATGTGTAACAATTGTGTAACACCCGTGAATTTACCCACCGTATGTAAAGGAGAACAGCAAAGTTGTATGATTGGCTCGGGAGAACTAGGATCAATGGGTGGGGCAAAATGCGGTCCAATTATGAGGGTGGAGAGACCTTGCAAGCAAGGTAACGGTACAGGTAAAATTACGTACGGCTATTACGACCGTAGACATGGGAAGAAAAATGAAAGAATGGACGGAATGTGCATCTAAACTTAGTGGATGGAGTTCGGGGGGTCCTCGAGTGATTTGCGCTTCAACCGAAGGTGGTGCTCCAGCAACATCAAGGTCCGGATGATTTCCGGCTTCAATCGGGAACGCCGCAAGGAGATCGTGTCCTTCCCGCCTGAGAAAACACGCACCCAAAGCATAGTGTTACTGCGGGAAGAGAGGGCACATTTGAGCCCCTCGGCACAGGTGGAACGGCTGAGACGTACCGTATTGCCTGATCCCATAGTTTTGAAGGCCCCAGCTCAGAAGACGAGGTTGCCGTTCGCATCATTGCCCAGGATCAATTGTCTTTGTGTTCTTGGTATGTCGGAGGCGCGCAACGTTGGAGTAGGCGGAATGAGATTCTATAGATCAATTTTGTTCCCTTGAGTTGAGGAACAGGAAATGATAGAAGCAGGATATTTACCTGCCTGTGATGGATCTTAGTGATTTATTTATTTATATGCAGTTTTTATTACCTATGCCTGTTAGTTAGACTCCATGCACTCTTGATGCATAGCCACACACGATTCCGGCTGTGCGACCATGAACCGGCACCATATTATTATTATTCTCACGGTTGAACACTGCCTCGTGACTCACTCCCGCATTTCCAGTGCATTGCAGTGTCATTGGAGTCAGTCTGAGTCACAGTGAGTCATTTAATTATGACTCAGTCAGTAGCTAGTAGTATATAAGAGGAGTGTCTTCCCCTCTGTAGACATCCAATCTTACTTTGCCAATACACCCATCTGAACCGCACATCCGCGTGATCTCCGAGCAGCCAGCTCCTTTTCAGTGATGCCAAGCCTCACTTGATTTCCTATTTTCCACTGTAACGTTGCTAGACCTTACAGTACACCCTACTTCTGCTGCATCGTTGCTAGACCTTGTAGTACAATTAGAATTGCTTTGCTTCTGCTGTGACGTTGCTAGACCTTGCAGTATAATTAGAGCTTCCCATCTATTCCTTGCTTTCAGGTTGCTAGACTTGAAGTACGACTTAGATCCGGTCTTTAACTTGGTGAAGCTATCATTCAAGTTACCCACGTATCGGTTGACTGATTATATAGGGGTTCCTGAACTCAAATATATTCATTCTCGAGGTATTACATTTGTGCAATTTTAATTGTACGTTTGCATAAACCTCATTTCTCTCACACTGCCACGCGAACCCTTGAGGGGTGAACTGGATATTTATGTAGGGCGAGTGTGCGAACATGCAAGAGAACTCTTACCGAAGGCACGTCAAACAGAGAGAAGCAAGGTGGCACGGGAGTGGTGGTTAAAGCACTAACGGAGTTCATTTTGTTTCGATAGAAATTCAAGATATTCGTGGCGCGGGACCTGGATGAATTCAGTCACATAATCGGATATCCTCCGACAGAGCCGCCGTACGTCGTGCATCTATTGGGATAGTCTGCAATGACGCCCCGCAACCAAGCATTAAATTCAACCGGAAGATTGACGCCCGGAGTGTCAGGTGTGATTTCCGCCGGCAGGTTTTGAACCTTCGTTGCTGTACCCAGGAAGTTCGCCGAATGGTGTTGCCGAAATCTAAGTAGGGGCACGGATTCCAAATCCGAAAATGGTGACGGAGCGCAACCCCCACATGTTCCAAGCGCCGCGAAATTCCGTGCAAAGTACTACATGTCTTGAATGAGGTCGTGACTGGCCCCGTTGCCGCTCACGTCCGTGATTGCATTTATATTTTGGCTCTGAGGAGGACTGCTCGACGTGAGCCTATCCTGATTCACGACAGTGGACTTTGCCGTCGAATATGGGAATGCGGTGAGAATAGAAAAGGGAAGACTTACCTTGGTTGAGTGGCTTGTCGATCCAGACCAAGCAAGCTGTGAACCGGAGTTGAATTATAATCTAGACAAGGTAGAAACACCGAAAATTACGGAATCAATGGGGTCAAGTAATGGAAAACCCATCTAACTTCCATCCGCACGAACAAAATTGACCGCGTTATCGGTGATCCTCCCAGAAAGTGTCAGGCTGGGATATGACTGGATAGCAGTGATCCGTGTCCTAGTGCCAAAGAAATCTTTTATGTAGCGGAGTCTGGCACAGGTTCACACGCGAGTGGAAGTCGTCCACGCCGGTGGGAGCCGTCTGCGCGTCGACGAGCGCGCCCATCCACATCCACATCCGGCCCCGCCCGCCGCCCGCCCGCGCGCCGCCGCCGCGCGTCCGCGATTCGGCGGGGAGCCGTGCGGAGCTGTCTGCGCGTCGACGAGCGCGCACATCCGCATCTTCTCCTCGACACACCCGGGCCTCCGATTCGGCGGGGACGCGTACGCGTACGCGCGTATCCCCGCCATCCCCCCCTCCATGCTCCGCTCGACGTGACGCGCGTCTGCCACGGGATGCATCGAGTGAAAGCTGTCCGCGCCGGTGGGGAACGGTGGAGCTGTCTACGCGCCGACCGAGCGCCCGCGCGCACATCCTCTCCTCGATACACCCCCGCTCCCGCGCGCCGCGCACGACGACCGCGCGGGGAGGCGTACGCGCCTTCGTGATTCGCCCGTGCTCCGCGACGCGACGCTCCCGCCGCGAGTCGAATGCGATCCTGCTGCGAGTAGGAGTGCGCCAGCAGGTAGGCGCAGGGACATACAAACGTCAGGCGGTGTCGGCGCCGCTCTCGAGTCGTGTGTGCCCGTGTTCTCCAGTCGTTGCTCCGCGACGCGCGTCCGCCTGGCGCATCTAATACGCGAGCGGAAGCTGTCCGCGGCGGGGAATGCGATCCCGCTGCGAGTGTGAGTGCGCGGGGACACACGCAACGACGGCGGTATTTGTCGAAGAGCGAAGCGCCCGTCGGTTGGCGGTGTGTGCCTGTGTTCTTCGGTCGTGCGCTCCCGTCCACCGATCAGCGTCCCGTTCAGTCCCTCATTCCATCGATGACACACCCCTCGCAACGCCCAAGTTCCAATTCGGCACCTGCGTCCCGCGTCGAGCGTAGGGTGCAGCGAGCGCCGTCGCGTGGAGCGGACGAACAGCAGCGGCGCGGAAAGGCAGTCGCACGCCCCCAAGCGTGCAGCACGGCAGGCAAAGGCACAAGGACAAGCCCCCGATCTGCGTCCTGTTCAGTCCCTCATTCAAATCGACTCCATCGTAACGCCCCAGTTCCCCGCCCCCGCCCCGTCCCGAGTCGAGCGCCGTCGCATGCCGGAGCGGACGCACAGCGGCGGTGGTGAAAGGCGCGCGGTGAGCGTGGCGGGTTGCGCGGAGTGCAGACGGGCGAGGGGCAGCGGGCGAGAAGACGTGCAGAGGCGCCGGAGTGGGACGGGTGCGGCAGGGACGGCGTGGAGAATGCGCGCGATGCACTGTCGGGGGCTTTACGCTCGATCGTGGAAAGAAAGACACGGGTCAGCGCATGCGAGGAGGGGGCAGAAGAGCGACAGACGTACTAGGACAGCGCTGGACGTACGTACAAGAACAGCGGCGCACGCACTGCGAGTAGGGAGAATAGGAGCTGCTCGCGTGTGAAAGCGGCATCCCGTGGTGGTGCGAGGCGTTATGGAGCTTTGAAGCGCGCGCGAGAGACGTGGGGCCTGCACGAGGGTAGATGAGACGACGAGGAGCCGGGCGGGAGTGTGCCAGCGCCCGGCGGCGCGACTCGGACGACGCGGATAGCTCGAATCGGCGAGTCAGCGAAGACGAGGAGCGAACAATTGCAAGACGATCACGGCCACGCTAGGGTAGGAAACAGCAGCATACGAATGCACGCTAGGCACCGCGGCCCGCGATTCGTCTCGCACTCGATCCTACCCCCAGCGAAACACACCGAACGGACGTACTCGCTTGTCTACATCTCCTACAGCGCCCGATCAAGCGCGCAGGTCGTCCTGGTGTCTTGAGGCGCGCCCGGGCTCGAGATTGGGGAAGCAAAGTCCGATTTAGGAAGGAGCGGAGTTTGAATGCAATCACGCACACGTGCTCCGCGACTCGTCAGACGCGTCCTCGCGTAATTTCCAACACGCCTTCGCTCTGTGCCCGTTGGGAGACGCGTCCCTGGATTGAAATTCTATAGAGAAGCTATTAGTTCCTGGTACCTCGAAGCTCACCAACCGTGCAAAAGTGCAAGCGTCTTTCCGCAAGAGTCATGTGTATCTGGTTCGGATTTCGTCAACTCGAATCAACCAACTACGCGGCACTCTGAAGAACCTCGCGTCTGAGATTGGCGTTAATCAAAATCCGCAATTAGAAGACCTTGAACCGCGAGGGTGAATCATGAATGACGAGACCATTCTCCGGCCCCGCATCATCTCGAATCCACATCCGTCCACCATACAATGTCCCGCCTTCAGTGTTATCCTACCTACCCTGCGCCGGTCTCGCTTAAATCTGCATCCGAACCATATGCATTGAATCCCGACACCGCTTTCAAATGTACCTCACCCTCCGAGGCTAACACCACAAATAACCGCGAACATGACAATGACTCGCGCTCGACAAATACATACTGCATGCTGCGCCTGTCCGACGATGCGGTGTAAATCATTTTCTATTTATTTTCACCAAATGGTGGGTGTTGAACCCACCCATTGCAACTACCGATAATTCCTACGAGACATTCATCTACCAAACACTTTCGATCCCGGCCCCACAACGCGTCCGGCCCTCCATCTCGGGTGATACCTCCGTTCAAGCCTGGACCTGCGCACGGATGTCAGCGAGCGGATCCACGAAGAAGGGGTGGGCGCACCGTATCATCGGCAGGAGCCTCATTGCGGGAGGGGTGCCAAGTTACAGCATTGAACGCAGCGTCGACCTGCGAGGATGTCAGCGACCGGATTCTCGAAGGAGGGGTGGGCGCACCGTATCATCAGCAGGGGCCTCATTGCGAGGGTGAGGCCAAACGAAAGGCGAAAACCCAGCGTCGACCTGCAAGGATATCAGCGAGCGGATTCTCGAAGTAGGGGTGGGCGCACCGTATCATCGGCGGGGGCCTCATTGCGGGAGGGGTGCCAAGTTATAGCATTGAACGCAGCGTCGACCTGCGAGTATGTCAGCGGGCGGATCCACGAAGTAGGGGTGGGCGCACTGTATCATCAGCGGGGGCCTCATTGCGAGGGTGAGGCCAAGCCAAAGGCGAAAATCCAGCGTCGACCTGCAAGGATGTCAGCGAGCGGATCCACGAAGTAGGGGTGGGCGCACCGTATCATCAGCAAGGGCCTGATTACGAGGGTAGGGCCAAATGTCAGGCGCAAACGCAGCATCGACCTGCAAGGATGTCAGCGACGAACTGTAACTGAAATTATGGCGGTAGGCTTACCGTATCATCGGCGGGGGCCGACACTTGCTTCACCGTTTGGGTGGGTGCGATGGGCCCAGCGACGGCCATGGCCGCAAGAGCCAAGGCAAGAAGAGCAGAGAATTCAGAGCTGAGCATTGTTGGGAGATGCAGAAAAGGCAGCTGAAGGACTCTGCTTATCGTCCCTATCCAGGTGATCCTTTATACCGTCGTTCAGTTAGAGACCCCAGGATCTGCCGCCCAGGACCCCCAAGGTACCTTGTCAATGGTTCACTGCCAGCACACGTCGTCGTCGGCCGATTGAGCCCTCGAAGCGGGAGAAGCCTGCCCAGCCGTAAACGAAGTGAGCTGGAATCGGAGGGACACTGCACCACGCGTCTTTTCCAGCTACCGCCGCGGCCATTCGTCAATTTCGGATGAGATTGTACAGGCACGCTGACTAACCGATTCAACCATGGGCTTCGAATACCACTGTTCCTCGGATTCTCATATATCCTATCCTGCCACCCGTTCATCCGTTCTTCCCTCCTTCTATTGTGTTATGCATACCGATCTTCGCATAGGGATCGTAGTATAGGGGTTCTAGTACTCAACCACACACACTTCTCGTCGCTTCCATTACATGGGCATGCAATGTGCATGCGAAGATCGATATGGCGACATCGAAACAGACTGCGCAGCGACAGTGGGCGAACGAGAAGAAAACCCTATTGTATCCTTCGCAAAAAATCCTAGTTGAATAATGATTATCTAGGATCATACAATCTCGTTGTGGAAAATCGGGACCACGATATCATCCTCGATGCGCACAGTTGTATCGTACTTGATTTTCATAGCGTGCTCCTTTGCCCAGTCCTGTAGTTTGTCGAACTTGCGGCAAGTGTGGGCTACGTTCGCCCTCGGCCTACTGAAGTTACTGGCGTCATGCCACTGCCATCTGAGAGACCGTGGTCACTGGCGCTTTTTCGAAGGGAGTAGGACTAGGAAATCTTACACGACTAGGCTGGTATCACCGGAACACGTTACGGCCTGGCGAATCCATTCCATACAGTGGGCTGAGTTCAAGGCTGAGTAAATTCAGAACCGGCTGCAATATCGTAGGGGCTTACAGATATGATCTGTGGCGTCCTTCTGCAAGGGAATGGAACTGTTGGTGGTTGAAATTCGCCAGTCCGGATAGTAGTCAGGGTCGAGCTGGGAATATTAGCTGTATTCTTGAGACTCGAAGTCCTACACACCGCCATTCTAATGTTATTCTACCGCGCGTCAGATTGGTAAGAGTTCAGGTTTAAGATAAACCTACAAGACAGTGAAGAGAATGGAACACGTCCAGTGAGACGATCTGCAGAGCGTGGAGTCGGATCGTGGGCGTCGCTGAGAAAGATTGACAGCGTACATAGTGGTCATCGTCGCCCGGGATCGCGCTGGTCTTGTTTGGGAGTCGAGCCGCTTCTTGTTTTGTAATCCGAGATAGGCCGGCTGGGTTCAACATGCATTAGTCGCGTGTGAGCGCATGGAATAAACTGCCCCGTACTGTTGTAAAGATCGGTCCACATTTTGTCGAGGGTCGGAGAGGAAGGGATTTGAAACGGAGACATGTCGCCTGACGTGACGCGGTTAGCTTGTATGCTGCATGAAGGAGAGTCTTCTCACCTGAGAATCCACCATAATAAACCCGAACCTCGTGTTCCACGGCCTCGAGTGCCGGTGCTTGTGGACGGTCAACAAAAGTCGTTGACGCATAATAGGTCGCACCCACAGTAGAGGGCATGCTGAGAATTGAGAGGCACAGTACAAGTCGCGTGGGCTGTCCGCGTGAAGATGACATAGAGAGCGAATGCCAGGGTTTCGGCGGCGAGCAGTCCGATAAAAACGACAGGAGTAAACTTCGACGTCCAGGCAGGCTTAACGGGGAGGGAGACATCGTCGAGCCCGTCAGATGGATAGCTAATGAGGGGGCGGTACTCTTGATCCTTCACCATGCCTGTGGGTGCGAGGTGGAAAGCAACGGGATTAGTCGGCATGGGATTCAGAGTCGTCCTGGTATTTCTGAACGCTGGACGTAGAGTTGTATGTAATCGCCGACTGCGCTCCGAGATCCAGATCAGCCCTTGCGTTATCTTTGGTAATCGACATGCGGCAGTATACTAGAAGGTTGTGCTGAGTTCAGTAGGATTCCAGAACACTTTAGGGACCAAAATGGGTTGAATTAAAGTATGAAGCTCCTGCGCCACCGCCGCTTGCCTCAGCAGGTTTAACCGCATTAATATTCAAACCGGCGGAGGAAGCAGAAGGCGGCGCTTACAGCACCATCTGCATGGTTTTCACACAAATCGAAAGGAGAGTAGCAAAATAATGGTTAAACGAGAGAAAAGCACTCGACTCCCCAATTCGGTGAGTCAGAGGAAGGCATTTGCGCATGTGGAGTTGAGCCCCTATGCCAGGCTCTTGACTGCCTTTCAGGTAATACGATTCCTCTATTGCGTCGAAATCTGTATGGAATTAGTCAGGCCCCTGAACCCCTGGTCCCAACCCTCACAGCTACACTGGCAAGCGTGGTTTAAGCAAGTAAGTCCTCGTAACTCCCGCACTAGCTTCCTCTTCGACCACACAACGTCCCTGGCCCTTCCTTCTTCGCCGAATCAAATATTACTCGTTTATGACGGGATACTAATCATAGCTTTGGGAGATTATTCCCAGACGCATCTCTCGATCTCGTTCGTTCCCTGCGAGGCATTCGTTCTGCAAGTTGTCTGTGCGGTTGCTGAGACTCACGTCGAGACTTGAGTTAAAACTAAGTACTCCGCTGAATTCTCGCCATCCCTCGCCCATTTATTGATGTATATTGCGGTCTTGGCTGGCTGTAAGATGCTGGGAGTGAAGTCAGTCTCCGCCTCCCCCTCGAGGGGGAGGCAGGGGATCCATGCGCCATCAACCTGAACGCGCCACTGCGTAATTCACGCACGTATTATTATTATGATACGATAAAGAGATGAGCTCGTGAGTTAGAGAGTAAACGTGTTGTGGGTCGACGGACTGCAGACCCGCGGGCTCAGGCCTCCGAAGTTATCCTTCGAGTGTTGACGGACGATGTGATGCTGCAGCATGCGTGCGCCGGCGCCCATGTATCAGTAATTCCAAGTTCAACTCACCAAGACTTGCTTTCTGACTGCGGCGCGAGTCGCGCGACGCGCGGGATCAAATCATGGCACGTGCCCGCGATTCAAATTCCGATCCCTCTTCTCTTCGTCTCCTTGACTCTGTCGGCTGTCGTATTCGCCAGGGACTCCCGAGGATACTGGCACGATGCAAGAGCAATGCAATTTCGACCCTGTACGTCCTTCACTCTCTTTGAATTCAGCATCCGGATTCCGAATCCGCCATCCACTGTAGTGCTGTCCATTAACATGATATCAGATAATATGATATTAATATATTCATAATAATACGAATACGATACGGCCTCTGGACGATTACGATGATATAATACGGGGAAATATGATATGATATGATATGAATATAATATGACATGCCACTATCCGTATTACCATATTATTATCATATTACAGATGCTCCAATACTGCACTGAGTACATCCTTAGCACATCCCTGGCCATATTTCCTGTCTTAACCTCTAATCAGCCTGAAAGGTCCCTGAATTCAAACCAGAGGGATTGTTTGATCTCAGATTGAACATTGTACAGCTTTCGGTTCACAGTCGAAGCATTATGTGAAGTCCATAATTGCACCATTTTCACTGCCTAATCCTTCAGATGGTTCAAGTTCTGACACATACTAGCTCAAAACCCCTCCCAAAGTTCAACTTGGGACAAAATTTCTCAGATTGAGGTGGCCATAAGAGTATTAAAACATATTATTAATATATCATGATACACCATAATACGGCTTAATATAATACGGAGTTAATAGATACAGATATGATATGTGTCCGCAAGGCATAATACGATACCGATATAATATGA
Source organism: Mycena rosella (assembly GCA_029378255.1). Lineage (NCBI taxonomy): Eukaryota > Fungi > Basidiomycota > Agaricomycetes > Agaricales > Mycenaceae > Mycena > Mycena rosella. The sequence goes on along the minus strand of JARKIE010000405.1, from coordinate 11,351 downwards.
TACACAGATTTTCGTATTAATATCATATGTGGACAGCACTAATCCACTGCCCGCTTCCTTTTCACAGAATACTCCGGCTTAGTCCCTCCGCGCGATAAGCTGCAGAGTGGGCGTCACCCCCGACCGCAGGGTCCGAAACTGCGCGGATGCCACCCTGTCCTACTAGTAGATGATGTAGTCTGAATCTCATGGAGAGTGACTCTGAGCATGCATTATCTCGGGGACCGGTCTAGGGCTTGTCTAGGGCGCTCTGATTCTCAAATGTCTCCGGGAGTATGTAAACTCGCGAGGGGTGAGACGAGTGTCGATTGCCTCGTTACAAGAGCTCTACGGGGTCGACTGTCTCGTAGTATGCAGTGGCAATCCGGGATTGTTTTCGCTCCTGCTGTGTATCTGTCCAGTGATGGATTAAATTGTACTTACATGCTGCCCTGTTAAACGCGGCGCGAAGACTTGCCCTTTCCAGGGAAAGCCGTTCGACTCCATCGCCATCTGGCCAAGCACAGCGCTGAATAAGGGCACAGAATCAAGATAAACAGAGCCAGGGATAGCAGCCTCGCACCCAGATTTGGGGCGTTCGCAGGAACAGCGGTCCGAGTCGACATTATTGAATGTCGGCCTACTGGGAATGAGGTGGCAGGGCCAGCAGAGTAGATTGTGTTTGCGCAGAACTGACAAACATCTGGAGCTGGGCTTCGTCTTCGCCTTCGTGCCCTCCCCCACGCCTTGCGGAAGCAAAAGGGGTGCCTGCGCCTGCCGGGCGCGCGCGGTGAGCGAAAGAGAGGGGAACGGAGGCCGCACGAGTATCACGCGATGCACTCGCGCGCGTCGAGGAGAAGCGGGGAGCGGCTCCCCTCTACATTGCGAACTGGGCGCGCCGCCGTCGCCGCCTACGCCTGCACCTTGCCGCGCCCCCGCCGTGCATCCAGCGATTCGGCGGGGACTCGTACGCGCACCCGCGGTCGCCTCGCCATGCGCCGTTCTCGTCTCGGAATGGATCCGTCGGAGACCGCGCCGCCGTCTCCCCTCGGCGCCCGCCGTGGCCCATCACACCGTGCATGTCTGCGGAGAACGGTCGCGCGACGAAGAAAACACCTCGGCTCCGGGAGCTCGGTGCACTTTTGGTTTGGTTTTGACGGGTGAGTGGGGAGTGCACGGCGAGTACGGTGCGATTGGCCGCGGCAGCTGCTACGAACGGTGGGAAGGGGGCATCGCGTAGGGCGCGACAGGCGAGGGTGCGTGTTGGCGCGCGGTCTGCTGAATGGTGCGAGAAGGATAGCAGGCGCCTGGCGTAATGACATGGAGGAACGCGATACGGTCGTCGGACACCACTCATCACAGATTCCCGGGGTGATGACCCTCACTGCGTTCAGCCGGCCCTTAGATCACTTTCGGGTCTAAGCGGCTGGGCAGACTGCCGCGGAGTTACGCCCGGCTAGACGCCCACGTGCGTCTAGATCAACAAGACCGCACGTGCCGAGCCGCGTTTAGCCGGCCACACCTGGCCCCATCCGTCTCGACGCTCATCGTCTACTGTACTATTTCGACCGAAGGTTCACACCATGTCACCCATCACCTAACAAGTTCATTTTTCTGAAGGTTCATTCTGACAAATCAGCCATCAAATCCCCATATAAGGTAGTCCGGCGAAAGCCGGACCGAAAATTTGCCATTTTCTTGCCTATTTCGGCCTCAAATCCTCAATGTCACCGTCACCGGGACCACATTCATTCAGTTCACGACCCTCCGTCACCCGTCACCTGAACCTTCGGTCGAAATAGTACAGTATGCTGTCCTGCCTACCTGTCTCGAATTTGACCCCATCTCGAATGGACGACCACTTCAATGCCCCTGGGAGCTGCTGAGCCGGGCCGCAGCAGCAGCAGAACATTATCGTGGCTCAGCCGGCTCGGGCCATCATCTGGGCCAGTGTGGTACGCCCCGCGGCTGAAATGCCGCTTTCAGTATTTTTCGCTTGGGGGTACTGCCGTCTTCCTTCAGGGCTATGTAAGTCGGCGCACACATATTCCCGTACATGGTGAAGCCCTCTGAGCGCATGGGTTCAGGAAAGAGAGTGGCGGCCAAGGGGTGATCTGGCAAGCGCCATCAAAGATGGACCATCTGCAGTATGTTCGTGTTTGTCGCCGGCTTTGATCCCACTGACGGGGTCACGTGTGAGCGCGCGCTATTCCAGGACCCCCGTTTATGGGTTTTGAAGTCGTATCTGGGGTTCGGACAAAATTTCGGGTCTGGCGGAGCAATGTCAGTGCAAAATTTCAGACAAATGGGGGTCGAGCTTGCCTATGTCGGCGCAGACAATTGTGATGTGAGTGGCTGACAAGACAAATCGCCGAGGCCACACTGATGGTCTCCGAATGTGGTAAATGGTGATCCAAAGCACCACCTATTTTTATCTTAAGACAATGCAAGCTAGTTGTAGGGTACACTACTTACCAAATTAATGTGCTCTGGGTGGCATTTTGCATTAGTCCTGCCCATCCTTACACCCCTACGACCTCCGCTTTCACTCAATCTCGATCTCTAATGGTCACATTGAGCTATTCAGTGACGACGACCAAGATCTGCCCCGTTCAACAGAATGGGACCCTGATCAGTAGATTTCAAGAAATAAAAAATATCATGATGTCCCACCTATTGTGGAGCAAGCTCGATGCAAAATGCCGAAAATCCCCCCATCCTTCGCCCATAATCTCCCTTCGAAAACCATGCCCATCTCTTAACTTCTGCACCACGACTTGCCTCCTCGGAGCGATGGTGTGGATATTATGGAGCTCGATTCGGGCTATTTTACAGCCGCAGATCCGACCAAGGACATCGAGAAAATCCTCGGGTTCCTTGGGTTTTTGAAGAACTGACGGTGGAGAAAAACTTGCTCTGCAAGGGTGCGCCAGAGAGGGAAGGCTTATAAAGGTTTCAGAGGATGATGGAGTTGCAGAATAGTTTTTTCTCAATTTGTCTTGATTTTTTTGGCGTGTTCTCGAATAAAAAATCAAAGTTCGGACAAAAAATTATTAAGGGGACTGCCAGATGCGAAGTTCGGACAATTTTTTTTTTAGCCCGGCGGAAAGTTCGGACAAAATTTTTGGGAGGGTCAAAGTCAGATACGACCTCGAAACCCATAAACGGGGGTCCTGCTATTCCGCACACGATTTTTAATGTTCTCGGTTGCTCTCTTCACATCTAAGTCTTTTGGGAGGTAAATTAATCCTGAATAGTATGTAATCTACTTTGTTTAGCTACACAGGAGTCAGAGCCGGTAGTAGATTGGGTCCCAGACTTTTCTCTTGGCCGTTTTTCGGGACTTCCCTGCAGGGTTTCATTGTGTTGCTTCCGTTGCTTCACAATTTGCTTCTGACATGCAGTCCGGTGTGATTCCAACCGGTAGGTGGTTTTACCTGCTGGCCCGACATTGATGATCCCCCGCACAAATCCGATGTTCCTTTCACTCTTGGGGGTGGCATGGGAGGGTAGAGGGAGGATGTGGGCACCATAGAGCCACTCAACAGCCTTTTATTACAGCCTCAGGTCAGTGCAGGCCACCTAAATACCTTAATTGACCACTCATGTTGTTTTACGTGGATTAATATCAATTATCCTATACATGAAAACACGAAGGACACTGCCACTGTTAGTCACCTGATATAATCACATGATATAAGTCACCTGCATTTCCCCACAGCCCTGTCGGCCGCGCAGCGGCCTGTTCTCGCGACACTAAATTAAATTAAAGAAAGAAAGTGCCAAAAGGCAGGTTTGAACCCTGGACCTTGGCATTCCAAGTTAAATCCGAAGCATCACGATGAACCAACTGCACTAAGAGACTGTTGAAAAAAGGGGTTGTGTTGTAATTTGTGATCACACTTTCCTGTCATTCTCAAGCTCTGTCTGATTCCAGCTACCCCTATCTGTCTAAACCAAATCTCGAACTGTCCCAAGAATTTGTCTGCCTTATCTGATCTGTAATGACCAGCTTGCTTTTGCTGTTTTTCTCTTCTTATATAGATACTTTCTCTGCAGCCTATCTCTCAAATGCAAGTCCTTTTGCTTTTATTTTTTATTCTTAAAGGAAATTGGCTCTAATTAATTCTGTTTTGATTCCAGCCACCTCCTGTCTGTATTATGCTTATGTAAAAAAAAAGGGTACTAATTGTTGTGGGTCTGAAGGGATCAAATCCTATATAAGAACAGATGTTGCACACAGCTTTTTTCTTTCTTTTTTGATAAATTACCTGATATAATCAGGTGTCCCTTCAGCCGCACAGCGGCTCTTTCCCACCAATTTCCCACTGAACAGCTGCCCTTCTCTTTTATGACTTCACTCTGCTCTACAATTGTGTATCAAATTCTCTCTCAACATTTGCCCCTATCTTTTAATTCAAGATCTCCCAGCCCTGCTATGTGGATTTATGTTCTTCTGCATTGCCTGTATGCAGCCCCAGGTAAGTGTCTTATTTGTGCTGATGCTTTCAAGCTCCGATTTCATTTCCAATGTTTACTTCACGTTTTACCGGGACCCGGCCATCAGCTCAAATGGCTGTTCAAATAATTTCGTGTTCCCTGGCATTTATTGGGCAATATATCATGAAGTTCCTATCCCGTTTTCAATTTGTGACCTGTCTTTTGTACGAACTGTGCATTTTAAAGCCACAACCTTACTCAGATGGGAGGATTTCGAGCTTGACAATATTTACATGGACTCGCACCAAACTATCATACTCACACACCCCCGAACACAGAAGCAGTTGACATTAAGGTGCCCTGGAACATCTAAATTCACCACGATCTTTGTGGCCGTACCATGAGCCAGGTCAAAGTCAAAGAATCACAAATCCATGGCCTTCAGCCAGTCAAGTTTCTTTCTTGCAATTTGCGACCTCATTTCAGGGTGCATTGTGTCATGTCTCAAGATGAGAGAGTTTTTAAGTCGAAAATAGAGAAATAACCCATAGTCAATGGGGGTGTCAACAGCTCATGCTGAAGGCCGCTCTGGCTGTCATTCACGCCCTGTGCTAGCGCAACCGACAGGCAAATTTTATCTGAACCAATTTATACATAGAAAAAGAGTACACTCTCACCATTAACACTCCTCGATCTTTTAAATTGCCTGAAGGCTTCAAGGTCCAGGCAACACAATAATATTCAGAGAAGGAGAGAGGAAGAGAGTTTCCCTGTCCTGCAACTGAATGAAAAATCATTGACTCCACTCGGAATCTGCCGTGTCTCCTGTGAACCCTGGAACTCAGAATCCACCATGTCTGCGGGGAACTGAGAATTCTAATACTGAGATGCAGAGGCCCAACAAGCTGTCGACAGAGTCAGTACTCAGTTAGATACAGATATATATATATATATTTCTTCTTTCAAAAAAAACCCTTACCACTGAGAATCAGCTGTGACGTTACCGTGCCGAAGGCACGGGTCCTATACTTGTATGTTTGGCGCGGCCTCGCATTTAGCAAGCGCGCACTTACACGTGACCCTGTCAGTGGGATCAAAGCCGGCGACAAACACGAACATACTGCAGACGGTCCATCTTTGATGGCGCTTGCCAGATCACCCCTTGGTGGCGGTGTTGCCAGAGAGCACCGACAAATTACAAAGCTTAATCGTTAACGAGCATAAATTAGATGGCGACAACATGTGCAGGGTCGTACGGTATTATTAGGCGCATCGGCGGTGCAGAGGCCGCGGGGTATCATTAGTGGTAGTCACAATGAAAGGATGAGCTGAAGGGCACTCCCTCGACGCTCATGTGGCTAGTCAGCAAAGCATGCATAGACACGTCGGTCGAGGGAGTCTCGGCCGGCGTGCGTGCCGCTAGTCGACATCAGGTCTCGGCGGTGCCCAGATGGCCCAGACCATCATGATCTGGCCACCTAGACCGAAATAGACGTTGATAGCCGGGGCTGCGTGCCGGTAGACCAAGCCGGGTCTAAGGCACGGCTGAACGCAGTGCCTGAGAGGAACGCGGAAGATGGAGGGGCGTGGACGGTCGGCGCCGTAGATGTGAATTTGGATAAGCACGGATACGGGAAAGAGCTACGAAGTGCACAATGCGGGCACGAGGAGCGCCCAGGACGCGCGGTGTTCTTTAAGGCAAGGGGTCGCTCATGTCTTGGCGAATTTGAGGGAAGAATGCGAGCCTAGTATCGGGACGATCCCAGGTAGACGCGCATCAGCGCATACGACGAGGACATCGAACTGAGGCGGAGGCTGGGGATGGAAGGCTGTCATTGCAAGCAGCACAAGCTGAGTTTGCATCGCGAACACGTAGTACGTGCACTGATTTGATCCGGCGCGTCGTCAGACTCACAATTGCGCTCCGAAGCAAAACCTTCGCTAGCGAGCGGGTCCGCGGCGGGATTCAAGTCCCCGGTGATAGCTAAACGTGCGGCGCTGACCGCTGACCACTGATAATCCTAGAATACACTGTGCGCTACGCTCGGATCCACCGCGCGACAACGGACAAAAGTTAACACTGCCAGTGAACTCGGAGGCCTCAAGTGCACTCGGCCTCGCAGGCCCAGTTGACGCCGCTACCGCATATATAGCGAGACTCCATATTCCATGTTCCCACCAGCTAGGGCTGGAATATTATGATTAAATACGGCTGCAGGCCGTACCGTAATGTAATCATATTTCATCATAATCTTAAGGTATTTAATGGTATTTAATGAATGGTAATCAATTTACGGTCAGTCCTATTCAAGATGCCCCAGGGCTCTCAGGATCAATGAAATTTAGAAACTACGGGGCTGTCTTGGACCAAAGAGAAACATCCCGGCAGTTGCAACCAGTTGTCTGACTTGTTCTGGGTGTTCAACGAAGGCATGTGATCAGTCGCGTTCAAGAAAAGGACATCAACATGACCAAGCTTTGGTGCAAATTTATCCATTATGGAGCTCCAAGTGATCCTAGGAGTTGCTACTGCTACTCAGGGACATTCAATTACGGCTAAAGACTCCAGCAGCATGTGTATCTCACGATTCTGAGCCGTTTGAGTATAATTAAATGTAATTGAACATATCAAATTACCTTAACAATATGCAAGATGACGGCTGAGCCATATTTAATTGTAATCCTACCATTACAATAAATTATAATGGAATGTAATCGTAATCTTATCCAGCCTTACCACCAGCTAGCTACCCAAGCACTCGTCTTTCCTCCTTTCCCGTTCTCCAGGTACGAGGAAAACGCAGAGCCGGGGTTCGCAGTCTCCTGAACCCTGCAGCATCGGAATAATGAATTTAAAATTCGGCCGCACCCCCCTCCTTAGATTCGTGGACTCGCTACTTTTTGCTACATCATATGGGTATGGATATCTGAGTTCAGAATAGCATATATAGACGCGAAAGATCTTGTCTCGCAGATGAACCATCCTAAACTCGAACCCGTCACTCGCCCGACTCGAGCGGCCGGCGCACTCCGTGTGCTTCCCCGCCCCATTCTGCCTTCGCTACGATACTACTTCGTGCCCAGAAAACTAGTGACACCTTGTACATGTTGCTTCACGGTGTGCCGGGAGGGTTAGCCTACTTGTGATTCTCCGCCTGTGGGTCGAGCTCTGATAGAACCGGCGGTCCCATGGGGCGCTATATTAACAGTTATGCGAAACGGCGGGACGGTCGCATATCAGGGTAGTTTTCTCAGAGTCTTCGGCCCGATGCACCAGAATGTAATACTGTACTTTTACATCATCTGGAAACACCTTTTGAGCATGTAGAGACCATGTTCACGGCATAGAGAGCCGGTTACGAGGTAGCACTGAGTAGAGCCGGCACATCCTGGTAGAGCTACATAGATGTTTGACACGACCGTACCGGCCGAGCTCCCTATCGCTCCCTCTAGAGGCTCTGTTTCACATGCATCACCAGGACCGCATGCATGATCATGATGGTTGATGACTGCATTTAAAAAAAAAAGCCAAGTCGAAGTCGACGCGATCCATCACCGCTCCTTTCTTCCCCCACCAATTCCCCCTTCCAAGTCCGAGTCTCCCCATCTTGTGGCTTCTCTGACCCTGCTCGTGCCTCAAGAACACTCTGGATGCAAGCGCAACCTCCTCAATCCGTTCAACTTTCCCGCAAGCACTCCAATTAGTCAACCTGTCAAGCTCCTCAAGCACTTGCCTCAGGCTGCTCTTCACTGTGCTCGGGTGGTCAACTGGACTCCTTTTTAGGTCTTCCTGCGCCGTGTTCGATTATCCTTCCATGCCTTCATTTGGGCTAAGTGTATAGTATAGTCACGTAGTAAGTAGAGTAGGTTCAGTACCGAGAATATTTATTTATTTTCCTTTCTTTCCGTGCCGATATCGATATCGGGTGATTACCTGCAACTGATAACAACTGGATAAGCCGGATAACGACTGGAACAGTGAGCTCGGCAGCCGAAGCGAGACTCTACTATGGCAACCTGTGCTCTATATGGCTCTATGTAGCTCTACCGCTCTACCGTCCACCCGTCTATTGCCTCTATTACTGTAGTATTCAGACCAAGTGTTCACATAACGCATAACAGCCGATTTTTTCAAGGCTTTTAAAAATCGCGACAAATCAAAAGAAAATTTATCGGCCATCTCGGTGATCGAAAATTTCAAAATTTGTGAACACTTGGTCTGAATAGTACAGTATATAGGGGACATGGCTACAGATCTACTGCTCTACTAGCCTCGCTGTAGTACGCTGTAGACATGGGTGCTTTCCAGATGTATATTGGACTGTGCTTTGATCGGTGGAGGTCCATATCAAAGTCCCAGATCAACTCCGAAGTCACAATCACGGCAACTCATATGCCGACGTGATGCCAGGTGATGAGGTGCACGGCATGGTCCATGGCACAGTCCATGAATCCAGACCCATCAGCAGGTCCATCAGCAGGTCCGGTCCGGACCTGTCTCCCCACGGATCCGACGTTCTCGGATCCAGGTGTTGAAAGTGGGCCCGTCACGCGTCGAGCTATTTCCGACTTCTATTGTTACAGCTTCTCTCCGCGATATAACAGTCCCGTCACACGGCATCTCCCGCCGATCGCGTGGGACTGTCCCTCGCTTAGGGACGGAGATGTTTTTCTGTTGATCCCCGCTTTGATTATTGCAAACTGATCGCCGGTTCGCAGCTCCGCGCTTTGCAGGCTCGGGATCGGTTTGGACGATGTGATCGGGGGCGGCGCCGCCGTCGCTCCCAATTCATCGGTGTCTCACATCACCTCCGGCGCCGCTCTGATCATCGTCCCCTGCGTTGTCTTCCCCATCTGCGAGCTCTTCGTCCTCCTTGTCTTCTGTGCTTGCGGCGGCCACTCCGCCAAGCCTATGCCGAAGGACACCTCAAGACACGATCTGTCGCTTCCATTTCCCGGGGTACACGGACCGGATGGATTTGCGACGCAGTACATTCGCCTGTACGTAGCCTTCCCAGCTTGGATGTGTGACACGACCTTCTGATTTCCGGCACGCAGGGACTGCTGCACTAATCCCGAACTGTCAGAATACTGCAAGACTTTCAAGCTTCCACATTCAGGCAACAAGACAGTGCTCACTGATCGCTTGACGGCGTTTAGCAGCGACAAGTCGCGTTGGCAAAGGTGTGAACATTATCACTATTTCTACCGCCACAGGCTTTTAAATTTTGAGTAGTCTCCTTCCGGGTGCGACAAATTCTCACAAAGGCTCCCGCAAGTCCGAGACAAAAGGCAAGCCAAAAACATCCACCCTTCGCCGCGAAAATCTATTTGAAGGCGCCGTTGCAGTCCGCACTCCAAACGCTCCCGTGACGGAGCGCTCGAAAGACCTCCGAACCGCGGAAGAAAAGGCGGCAATATTACCCTGGGTGTGTAATGCACAATGCTCCGAACTCTGTCTGGACTACTAACTCCGATGTGTGTACAGGCTAAGCGAATAACCTCGAAATACCCGTATCAACCAAACAACGCTCAGTTCGATGGCAACGCCTCAATGTATATCAACCCCCCAATTTCAGCGATTCCGGGGCTTCAAACAGCTGTTGTTCAGCCAGACTCAGTAAATGCTAATCCCAGTGTACGTCCTTCAGTCAATTTACGACAACTCGGATGAACAACTTAATTAGGAAAATACCAATGCGCTTCGACTTTTCTCGGAATTGTTGAGCTACATGCAGCAACAAAACCCGGTGACCAGTAGCTCAGATCTACCCTCAACGGTCAACACCATGAACACAGAACCGGTAGCCACCATTCTGGCCGCGTCTGGGGAGGTACCATCCACTTCGACGTGGGAATCCGGAAGCACCGCTTCATTGGCGCGCGAGAATCCTAGCACGGCTGATGTAACCAAGTCTATGTCTGGCAACGATGAAGCTCCCACACGCACACTGAAGATGGCGAGTGGGAAAGTGGTTACATTCCGTGAGTCTGCCATCCCCGATCCGCCCGCCGTCTCCTATGCAAAATCCGTCGAGGATCTTCTCCTCGTTTGGGATGACAACTCGCCTCAATGGCGTGGAGTGTCGCCGCTTAAGATCAACGACATTCCGATCCCCATTGTCTACTGGCCGACCGTCTACAAATACTGGAAGGGAACTCAGTGGAAGGGCGTCAAGAAAGTGTGGTTTGACTGGAAGGTATGTCTTTTTCACTCTACAAGATTTGTATTAACACCGTTTACATAGATCCTTGTTCGTGCCATGTCGCACACCACCATTGAAGACTTCTGGGCCCGATTTTCCACCCCCGACAAGCATGGTCAACTTCAGCGCATGAAATACACCCGCATACTCGAAGCACTTGCAAAAGAACGCAAAGCCGAAAATGCACAGCTTGCTGATTTAGCCCGGATGGAGCTCACGGCTGAGCAGTTGACATATCGCAAAGGATCCCAGCACTATCTGATGACAAAGGATTCCATGATCGCAGCATACTACCGCAAATTCAAAGGTTTTGATTCGGGCGGGTCTGATGACGAGGACGATGAGTAGAGTACAGTTCAGTTACATATAGTCTCAACTATTCAATATATTGTTAAGGCTGTTGTTCTAGTCGCCGCAAGTGTAAATCCAAGGCGACTCACAATCACTGAAACAAATTGCCGTGGTCACAGACTCTCAGTAATGTTCAAAACTAAATACAATGACAAGTTCTACCACAGCTGAAGCATTTCAGAGACGGTGGGCGGTTGGGATTCATGTAATCCTCCCTTCGTTCAGATGGCTCATCAACATACGAGATCAAATACTTCACGATGGTGAGGTTGCTGAGCTCCGTACTCCAGCCACCCCAGTCACAAATACGGCGAAGCCCCCAACGGCAGCAAGTATACAGCCACTGACACCCACCCTTCGAAAGGAGTGCGTGCC